>CADEHL010001310.1:1168997-1276497 GCA_902827135.1 Harpagifer antarcticus | reverse complement strand
CCAATCAGAGAGCTTGCTCAAACCTATGTGTTATAGAATGCAGAGTCAATCATAACATAGCTCACTCTACAGCCAAACAGCACACTTCAATATGCTTCTGAAATCATCTTAGGGGAGAAACAGGCCATGAATTTACTGAATCCTGGATGGTTTGATACTTGATGTCTTTAAATGTGTTTTTTAGATATCCACTTTAATATGATATAAAGCAGAGAAAAGCAGGACATCTCCATAATTTGCCGTTTTAACATGAAATAAACGATTATTCTAATATCAGATAGTTCCTGTTTATTTTCATGTAGGTCAACGTATTCATTATTTGGCTAATTGTTGGAGCTCTACTTCACAAATGAACCACTTTTGGGTTACAAATAGCATGTTAACACTAATAAAAGCTTTGTAGTAGTTACATTTCCACTGTAAAATGTAATATCTGAATCCTGTACACATGTTAAGTTCTAGGTGGAGTAGAATAAAGTATTTTAATTGAACTGTACTTGTGTTTCCAGGAGGTCTTCATCTCCTCTGTGTAGTAGTTCATGTAGCACTGCAGCCTGATGCCCTCTGGTGTGCACTGAAGCACCAGCTCAGAGGCAGAGGCACCTGAACGCAACACACACACACACACACACACACACACACACACACACACACACACACACGTCATGATTAAACTATTTAACATGTTTTACTCAAAATACAAATACCAGAAAAAAGTCTTAGAATAAAATAGGAAACGAAGAATCAATTATATATAAAATACTCTTTAGAATATGGGTTGTATTACAAGTACTTCTACCACCAACAAATATATAAATAACAAATTAAAAAAACCTCATTAAAAAAAGTGTAAATTCAAAATGTCATCTATCCTGGGAGGAGCCATGTGCTAGCCATTAAACACACTTAAACACCTACAAATAGCCTTTCAAGAAGTAATCTTAAAGTTCCTCGGGCCCTCTCACCGTGTAAAGGATTAGTACTTTTAGGTCAGACCTTCAGGCTGAATGAACGTACAGGAATTAGAGGTATTTACTGAAACCCCTGAGGCCATAAGACCCCTTTACTGTGAATGTCTGGAATCATATTGGCATGGTTTGTATGGTGAAACACACTCCTCCTGTTACACACACTGTGAATCAGCTGATCAGACTCACCTGCATTCTGGGCGAGGGCGTTGATGATGTCGTCAAACACTGTAGATGAAAGCAGGACGCAAAACAAATGATGCTATACGTGTATATATAATAACCAACACTCAAGTAAGTGACTGAGTTTGAACAATGAGACATACCTTGTCCTGAGATGTCGAAGGAGGATGAATCCTTTCCTCTGGTGTCACAGAGCACCGCCTTGTACACGCCCTGATCCTTCCTGGAGAACTGAAGATGACACAAAGCAGAAGAATATTAAAATGTTCACATTTAAGAACAAAACGCACAATTACTGCGAATTGTAAGATAAATAACACCTTGATCAATTGTCTTAAACGCTTACTAAGACAACGTTTTTTATCATGCATTCCCCATTAAGTGATTTAATACCCGGATAAAGTAAGTATCTATCTACTGACCAGAGAGATGGATAAAGTAAGTATCTATCTATTGACCAGAGAGATGGATAAAGTAAGTATCTATCTATTGACCGGAGAGATGGATAAAGTAAGTATCTATCTATTGACCAGAGAGATGGATAAAGTAAGTATCTATCTATTGACCAGAGGGATGGATAAAGTAAGTATCTATCTATTGACCAGAGAGATGGATAAAGTAAGTATCTATCTATTGACCGGAGAGATGGATAAAGTAAGTATCTATCTATTGACCAGAGAGATGGATAAAGTAAGTATCTATCTATTGACCGGAGAGATGGATAAAGTAAGTATCTATCTATTGACCAGAGGGATGGATAAAGTAAGTATCTATCTATTGACCAGAGGGATGGATAAAGTAAGTATCTATCTATTGACCAGAGAGATGGATAAAGTAAGTATCTATCTATTGACCGGAGAGATGGATAAAGTAAGTATCTATCTATTGACCAGAGAGATGGATAAAGTAAGTATCTATCTATTGACCAGAGGGATGGATAAAGTAAGTATCTATCTATTGACCAGAGAGATGGATAAAGTAAGTATCTATCTATTGACCGGAGAGATGGATAAAGTAAGTATCTATCTATTGACCAGAGAGATGGATAAAGTAAGTATCTATCTATTGACCAGAGGGATGGATGAAGTAAGTATCTATCTATTGACCAGAGGGATGGATAAAGTAAGTATCTATCTATTGACCAGAGAGATGGATAAAGTAAGTATCTATCTATTGACCAGAGAGATGGATAAAGTAAGTATCTATCTATTGACCAGAGGGATGGATAAAGTAAGTATCTATCTATTGACCAGAGGGATGGATAAAGCAAGTATCTATTGACCAGAGAGATGGATAAAGTAAGTATCTATCTATTGACCAGAGGGATGGATAAAGTAAGTATCTATCTATTGACCAGAGGGATGGATAAAGTAAGTATCTATCTATTGACCAGAGGGATGGATAAAGCAAGTATCTATTGACCAGAGAGATGGATAGAGTAAGTATCTATCTACTGACCAGAGAGATGGATAGAGTAAGCATCTATCTGTTTACCAGAGGGATGGCGAGAGCGCAGGCTCCAGACAGGACGTTGGGAGGAGTTTCTGGAACAATCTCATCGTCCTCTTTGTACCAGTTGAAAGACGTCTCCTTCTTCACATTATCCACCTGACAGGAAACACCAGCATTAGTTTCATAGAGAGAGAGGAGTGATGGGAAAGGTCAAAGAGTGAGAGTTGAAGTGTTACCTTGCAGGCGAGCAGAACAGTGCAGTCCTCAGTGACGCTGAAGGACAGATACTCAGAGAAGTGAGGACCTGAAAGGAGGAAGAGGAGTCAGGTACATTTGAGTCTTATCAGGAAAAGGACACCACATCTTTAAGGCAATACAAGACTGTTCAAAGGAAATACATATCAGAACAAATCAATAAAGGCTCTCTGATAAAAGTATCATTGAAGAGACTTAATGACTATCGACCTGATTATGCATTTGAGTCTGAACTGAAATTCACAGAGATGAGACCAGACTTAAGATGAATACTCAATTGGAAAACAGTAACTTGCCCTCTTGCCTGTGGCTTAATTTAACAGTTTGTTTAGCCCTCCTGCCTAGGAACAAACAATTGAGATTGAAAAACACTCTCCAGTCTTTGGAGGACACAACACCTTTGGATACGCAATAAACTCTGATTAGGAGTGAGTTAAAGCCCCGGCCACACAAGGACGATAACGTACCGCAATCGTTATCAAAAAAGTATTCCGTCCTCACGCAACAGGCACCAGAAACGTGTCCGTTCACACGAGACCGCTCGAAAGCGCTGGAGACGCTGTAGTACATATGCCAGGTCTGTAAATGGCGCTGTAGTCTGCCACAAAAGCAGCGAAGAAGACTTCCCTTGCATGGTTGCCCTTCTGTTTATTCTCCGCTGCGGACGCTCTGGTTCTTTTTCTCCCTCCCCGAGGCAAGCGTTTGCTCCTGCTGTAATTCTCTCCGGTAGTCCACCAGCAGATGAAAAACACCCACCTCTCTGCCTCCTCGAAGGGACGAGCGAACCGTGCAGCAGAGTTTCAGTTCGATTTTTTTTCGCCGGTCAACATGTCCATTAAAGTTGAAATCTTCCGGACAATTAGAAAAGTGCCGGTCAAAGGTTTTCTTTTTATTTATTGAGCATTAAAACAAATGAATAACGACTCTATATACTCTATCCTCCCCCTCTTCTGACAGCCCAGCAGCTGATCTCTGAGCAGGAGAGGTGGGAGAGGCGGGGCTATTGCTTCAACGTTATCAGGAAATGATCGTATAGGTGTAAACACGGAGCCGTTTGCCCCCCCAGAGCGTTTCCTTTGCAGATCTACCCACCTTGGGACCCGTTATCGTTATCTGCGTTTCCGTGTCGGCCTTGTGTGGGCGAACTATCTGATAGTGAACTGCAGCAGATACGACCGTTATCGTCCTCGTGTGGCTGGGGCTTAAGAAAATAGCTTTGTTTGTGTAAGTGTGAAGTGCTTCCAGGTCTGAATGTGTGTTACCTTGCTTCCTGATGTGCTCCTTCCTCTGAAACTCGGCCTCCTTCAGAGCAGCTTTGAACACTGAAACATTCAAACATTCAAACATCATTAAACACGTTAAGTGATTAAATACGAGACAGACACTCAGGGTAAAATGGCTTCACTTAAAATCGTACCTAACTTGTACTAAAGCACTAGCAGGAAGTACTCATAAGACAACAGTATGACCCTGTTATTCTAAAATGATATTATTTGATTATTCTTACATATGCAAGACTGTGAAGATGAAACGGACATTTGCTCCAAAAAAGTTAATAATTCCACATAAATCATATAGAAATTCCTCTCCGATATTGTCATGTACTAAACCATTATCTGAAACATTACTTTGTACCAGAGTACTTCAGCTAATATTCCTCAGTAATGAGGGTAGAGGATCCTCACCGTCTCCCACCAGCACCAGGGAGCTCTGGTTCTTGGCCTTTCCGTCATGGATCTGAACGACGTACGTTCCCTCGCTGGCTCGAGTGAAATTATCCACCGTCACCTGGATCATTCCTGTGGCGACGTCGTGACTGATCTTAATTCCCTGAGAGGTTCAACAAAGAAAATATATTACAATACCCAAAGAATGTTGTTCAAATGAACTTATTCATCAACGATATTTTGGTGTTGACACTTTAAAATGAGTGTTCTTGCACTGATGTACATTCCCAAAGATTAATGTGTGCATATGTATAAATGTGTCTGTTCATTGTGTATATATAGGATATACATATTTCTATACATATTTGACTTGAACTAGTGCTAATAAAATGACCACTCAGTTTAAAACAACATATTCTTTTGGAAGCTTAGTCAGTATTGTTGTTGAAGAAGTGTTTCACCTCTCCAGATTTGACCTCCTTGTCGTTAACGATGACTCTGTAGGACACGGAGGGCGACAGTTTGACGGCCTGCAGCCAGAAACGCACGTGACCCTTCTCCAAGATCTCGTAATCCAGACCGTGTTTCAGAGGAACGACTAAACACACACACACACACACACACACACACACACACACACACACACACACACACACACACAAACATTTAATCCTTAGTGAATACTGCTCAATTAAAAGTCCCCTAATATACTGTTTTTCATCAATATATCACAGGTCTCAGATATATACAGAGCCTGTCTCTGATTGGCTGAAACACCAAACAGATCATTGCCGCATTACCCATAATCCCCTCTGTTTCAGCCCTGTTTCCAAAGTGCTGATTCTCTGTCTGTTACTTTAGATGAAAATAAGGAGCCCCTCCCCACGCCCCTCTGAGAGACATTTGGTTACAAAGAACTCATTAGGCGCATTCACACCGCAGTACTTTTCCCACAAAGGTCCATGCGAACTTAGTTCATGCGAACTCTTTAGTTCGCATGAACTAAGTACAGATCGCGTTCACACCGGAAAAAGTCCCTGGGGGAGGATTAGGCAAATGAAGCCGCTGACGTCACTTCTTCTTCTTCTGCTTTGGGTTTACTGGCAGGCTACAAACAACTTCACGGCGTATACTGCCGCCCACAGTCCCCGGCCGGAAGTCCCCGGAGTTGTAAGAGGGCTTCAGTAGAAGCTGCTGGGACTCTCAGCAGCTGGGCTAATGCTAATGCTAATAATGCTAATGCGAGGATAATAAAATGGCGCCTTCACAAAACTTTTTGGAAGTTTTACGGGGCGTGGTTTGCAATCCGCCCAGCCAATCAGAAATATAGCTCTTTTCTCACAAAAGAGCCGCTCGAAAGTCCCTGCTCTCTAGCAGGGACTTTCGAGCGGGTAAAAAGGTTCTCATGAACTAATTTTAGTACCGGCTCTTTTTGGTGTGAACGCGATAAAAGAGTTCACATGAACTAAGTTCGCATGAACCTTTGTGGGAAAAGTACCGCAGTGTGAATGCGCCTATTGGAGCTCTAGGAGGAGATTCAGGTGATAAGGGGGGGGAGGGGTTACCTTGGTTGGTGATTGGCTAATGGTTACACAAGACAACACATCGTTATGACATCATCAAGTGGCCAAAATCTGATCAGCTCGTTTTCAGAAATGGATCAAAAAGATCAAAAAGAGAGAGAATCTTTGTTCCTGAAACTTTCAGAGTCTCTTTCCACAGAGGGGACACATGTTGATGTAGAAGAGACATGAAGAAGAGGGGACACATGTTGATGTAGAAGAGACATGAAGAAGAGGGGACACATGTTGATGTAGAAGAGACATGAAGAAGAGGGGACACATGTTGATGTAGAAGAGACATGAAGAAGAGGGGACACATGTTGATGTAGAAGAGACATGAAGAAGAGGGGACACATGTTGATGTAGAAGAGACATGAAGACGAGGGGACACATGTTGATGTAGAAGAGACATGAAGAAGAGGGGACACATGTTGATGTAGAAGAGACATGAAGACGAGGGGACACATGTTGATGTAGAAGAGACATGAAGAAGAGGGGACACATGTTGATGTAGAAGAGACATGAAGACGAGGGGACACATGTTGATGTAGAAGAGACATGAAGAAGAGGGGACACATGTTGATGTAGAAGAGACATGAAGAAGAGGGGACACATGTTGATGTAGAAGAGACATGAAGACGAGGGGACACATGTTGATGTAGAAGAGACATGAAGACGAGGGGACACATGTTGATGTAGAAGAGACATGAAGAAGAGGGGACACATGTTGATGTAGAAGAGACATGAAGACGAGGGGACACATGTTGATGTAGAAGAGACATGAAGACGAGGGGACACATGTTGATGTAGAAGAGACATGAAGAAGAGGGGACACATGTTGATGTAGAAGAGACATGAAGAAGAGGGGACACATGTTGATGTAGAAGAGACATGAAGAAGTGGATTTTGCACAATAGGTGACCTTTAAGTTATAATGTATACATACAATCTTCTACGTTGAAACATGTAATGCAATCAGAACTCACTTGGATGTCTGATGGCGTAGCTGAGCTCCAGCATGGTGTTCAGAGCTGTAGCACGGAGAAAGGACAACAAATATTAGTTAAAAACAACAAAACAATAATACATCTTAAGAAGGGAAAGTGTAAACAAGACCCACCGTCCTCAGTCAGAGTGTGGCTGGAAGAGACTCCATCTGTGTCGGTGACGGCCACAGAGTATCTGCCCAGATCATCTTTGTCCGGGTTGGAGAAAGTCAGTCTGGAGCTGAACAACAGAAAACAAGCCTCTATTAAATATCCAGTGAAGTCAACACAGTTATTAGCTTCAACTGTACAGCAACTCTCGAGAGAAATCACTCATGTGAAACATCACTGAAGAGGAAATGGTGTCTCCTCTCTCCTATTCCCTTCTTCTCTGAGACCAGAGACACACACTTCTTGCACTATATGTAGTGTATTTGTATTTACTATCTCAAAACATTCTCTTGCACTATTTTATCAGTGTTACTGTTCTATGTCCTATACAGAGGTGGGAAGTAGTGGAGTACAAATACTTGGTTACTGTACTTACTGTAAGTACATTTTTCTGGTATCAGTACTTTACTCCACTACTTATTTTTCTGATGACTTTTTACTTTGACTTCTTACATGTTGAACACAAATACCTGTACTTTCTACTTCTTACATTTTGAACACAAATACCTGTACTTTCTACTTCTTACATTTTGAACACAAATACCTGTACTTTCTACTTCTTACATGTTGAACACAAATACCTGTACTTTCTACTTCTTACATGTTGAACCCAAATACCTGTACTTTCTACTTCTTACATGTTGAACCCAAATACCTGTACTTTCTACTTCTTACATGTTGAACCCAAATACCTGTACTTTCTACTTCTTACATGTTGAACACAAATACCTGTACTTTCTACTTCTTACATGTTGAACCCAAATACCTGTACTTTCTACTTGTTACATTTTGAACACAAATACCTGTACTTTCTACTTCTTACATGTTGAACACAAATACCTGTACTTTCTACTTCTTACATGTTGAACCCAAATACCTGTACTTTCTACTTCTTACATATTGAACACAAATACCTGTACTTTCTACTTCTTACATGTTGAACACAAATACCTGTACTTTCTACTTCTTACATGTTGAACCCAAATACCTGTACTTTCTACTTCTTACATGTTGAACCCAAATACCTGTACTTTCTACTTCTTACATGTTGAACACAAATACCTGTACTTTCTACTTCTTACATGTTGAACACAAATACCTGTACTTTCTACTTCTTACATGTTGAACCCAAATACCTGTACTTTCTACTTCTCACATGTTGAACACAAATACCTGTACTTTCTACTTCTTACATGTTGAACACAAATACCTGTACTTTCTACCTCTTACATGTTGAACCCAAATACCTGTACTTTCTACTTCTTACATGTTGAACACAAATACCTGTACTTTCTACTTCTTATATGTTGAACACAAATACCTGTACTTTCTACCTCTTACATGTTGAACCCAAATACCTGTACTTTCTACTTCTTACATGTTGAACACAAATACCTGTACTTTCTACTTCTTACATGTTGAACCCAAATACCTGTACTTTTTACTTCTCACATTTTCCAAACAGGCTGGTTCCTTTAGTTTGAATGTGTGTTTGGTGGCGTGATCATTATTATTTAACTGAAGTACATTTCAAAGCATCTTTACTTTTACTTTCACCAGAGTATTTTTAAACACGAGTATCTGTACTTCTACTTGAGTAAAGGACGCGTACGTGTGTACTTTTGCCCTCTCTGGTCCTATATATATTCATGTTGCATTGCAGGAGAAGCCTCTGTGTTTGTGTTGAGTAATCGCAGCTAACTCACGTTCTGCCCTTGTTGGAGATGGCGACTCTGGGACAGTCTCCGATGGCTTTGTAGTTCTTGGACCAGACGAACTTGGAGGTCTCTGAGATCTCGCAGGCCTCTAGAGACAGGAACACGTCTCCGGTCTCCTCGTCCACGCTGGCCACGATCTCCTGAGTGCCTGTCAACACACCTCACATCTTAAAAACTACCTAAATATAACACTCAGGGCCACATTCAGCAAACATGTATTGTGAGGTTGGGTATTTCTTTGCACCTCAGCTAGTTGACAGCTACAGCTGTTTCAAACTGTTCTACTTAGAAATTCAATATATGGAAATTAAGTTGTGCAAACAAGACGACCAATTCATCAACAAGTTCTATCAAAGTTAGACGGCCATAAATAGAAAATAGAAAGAAATAGGCAGTGATTTGAAATCCAAAGTCTTTTCACTTTATTACTAGGAAATATTTAAATTGCTCGCTTAAAGGTAGGGTAGGTAAGAATGGAGAAACCAGCTCGAGTGCGCTAGAAAAAATCTGCCCCT
This sequence comes from Harpagifer antarcticus, assembly GCA_902827135.1. Taxonomy (NCBI): domain Eukaryota; kingdom Metazoa; phylum Chordata; class Actinopteri; order Perciformes; family Harpagiferidae; genus Harpagifer; species Harpagifer antarcticus. The sequence goes on along the minus strand of CADEHL010001310.1, from coordinate 1,267,020 downwards.
TCCTTCAGACTTCCTTACAGAGCCCCTCCTCCAACACACACGGACGCGCACATGACCAATGAGAGCACGAGATCAGTTAGTGCCCAGATGGAAGGCTGACAGGCAGGTAGGCCATCCAGTTACTTTAGCCGGCTCAGATGATTGGTCATGCTTTTTACGGCGCCACGTCTTCCACAGATGGATTTATTTTATGGATTTATTGTCAAAGCATTTAAGATATTCATTGCTATCGGGATGTTAAGAGCATTCCATGGAATATAACAACAAGTGTATCTGAAGTAAATTACCTACCACACCTTTAATCTACAACATTTCATTTAGTAAATTAGCTTTAACTTGAAGTCCAATTATTTATTTTTTCAACATAATCAATTAAGTTGACTTGACAAAGTTTGCAATTCATTCTAATTAACAGCATTTTTCATTTAATTTACATTTATATGGGCATGTAGTGACCACTCATTAATACACTGGGGTTCATAATTCACACATGGAACTACAGTTGGGGTTTTGTTTCCACACGGACATGTTAAGTGTTGTCTATATATGTTGTGTGCCCTCCTGGCTTCTCTCTCTTCTTCCCGGACTGCAACCGGACAACATGACCTTAGCTGCTCTCTAATAAAGTACCCTGTTGCACCTTCCTTGCACCGCCTCTGACTCCCTATCTCTCGGCACTACAGGCATTTATTTGGAGGGATGTCAGTCCAAAATGGCTGTTTCTGAATATTTTGATACATTTCTCTCCAATATTTGAAATGTGCTTCAAAATGAATAATTTTTGTATTCAAAGTTTTTATTAAAACATTTTTAATTCTACTATTTCACATTTAGTACATACAATTTATTTATCCGATGAACAAACACAATTAGTAGAAGTGGGAGCGCAGAAAGCATCGCTTATACAACATAGCCCTCCATATGTAAGACATTTAACATCATTGTTATATCATCAATATCAATTAGCAGCTACATTCATATCTGATATAACCTCATGTATCGGGATGAGCTGGAATAATGAAAAACATCAGAGACCTACTCCCCTCACACGTCAGCAGGCAGTGAGTGTTGTTTGGTATAGTTTACCTGGCAGAGCTTTGGCGCAGACGGGCTCAGAAAGCTGGGAAGGTTTCCCGACTCCGTTAGCGTTCACCGAGCGAACTCTGAACACGTAGGTTTCTCCTTCCTGCAGACCGCTCACCTGCAGGGCCAGAGAGACGAGATGCAAAGGGTCATATGCACATAAGACATTATAAAACATGAAGAAGATGGCTGCCGTGTCTTTTGCTCCTCTCCGACTCTGCTTTTTATTCCGCTTTATTTCAGTGTTTGTTTACTTCTCGTTGTGTGCTTTTAACTTTGTCCGCAACATGAGCATTACTTTTTATGTTTGTATTTTATTCTATATATCCTGTTAAGCCCGAGAGACCCCGGTACCGGGGCACTCCCGCAACATCTTGCAGGAAACAGTGTCTGAGGGCATGTTCATTTAATAAAATGTTTTATATCCATGTAACGGGAAAAAACTCATCTAACTGATCATTTGAAAAAAAAATTCAACCCACAATGCTAACGCTGAGCCTCTGAATTAGCAACGAGCGAAAAATGCTAACAGATGACTGCACCGAAATTCGCTCACAAAACCTTATTATTTATCTTTTCTGCACATCCAACATATCGTTTCACATCGTGAGGGGACACAGAATCGATGGGTACCCTCATTATCACTCAATGATACGAACTCGCGACTTTATAAACAAAAACAGACATCAACACATGTGGCGCTAGGTAGCTAAAAACGCTAACATGGCTTACCTGTGGTCAAAAGTGGTCTTCAATGGCATTAAAACGATAAAAACGCTGCTGAAGTTAATCCATTGGTTAATCCAATGTGTCTGTGTCACTTTGAAATGATTTCTGATCATCCATGAGCAATAAATCTGCTTTCCAGATGTCAGAGCTAGAGTATAGGTTCGCTTTGATGCAAAACTGCAAAGCCCCCACCTTTTTTTTGTACCATGTGTGTGAGTGGGGAGATTCCCCTTCGATTCTATTGGCTCTAACGGTCAGAAAGAGATGTCAATCACCAACATCGACCAATGGGTTCCAGAGAAACGGTAAATCCTGAATTATGACAGTGTATACATGGCAATGAAATTATTCTGTCCCGAGCTCCTCCAAGGATGCAACAGTTATATAATAAAGCAGGGACAAAAATGTATTGTGCAAGAAGTCTCACGTAAATAGAATATGAACACCTTCAACAGTGTGACACCACACCTCAACTGTAATACTCTGTATGGTTAACTATATGTTTATATTATTTTTTATTCAATTTTTTCATTGCATTTAATTGTACCTTTTTCTTAAAATTATTATTACATTTTAATTGTATTTATTTATTATTATTTAATTTGTGTTTTTTTGTATTATTGCTTTTTCTTTATAAATGGTAAATAGAGCGATTTCCTACACATTATAGAACCCAAATTCCCCGGATAAAAACTAGTATTCAGATTATGATAACACTAATGTATTAATTCAGGGTTTCCATTAACTGCAAACTGTTACAGCCTTTGATTCAACTTGTGTTTCCTTTTTCTATTACGCCTCTTGCAGCACTTTGGGATGACTTTTAGCAATGAAAGGTGCTTTACAAATAACATGTATTATTATTATTATTAATAAAGGTCAGCATGACCTCAGGTGTTTCCTACCTGCAGGTACCGGTGGCTCACAGCTTCCTCGTTCAGAGTCACAAACTCTGAGGATCCCTTCTTGGCCATCTCCACCAGATACCCAGACACAGCGCTGGCCCCGATGTACACCGGAGCTTTCCACAGGATGACCAGGGACTGACCTCTGACCTCACTGAAGCTCAGGTCGTACGCCGGGCCTGGAGGGCAAGTACACATGATGATAACAATGTCATTAAACACTATGAGAATTAGAAATAAGGTTCATATGATGTATAGCCTTCTGAAGGTAAATTATAAATAATTATAACAAAGTAATTAAACTCCAAATGGAAGGAATATGGAATGCAAGAAATAAAGTTAAAATCTTTGTCAACAGATGGGGAAAAATATGTTGGGTATGAAGCTCAATCTAGTTCAAACCTACAGTATATAACAGATTTAAGTTGAGTACATACTCATCTACAGTACTGCAATACCTGGTACAAGTGTTTGTCAACTGCTTTCAAATCAAAACGGCTCCACCTGTTAAACATCTGCTCAAAGATGGTTGGTCACCCTGTCAGAGACGTTATGACTGAGAGGCTGTCCAACAGCATCATCTGGGACCCAAAGCATGCTCTGACCAGAGAACATGAACTGCTACCTCTAATGGAGATCACTAAAGTCAGACTGAAGCATCCTTTCAATCCTCTCAGTAAACACAGAGCTGATCCCAGATCAGACGCTGAAGGCTCTTTGAGCAGCTTTTCTCTCACTGATTCTGCTGTTATGTTTCTTGTTGTGATATCTGTTGATGTTACACATGGAGCTGCTGTGATGCAAGTCACATTTCAGACTTGATCTGACCATTGAAGTGTTATCGCATCGTATCATCTTTAATGAGTAAGGAGCTGTCAGTATTATTTATTTTGAGTATGTTGATGGTCTCCTACCTGGCTGCTCCATGGTCCAGGCTTCACACTTCATGGGGCTGCTGGGAGCCGACGGCACCCCGACGCCCGCCATGTTGGCAGCCTGAACCTTAAACTCGTAGAAAACTCCTTCAGTCAGACTGTCCACCTGAAGACACGCAGACAGAGAGGTGGGAGGGGATTAGGACACTCCACCCCAAAAACATTATGCATTACATTAATGCATGTGAACAACATCTTGTTCTGTTTTTGTCTTTCTTAATACTGTGAGCCATGTTCATGCTCAACTCACATCTGTGCACACATGTCTGCACAGCCCTCCACTTTAAAATATAATACACTGTAGTTTTCCATATATTGTCATATACTCATTATCCTAAGTGTTTTAGTTTCGTTTTTTAGCTTTTAAGGTTCTTTGTATAGTTACATTTAAATCTGGTGTAAATACTTATCTTTAGCATCCTTTGTTAATGCTGAATTGTTTTTGCAACCTATTTCCTTAGATAGTTTATGTTCGCACCAGCAGATACCAAAGCAAATTCCTTGTATGTGTAAATGTACCTGGGAATAAACTAGATTCTGATTCTTCCTTCTTCTAGATTCAATGAATGGCGTGTGTGTGTGTGTGTGTGTGTGTGTGTGTTCACACTTTGCTGAGAAGTTGTGTACTGCTTGAGAGCAGAGAGTCTTCTATAGTCTTCATTCCCTACACTGTATATTTTCTACCTTTTAAATGCTGTTTTAATTCTATTTTGAGATGATTACATTTGAGTATTGTTCTACTGTTGAAGTGTCTGAAACGTCCTTACATCGATACGTGTAATTGTGTCATAGTATGTATGCTTTTTGGTGACTCACGGTGCAGGTCCTCTCCTTCACAGCCGCCACGTTGACCTCCTTCCACACCAGCGTGTCAGCGTTCCTCTTGTCGATGTAGTAGGCGTTGACCTTGGAGCCTCCGCAGTGTTTGGGGCTCTTCCAGACCAAAGTCATGGAGGAGCCGTCGCAGCTCAGCATGCTGATCCCAGAGGCGGAGCTGGGGGTCGCTGGAGCACAGAATACATCATGTTCAATGTGAGACAGAGTTAATTAGACACATCTCATCACATGAGTCAGTCAGCGCTGCGCTATGTGGACACGCCCAGGGGAGGAAGAAATACTCAGATCCTTTTCCTTAAATACATGCAGAAGTACTATGGTCTTAAAATACTATATATATAAATATGTGTGTGGGTGTAAAGGCGTGTATGTTGACTAAAAGTACTGAGTATTCAGAATGGTTTTTATCCTTAACGGTTGCATTTAAGAGCATTGGATGCTACTCAATCGGAATCTGTTGGTACCTGCTCATGTGATAGTTATTGTAAATTGTAATCCCTGTAATGATGCTGTAAGATGTCCTTTGTGTTGTTCTGTTTATGTGTTTATGTTTCATGTGGAACCCAGTGGCGAACCGTCAGGGCCTTCAAGGTAATCAGAGAATAAATTGAACACAAAATCGATTTAATTATATAAATAAAATGTATATAAAATGAATAAATGAGAATGGTAGCTGTGTCGTTGATCTGTAATATTACAGTGTTACGTTGATTTGTTTGTCCTTCTCGGACCATGCACTACGCATTTCAGTGGTTTTGTGTTAGAAAAGAAAGCGACCAATCAGATCTCGTTCTGGGTCTCTGGGTAGAATATCCTTCAACAAGGTATTCTACAGAAGGTCCAGTTGTGATAGACACGGTTCGCCACTGGTGGAACCTACTGGAGCAGGTCTCCCTTGAAAAAGAGATCAATGATCTCAATGGGATACACCTGGGTAAATACAGGTTTGAAATTAAATGAAAAATGTAAAGTTTGTCAAAGTTGAGCTAAGAGTGTTTTAAAATATGCTCAGATTAATACAGTAATGCATCATAATATTGAAGCATATGATTGTATGTTGCATGTGGTATTGGTTAGCTATGAGCATTGAATACATGAGTAAAGAAGGTTCCTAAAAAATAAGTGGAGTAGAAGTACATGCTGGATAAAATGTGAAAAGGAAAGTATGTCAACACAGTACAATAGCTGAGTATATGTACTGTAACCACGGGGGGGGGGGGGGACCATGTAGAAGACGTTTATTAGCACCTAAATAAGTGTTTCTTTCATGTGAACCAAGCAGTGAATTTAGTGATAAATAGTTGTGCAGTTCTGTGATTGAAGCACATGATGCAAAGTGGCCGCAGTGGGTAAGTCAGGTGGGAGAAAATCATCTATTTCATACATACCATAATCCACCCCTTTGCCTGGATAGAATGATGACACACACTTTAAACTGTTTCTGACACTTTGGTGAACCGCACATACAGTACCGCACATTCGGCTGATGCTTGGACCAATCATCAACAATGATCAGCTTTATTCACGTTTTAAATTACTTTTCAGAGATGGCAAAAGTACACACATCCTTTACTCAAGTAGAAGTACAGATACTCGTGTTTAAAAATACTCTGGTGAAAGTAGAAGTACTGACTAAACTTCTTTACTCAAGTCAAAGTAAAGAACTTTGAAATGTACTTCAGTAAAAAGTACCCATAACTAGCAGCTGTTTTAAAGAGTACCTGACCTCCCTTTATATTAATAGAACAATAATGTCATTGTTAGCTAATGAATGTTTCCATGCTGAACAACGGCAACATGACAACGTTTCCATTGGTCCCTCTTCTTTAGAGAAGACCAGGAAGTGATGGATACACGGATCGTGTTCAAATCAATAGGCACGCAATGACTCTAAAGAATAATGATCACGCATCAAACACACATTCAGACTAAAGGAACCAGCTGTTTGGGAAATGAGAGAAGTAGAAAGTACAGGTATTTGAGTTCAACATGTAAGAAGTAGAAAGTACAGGTATTTGAGTTCAACATGTAAGAAGTAGAAAGTACAGGTATTTGAGTTCAACATGTAAGAAGTAGAAAGTACAGGTATTTGGGTTCAACATGTGAGAAGTAGAAAGTACAGGTATTTGGGTTCAACATGTAAGAAGTAGAAAGTACAGGTATTTGTGTTCAACATGTAAGAAGTAGAAAGTACAGGTATTTGTGTTCAACATGTAAGAAGTAGAAAGTACAGGTATTTGTGTTCAACATGTAAGAAGTAGAAAGTACAGGTATTTGTGTTCAACATGTAAGAAGTAGAAAGTACAGGTATTTGTGTTCAACATGTAAGAAGTAGAAAGTACAGGTATTTGAGTTCAACATGTAAGAAGTAGAAAGTACAGGTATTTGAGTTCAACATTTAAGAAGTAGAAAGTACAGGTATTTGTGTTCAACATGTAAGAAGTAGAAAGTACAGGTATTTGGGTTCAACATGTAAGAAGTAGAAAGTACAGGTATTTGAGTTCAACATGTAAGAAGTAGAAAGTACAGGTATTTGTGTTCAACATGTGAGAAGTCAAAGTAGAAAAATAAGTAGTGGAGTAAAGTACTGATACCAGAACAATGTACTTAAGTACAGTAACAAAGTATTTGTACTCCACTACTTCCCACCTCTGTAGATTTTATTATCGATAAATGATAAATGTATTTACCGAGTGCCGGCTCCACAGCGATGGCCGTGGACTCCTGGGATTCTTCACTGAGGCCGAACACGTTCACCGCCTGGACTCTGAAGGTGTAGCTCTCACCAGGGATCAGGGCGTGGACCACAAACCTGACACACACACACACACACACACACACACACACACACACACACACACACATTACACACAATTAAAACTGCAGCTCTGATGATCTCTGGTGCATAAAGGCGCTGAAAACGGCACTCTTGTGTCAGCGTGGGATATCTCTTAATGTAGATATTGTAATTTATAGCTGTTTCTATCTCATACTCTGTTACACCCATTAGCTCCACTAGTATGCCCACTTCACTCTCACCTCAATGCCAGATCGGACTTTGCAGCATGCAGTTCTTTCCAGCATTACCTCCCAGCCTGCCTCGCCTGCTTCCTGACCCTGCCTGTCCCCTAACCAGCCTGCCTCGCCTGCTTCCTCACCCTGCCTGTACCCGGACCAGCCTGCCTCGCCTGCTTCCTGACCCTGCCTGTCCCCTAACCAGCCTGCCTCGCCTGCTTCCTGACCCTGCCTGTCCCCTAACCAGCCTGCCTCGCCTGCTTCCTGACCCTGCCTGTACCCGGACCAGCCTGCCTCGCCTGCTTCCTGACCCTGCCTGTACCCTAACCAGCCTGCCTCGCCTGCTTCCTGACCCTGCCTGTCCCCTAACCAGCCTGCCTCGCCTGCTTCCTGACCCTGCCTGTACCCGGACTATTCTGCCTCGCCTGCTTCCTGACCCTGCCTGTACCCGGACCAGCCTGCCTCGCCTGCTTCCTGACCCTGCCTGTACCCTAACCAGCCTGCCTCGCCTGCTTCCTGACCCTGCCTGTACCCGGACTATTCTGCCTTGCCTGCTTCCTGACCCTGCCTGTACCCGGACTATTCTGCCTCGCCTGCTTCCTGACCCTGCCTGTACCCGGACTATTCTGCCTCGCCTGCTTCCTGACCCTGCCTGTACCCGGACTATTCTGCCTCGTCTGCTTCCTCACCCTGCCTGTACCCGCATCTCCCGTCTTGCCTGCTCCTGGAACCCTCGCCTGTCCCCGACCAGCCCTTTGCCTACTGTCTGCCGGTTTGTCTTACACCAGAACTTTTCTGTGGAAACTATTTATAAAAAGCCGGTCACCGACTCTCCCTGGTCTCCCGTGTGTTGCATTTTGGTTCTCAGCTTGTTCGAGACAACTTAAGGTTCACAGATACAACATCGGGGAAATAAATCACCAATTTGACTTTTAATATTGACTAAGAAGGAGGTGTTGGCTTGGAACTAAATATGGAAATGATCATTTATGCCAAAAACGCACCCTTTTAATGAAGACCTTAAATATACTGTGACTTTTGCTTAACCCTCTGAGCTGCAAAGAACAGAAAAGCCCTTAAACTAGATTTAATTAACAATACATCCCTGAAGTACTAGATTAAAGCAGGGCTATTAATCCCTTGATTCAGAGTCAGCGTGGACTTTTTTTTTTAACTTTATTATTTTCTTTTCGTATGTATACGTGAACATGTGTATAGATAGAATTTTATTTATCTGTGTGCGTATTTAATTACTGATTTATCTTTTTTTCTTTATCCTGCAACTGGATGACTAACTAATAAATATGAAGGAAATCGTTATGATAGAAACATAGTGGTTCAAAACTCATGACTTAGTTTCCTGTTTACATTTTAATATAAACGTCCAAAGATCTCCTAAATCCTCCCTGACGTCTTCAAGTTTCAAGATGCAAGGCTTTATCGTCATGTGCACATTAGCTACAATGGATGGCTCCTCAAACCGAGCAACAGGAACATATATAGGACATAGAACAAATACAACAGATACAATAGTGCAATAGAATGTTTTGAGGTGTCCAATTAAATACAAATAAAATAGAAATAGAACAAGAATAGTCTATATACAAGTAAACTGAAGGAAATATTTATGTCTTAATGTGTGCATATGTATAAATGTTGATTGTGTTCATATAGGTATACACATATTTGGGACAGTACCACTTTACAATAAGACTACCCTTCATTCAGGGTTCATAAACACTTTATTAATCATTAAAAACCATTTATAAACCAGTTCTAACAGTTTTCATACATCAACACAGGCTCACTATTTGGCAAGATGACTAAGCCTTATGTTGGCTACTTAGCGAGAATCAACTCAGTGAGCAACAGATGCCAAGGATGTTGGCTGATGAAGGAGACGAGGTAAGCTAGGTAGCCAATATAAGGCTTAGCAGTACAGATACATGTGGGCTCACTATTTGGCAAGCAACCGGTCACAGTTGCCCTGTTTATCTCATGTCTTATAAAAGCTTATTAATGATTTATAAAGTGTTCACAACCTAATTAATAAATGAATTACAAACTATTGGTAAACCCTTTATAAGGGTAGTCTTATTGTAAAGTGGTAACCATATGTGCATACATATGTTTATATATATTGGTGTTTTTGTATTCAGGATTGTGGGAAACGGTATTTCGATCTCTCTGTCGGTACACAAACTGAAAGATTGACAATAAAGTTGACTTTGTTTATGGATGCTCAGGTGTTCAATATTCTTATGGCCTGACCTGCAGTGTTTGAAGGGCTTGTGGTTGCAGGGGAACCACTCCTTGGATCCCACGATGCGTCCGTCGATGTAATATCCCATCAGGTTCTTCAGGTGTTTGGGAGATTCCCACTGAACGAACACGGAGGACTTGGAGTTCCTGGTGGCCACGACCTGACCGGGGGCCGAGGGCACGCCTGCACCGGGAGAGAAGAAGTTAGTATTTACTTCCAGACAGAATTTGAATTAGCTGAGGGAGAAACAGCCCAAGAAGACAAAACAATAGATACAGATAGTTTGATGGAGTGCTGCAATATGCATTTATAATGGGACAACATTTCTCTACACAATACGTATTAAAACATTTAATTACATTACACTGTTACTTATCAGACGCTTTCACCCAAAGTGACTTTCATACAAAGAGTCTAATTTCAACATTCAAACATAAGATAAGATAAGATGTACTTTATTAATCACAATTTGGGAATTGTGTTGTTGCCGCAGCATAAGACAAAACAAGGCATTGCACAATAACACATTCAAAGAGTAGAAACAAACAATTCTAAAAAAGAAATAGAAATAGAAATAAACCAGCATTAGAGAGTAAGAAAAATATACAGATGGCCGTGAAGTTAACACATCTATTAACAGTCGGAAGAAAACCCCCACTATTGAATGTAACATCTAAGTCAGCTGGTCTGCAACCCGCGCTCTTTAAGCCCTCTGCTCTGGCTCCCTTGAGCTTAGAACAATATGTGTAGGATTATTTATATTTTGTTTCACGGTTGAAAATGTTTCATATCTTGTATTTTGAGGTGATACTGTGACACGTAAAAAAAAAACGTTTTAATTAGGTCAACTAAAATATGCGTCACATCCGGCTGCGGTCCCGCGCCAGCGCCTTTTCTTGCAGGTGGATAACCTGACCCCGGCTCGATGAGGAACTATGGATACATCAAAGAAAAGAAAGGTATCGGAGACACACAGAGTCAGAGACACTTCTGCGTGGACAGAGTTATCTGCTTTCACAGCAAGCGATGCTGGCTTCCCGGGATGTTTGATATGTGGAGAGAAGTTCTCAAAGGAGCTGCAGCCTTTACGTGTTGGAGGAACAACACGGGAGAGGAAGACAGCTGACGACCTTCAGTCATCATTCAATCAGTAAACTCTTTTTAGGGTGCAGCTATATGTTTTATTTATTTCAAAGTGGTCCCATTTTAATTATATTAATTTTCTTCAAATGTGCAGAGGACTCCCCAAGTGCTGTGTTGATTATTTTAAGTCCTGTGTATTTTTTTTGTATTCTCCTTATTTGTTTATTATTAGAGGTAACAGTTTTCTATAATGTAATAAATAATAAATGCAAAAAAACTGTAGATTTTGTCTATGATCTAACAATATACTGTATAAACTATCAAGCTATCAAATATGTTTTGCGGCTCCAGACAAAGAACATTGGTGCAAAAGGGGGCTAAATGGCTCTTTTGGTCAAAAAGGTTGCAGACCCCTGTCTAAGTGATTAACATCCAGGACCCTCTATATGCAGCTATGTATCCATAAGACAAGGAAGCTTGATTTACCGCATCATGTTGAAAGCCCAGCATTCATCCACAGGAATGTATTACCTGACTTTGTCCAAACACTCCTCCATTCTGGATGCAGACCCCTTTATCCATTTGACTTTTCACAAAACAGAAATACTTATCCATTGGCCATCAAACTCTATATCTCCTCACCCTTCAGTAAAGAGAACTATATAAATACCATTAAACACTCTGCTATAACCATACTTGCCAACCTTGAGAACTGGGGGGGTCCGGAGAGCTGTATTAGATTAACATTAACATGCTTATTGTATATGTGTGGAGCATGTGTGTGGGCTGGACCTGTATTTTACAGGAAAGGAGTGAGCAGTGGGTCGAGTTGTCGATTCTTGTTCAGTTTTCTGTGACTCCTCACCCTCTCAGACTTTGAGTTGCGCGCGCTGCTAAAGAGACGCGCTACCATGGAAACCAAACAATGGTGTAGCTGTATTAAAGTCCGATTGGAAACAGTCCTGAGTAAATCTGATTTTGTCAGAAATCGGGAGAAATGCGGGAGAAATATGACACCGGGAGGAAACCGGGAGAGGGCAATGACATCGGGAGTCTCCCGCGAAAATCGGTAGGGTTGGCAAGTATGTATAACATGTGCAATATTAATAATAATGTTCAATAATAACGCGCAATTATGTATCTGACACTACGTTCTTTTGCACTATTCAATACGGCTTGTTACCACAGTTGTTTATATAAATTATTTGACCGTCTTTGTTTCTTATAGTTGTTTCATTATCTCTTTTTACTGCACTGTTAGTGTACAGTTCGTACACTGCTGTGTTTATTCTATCTTTGTAACTGGCACAACAATTTCCTTCGGGATGAAAACAGTCCAATCTTATCGGTACTGTATTCATATCTAAATACCATTTACTCTGGGTCTGATCCAAACATACTTCAGGTTACAAAATGACTGCCACTTGTTAAACATGCAATACGCTGGAAGTAAACGCTCGTGATGTGAGCATGCATTGTCCCTGTGGATTGTGTGGATAAACAGAGTGAGGTTTAGTCTGTGAAGCTCAGTTTAACACAGGAATGGAAAGAAAAAATCAATGTGAATACAAGGAGATTTTCATTTTGTCCCTGTGAGGTTTAGCTGTGCCCCGTCTTAGAATTCAAGCACACAAAATTGAACCTTTTGACACTTAAAGGGGACCTATCATGCAAAATGCACCTTCTGATGTCTTTTATACATAACCAAGTGTCCCCGGTGCGTCGGGGAACTCACGCAGCGTCAGAAAATAAAACCCTCTCTTTTCCTCCGTACCCAAATCTTTAAAAACGGGGAACAACGGAGCTGATCCAGATTTGCGTCCGATATGACGTCATATCTGAAATGTGGACCCACGGCCCAATCAGAAACGTTGCTATCAGAAACAATGCCCGACTGTTTTGGACGTAATATGGTCGGTGTTTACATTAGCATCGCTAACACTCAGAGCTAACCTGTACTGGAGAGCATGTGTGTGAAGAAGCAGGAAGGAACTCACCTTGTGGTATAACCGGCAAGAGAGAAAGCCTTTGAGCTCCAGACTGTTTCAGATCCTTGATAATCCATGATATGGCGTCTCATCACGGCAGCATTTAGTTTAGACGGTAGCTGCCGGGTCCCGCATGAGCTCAGACCCCTCCTCTTTTATTTTTTTAAAGCCCAAATCAGCACTTTTGAAACAGGAAGTGAAACGGAGGGATATGAGGCATGGCTAGAATGATCTGTTTGGTATTTTGAGCAAAACACGTCATAGACATGTTTTTTACATAGTTGTATATATCTGAGACCTATTGCCTACACATAGCATGATAGGTGACCTTTAAATTGGACTTTGGTGCAACAAATATGTATATAAATAAATATATATACAAGAGCATGCTTTCTTATTACATTTAAAGTACTATATATTTGGCATAACAATTTGTGCAGGGATACTAGCTGACAACAATGGACCTTAACTACACCAAACGGTCTGGATTCAACAGAGAGATAAACTGTTTCTTAGTTTGTACACACACATTATATTGACTGTGTGCTCTGCCGTTACCGGAGGGTTAGACATCACACACACAGTGAAGAGGGAACTACTTTGTGAAGTGACGGCAGCATCAAACAGTGAAGGTGTTCTCATTAAACTGTACGTACCAACCCGCACCTCAACACCTGGAACAAGAAATCACTTTCAACATTAAAAACAATCTGAGGATTTCATTCTTTCCTGTTTGCAGATACTCGCATAATATTTACATTTAATATGTTTCACAAATACTAAAAACACACTTAAGGAAGCATTCACATCTTGGAGAGCACGAGTGTAAATGATCGCTGAGACAGGAAGAAGCATTATATATTATCATATAAGCACTATTATACCATTAGGGGGTGTACCGTTCATTCTGTTGAGTATTTATACAACGTTGGACTTTCTGGCAGCCGAAATAAATAATAATGTAGGAGCTAAAACATGACCGATGTGAACCGTAATCAATAGTTTTTACAACTCTTTTAATAAAAGTTATATATTTGCTCCACATCTGTATTCCTCTGTGTTCATGCATCATTAAAGCAAATCCTTGTATACCTGCAACGACCTGATGTTAACCCTGATCATCTCGCCATATGACAGATTCCAAATGTAATCGCATTTTTATAATTTGCAATATTTGACTTGCATTCATTTGTTCTCAATTTTCCTCTTCCTGTGTTTATGTATGCACCATTACACACGTCTTTTGAGTGTTTGAGTGTATTGCATATATATATATATATTTCATTACATGTCACTTGTTAGATGCTTTTATCCAAAGCGACTTACGTACTCAATACTGTGGGTAATCCCCACAGGAGCAATTTGGGGTGAAGAGTCTCAGGGACACAACGACATGCTGCCTGCAGTGGGGTTTGAACCTGTGCTCCCCTGATCTGAACACCAACGCACTATCCACAGCGCCACACGTCTCCTAAATGTATATACATAACAGTCTGAATGTATTTGTGTTGCTCCCAGCCCTTAACATCCTGCATTAAAACCACACCTTGTATTTTAATTCTGATTCTGATTGATATGTCTTTGTATTGTACTGCATGCAAATATACATATATATATATATATATATACGACAGTGTGTCTGGATGTGGTTGCATTTTTATTATATTTCATTTATTCTAAACTGTTCTTCAACTCTTTTAATAAAAGTTATATCTTTGCTCCTAACACTAGGATGGGTCAAAAGCAGAGAAACCATTGTGTTACATAGTACCTGTAGTACTGTGTAATGACAATCTGTATTCCTCGTACTGTGTTTATGTATGCACCATTAGGCATTAAAGCAAATGTAGTTGGATGTAGTTGCGTTGCTCCGGCCCTTATACTGTCCTGCATTAAAGTTGGATATTTATTTGTATTGTACTTGGCGTTATAGCGTTGATGTTTAAAGCCCCAACAGACTGGAATACTTGACCTGCTACTATTAGATCCCCTGCATCTCACGTTCAGCTGATCTTGTTATTGATGAAACTGATCCATCAGTAACTACTGTCCATCAAATTGTAATGAGTGTATGTATTTCTTCAGAACTTTACTTCACAGACTGTAAGTGGTTTGTCTTTGTTTGCTTTGCTTTCTGTTATTTTGTTCATGTCTGTCTGTCAGACGTTTGCTTTTGTCGGGACCCCCTTGAAAACGAGACGGTGCATCTCAAGGGGTTTATCCTAATAAATACGTTTCTATATATAACAGTATGTAATGTATTTGCGTTGCTCCGGCTCCTTACCGTCCTCATCCTGCCTCTGGACGGGCTCAGAGGAAAACGACGCCTCGCTGCAGCCGTACAGGTTCACTGAAAACACTCTGAACTGGTACTTTTGTCCGTCTTGCAAATCAAAAACCGGGTAACGGGGAGAGTGCAGTTTGACCGCCGTGTTGATCCGCTGCCATGCTCCAGTGCCCGCTATGCACTGAGGAAGAGGAGGAGGAGGAGGAGGAGGAGGAAGAGGAAGAGGAGGAGGAGGATGATGATGATGATGATGATGATGATGGGGGGGCGGGGTTTATGAGTAAGAACAGCCATCTGTGACAAACCTCATCAATGTAACACAGACACAGAGGAGCTTCAGGGGTCCTTGCAAAGTTTGGGGCTCAGTTTAGTTTTTATTTGGCCATATTTAGAAACATTTTTAGCATTTATATGAAAATCTGAAATATCAATTGGTGTCTGATCACTGTTAGGATACAAGAATCAGCAACTGTTGGGCAAACGTTGGGACAAAAAGACCCCCTATATTTGACTGCAGTTGTCACAAGTTAGACACTTCTATTATTGTTTGTTTGGTGGCTCATCTAAACTCTCCTGTCATTTCAGATCCCGCCTTCCTCCAGGCCCTTGTAATCAGCTCACTTCCTTCACCTGGTCTCCCCAGCCCTTCCCCTCACCTGTTACTCATTCCCTCATCACTCCACAGTATTTATACCACCTCACTATCACTTGTCCTTTGCCAGATTGTCTTGTCGTTTCCGCCAAGCTCTCCAGTGAGTGTTGTGCTCTAGTCTAGATTTTTGTCCTGCCCGGTTTTTGATTCCTGCCTGCCTGTTTACGGATCTCGAGTTCCTGCCTGCTCCCTGTCTGGTTTTGGTTGCCTGTCTGACGGATTTCCTGGTTTTGACCCTGCCTGTCCCCGACCTGAATAAACTGAACATTGCTATAGTATACACTGGTTGTATCGGAGTCGTGCTATTGGGTTCTGATCTGTACCTGTGATCGTGACAGCAGTATCTTATTGAGATGTATCTTCAAAATCGTATTTTCTGTCTCTGGTCTTTCTAAAAAAAGCTGAATATTTTGTATTAATATTAAAACTGGCTATAGGATCATTTGAACATTTTGTTAGCATTAAATGACATTAACAACATATCCGTTGTGTTGTTTTATTTAACATTGTTTTTCTCATAAAAGTTTACAAAAGTATTTATGTAGATATATTTATATATATACATTTCTGTGTGATTGCACCAATATTAATCCTGTCTCTGTATATAACATGTGCTGGAGAAAGCCCCAACAATGCAAGCGACCAACGTTCAGCTCTCAGTGCTCATGTGCTTAGAATATAACATATATGATAAAAAAAAACACACATGTGACCTCTTAAACTCTAGGGAACTCATAGCTCTTAAAATAATATTTAAACCTACAGAATACTTTTCAAATGAAGTTTAATTTAAAAGGACGAATTAAGGGGAACATGATGCATAGGACATCTTTAATATTGCCAATTGACATAAGCTTAGCACAAAAAGTAAGGACGTTTGTGTTTGTTAGATTATTTCTTTGTTGTAACAATGCTTCTTGGCAAAACATCTTATACCGTTGGAAAGCCTGTTTTCTTACCTTTCCAATGGGGCCACATTTATGAGGAACACGCATTGGTGGGAGGAGCAGCAGAGCTGAGTATGAGGGTTGTGCCCATGAAGAATTTGACAAATCTCTATAAGAAAAAAATAATCTACCAAACACAGATATCCTTAATTTGTTTTGTTAAGTTTGTAATAGTTTTCAGCTCAAATGAGAATTGTATAGTGCTAGGATGAAAGGAAGTGCATGTGATGCTGTCATGCAGGTAAGATAAAACATACTTTTAAATAAACTAAATGTAATTTAAATACACCATTGAACAAAATGTTTTACATGTTATTTAGAGAAACTGAAATGTAGATGTCAGGGTTTGGGACAGATACCTCTATAAACTTTCTAATAGAAAGTACCCTATAAATGATGTTATATTAAGTGTATCACTATCTCATTGAATGCCTTGTGTTTAAATAGACTTAGTAAATATATATGTCTGAACACTTCATTGTTGTGTTAAATAGTTGTTCCTGTGGGGACACTGACTAAGAGTTTAAGAGGTCCATGTCTCTTTATCTCTTCTCTACGGGACAGATATGCCAGCGGGCTACATCGATGGAAACTGATGGCTGAAGGTATCGACACACACCTTTTCGATGACGTAGCTCAGCGGCACTCGTCCGCGGGGGCGAGGCGGCGTCCAGCTCAGCACGATGTACGATTTGAAAACCTCGGACGCGTGGACTTCGGTAGGCTGACCTGGGATCGTTACGTAGCCTAAAGGTCGGGAGTGAACGGGTTGAGCCCGAAATAAAAACAGCAGCGGAGGCAGAAATCCCACATTGGTTTTGATGTTATACCTGAACAATGTGTTTTTATAATGTTTTGTAATTTTAAATGAATTAAGAATTTACGCCCAATTGTTATTTTCATCCAATAACGTCATCAACAAATCCATTGCCAAAGGAGAAGTGTTTATTTATAGCAAATAAATCTTCTTTTTAGTCTTTGTAAAACTTTAAAAATACTACATCAGTGGTTGGTTTCTTCCCTTTGATACACAAGCTATACAAACCCCTTCTCAGGGACACCATGGGTCAACAATGACCCGTATTGACCTACAATGTTATATCCTGCATGGCTGAGTGTAGCTAATCCATTTATTTAATCATTTAATATTCAAAGTATTCATTAAATATCTTGTTTTTGATCACCGGACGTCATTCTTCTCAATCAGCCTCTCAACATGTAGGAACTAAAACAGTTGTATTAATACGTCAGGTTTGCATACATGGGTCAACAGTGATGTTGGGTAGTGATACAAAAATCATTTTCATTCAAAAAGTAAGAAAGGAAAAATGAAAGTAAGAATTTGTGATGATCAGAAACAAGTTAATCGAGGAATAACTGGAATTCTGAATTATTAAAGTAATTTGTTGCAAAGATATTTACAATTGAAACTCACTGGGTCACTTTTGACCCATGTTGTGAATCAAGGGGTTAAATATATCCAAGCCAGCATACTCAACTAGTCTTAGAAATCACATTCCTCTGGTCTTTCTAAAAAGATGATTATTTTGTCTAAGCTGATATTGTACTGGCTGGGATCCTTTCAACACACATAACATGTTATCATTAAATAACTACATTGCCACAGGAGAGGTCTTGATCTTTTAGGGAACAAAATCCTATTTTTTTATATTTTACTAATAATGAGAAAGTGTCAAAATCCTACATGTTGTGTTTTTTCTTAACAATGTTTTTCAAAAATACGTTTTGTTTAAAAAAACGACATCAATGGTTGGTTGCAGTATTATTTAAACTGATATATTCTAGTCTGTAGTTCAGAGTGGTGCAGGTTCAGCAACATATATGTATTTATTTAACTGCTTTGAGCGTTAGGAAAAGCGCTATACACATCCCATGTATTACTAAAATGGTTTAGCTCAGGATTTGGAAAAATAACAACAGGATCATATTTCAGATTTAAAAGCAATTTGAAAACTTACATTAAGCTTTTGGGGGAAAGTAGGCACAGAGAGAGTTTTGGATCTCCCTTTATTCTCTCAACGACTAACTTGATAGTTGAATTAAAATGTGGGACTTCTGCAACAGCCTCGTTTGAAATCACATCAACACAAAGGTTTTTAGTTTGTGTGTTAAAGGTTTGTTTTAAAGAGGAGAGACTCGGCACACTTCAAGTGGTTTAATTGATAAAAAACACTAAAACCACTTCAGTCGATTATTGTATTAAAGAAAGAGACGGGAGTTAAATGAAGACGGCACCAGAACAGTTAGGAAGGGTAATAGTTTGTGTCGGGAAAATATCCACAAGTAGAAAGGAAGAGAAATTAGTTTTGAAGTGACAGCGGGAAAAAGAGATCAGTGTTTGTGTGAATTTTTGTTTTGTAATAGACTCATGTTTAGATGTTAACCTGTGAGAGAAGACGTGGTGTTTGGTGCTATCACTGACATCCAGTAAAGAGGTCTTTTACCTTATATTAAACCTGTATGGAAAGATGTGATGTTTATACACTTCCTTCCTGAAGAAATATATGTCATTTCAAAATGTTGATATTGATTCTGGCTGGTTGAGAAGGTTTTAAATAATGCCATGTTTCTTCTGATAAAGTGCACCCTGAGACTCAATCTGGACAATTACAATCTCAAATCCTGACGTAATATGTAAAAAACAACTTTAAGAAGAAACTGAGGTAATGGTTTTTGGAGCCAAGGCAGAACGTATAAAAGTTAGCGCTGAGCTTCAGTCTGCAATGTTCAAAACAATAAATAAAGCCAGAAATCTAGGTGTAGTCATGGACTCTGACCTGAGTTTCAACAGCCACATTAAAACAGTTACTAAATCAGCCTACTATCACCTAAAGAACATATCTAGGATTAAAAGACTAATGTCGCAGCAGGATTTGGAAAAACTTGTCCATGCTTTTATCTTCAGTAGACTGGACTACTGCAATGGTGTCTTCACAGGTCTCACTAAAACATCTATTAGGAAGCTGCAGCTGATTCAGAACGCTGCTGCTCGAGTCCTCACTAACACTAAGAAAGTGGATCACATCACTCCTGTTCTGAAGTCTTTACACTGGCTTCCTGTGTGTCAAAGAATAGATTTCAAAATACTGCTGCTGGTTTATAAAGCACTGAATGGTTTAGGCCCAAAATACATTTCTGACCTCCTGAAAATAAATCCAACTTTGTCCTCAAAATGTGGACTTTCCTCTGGAGACTGTGATGGTCTTTCTTTGTTACATTTGGAAAAATCAAATCAAAAAAATGGAAAAACCACCTAAAAATACATCAGAAAACTTTTTGTATGTGGTTTTTCAATTTGTAGTCATATACATAAAGAGGACATACCCTCCATTGAGCGGAAGAAGGTGATTGGTCTTTATAAGATATAATAAAACAACCCCTCGTGATGCGCTATGAAGATGTCGGTGGATAAGAGTGAGGAATACATGTCCACAACTCCACTTTCTAAATGTTGAATGTAAAGTTATTATGTTGTTGAAGAGGTTTGAAAAGAGGGACACACATTAGTATTTCTTTCAGAATCTAAGAAGTAATAAATAGCTGATCCCAGATCACGCTGTACCTTCCAGATCATCGTCATGGATCAGAATGTCGTATCTTCCTTCGATTTTAATCACTGTTGCAGGAAACGACAACAGCAGATCTGTTAGAAGACACCGCTTCCTCTCTGCATCTGGATGTTTTATTTACCTTCATCGGTACCTTGCAGCCTCTCGCTCTCGGCGGCATCGAGGGCGGTCACTTTGTCCGACTTTCTGGACGGCCTGCTGATCCCAGAGCTGTTCACGGCTCGGACCCTGAAGTGGTACGAGTTCCCCACCTTCAGGCCGTGGACCGGGTATTTACAGATCTTCACCGGGGCGTCGTTGCACTGGACCCAGGCGTCGCTGCCAGACTCACGCCTGAACACAGAGGAGATGAATTTAATGATAACTGGACTACGAAAAGTATTCAATCTAGTATCAGTATTTAGTGTCAGGGTATGGTTACACTGTAAGATGAGAGAGGGTAAAAGGATGTGTGGACTTGCCGAGTTGTTGATAATACCTCACTTTAAGTAAACCATTTCACATTACACAGATTCATTTGATCTAAAAATATCGATGCAGCTTTATATAAAGAGACTTTTAATAATATAAAGTGCAGAGTAATTTGATTTTATAATGTGTTTTATAAAAAAAAACTTCAGACGGACCTGTCCACGAATTTCCTAAGTTGGGATCAATAAAGTATCTATCTATCATTCAGTAAAATTGATTTAAAAAAAGGATTAAATGGTCCTTAAAGGTCCCGTGTCATGGCCGTTTCTACTCATCATAATTCCATTGTTGAGGTCGACTAGAATAGATTTACATTGTTCCAAACTCACATTGGTTTCTCACAGCATCTCTGTATAGTGTGTATTCACTCTCTGTCCTACACGGCTTGTTGGAGCTCCTGCCCCCCCCCTCCCTGTGAGCCCACTGTGCTCTGATTGGTCAGCTCGCCCACTTTGTTCTGATGAGTCCACCACCGTTACAGCGGAACATCAGTGATTATGTGTTAAAATGGCGTTTTTTAGCAACCAGGAAATGACACCAGTAATGACAAACAGATGAGAATGCTGCGTGGGGTCTGGATGCCGTGTTGGCGGGACGTTGCGGGGCTCACTGCTCCGCCCTTTGAGGCTCGGGGAGCGGACAGTGTGAGCTGGGTTACTGGTGTCGTTTCCTGGTTGCTCCGTGGGGTCTGCGGGACACCGAGGAACTCAGCCTGAGCGCGCACACACACACACACACAGCCAGGCTGTTAGCCACACAGTTCGCCACACACTCAGCCTGAGAAAACATAAGGCTGAGTGTGTGTGTGTGTGTGTGTGTGTGTGTGTGTGTGTGTGTGTGTGTGTGTGTGTGTGTGTGTGTGTGTGTGTGGTGTGTGTGTGTGTGTGTGTGTGTGTGTGTGTGTGTGTGTGTGTGTGTGTGTGTGTGTGTGTGTGTGTGTGTGTATGAGGAGCTCCACGGATTGGTCCATTTGGACAAATTGGTCCTTTTGGTCGTCGTTACGTCACATAGACCAGGAAGAAAAACATGGAAAAAGAGAAATCTCCAACGAGGCGTTCTGGGGCAGCACAGACAGGTCTTTCCTGTGTTAGAGTTTTACTCACTACAGGGTGCACTTTGAGGGTTTGTGACTCTGCAGACCGTTTACATGCAGAAAAACCTTCATAACAACAAGGGGACGGATAATAACCAGAAAAGCATGACATGGGACCTTTAAATCAGCAGATTGGTGATAATCCTTCCAATGATATTGAGTCATTTGGTCTAAAAATATTAATGAGTTCAGCTCTAAATAAATACTGTGACTTCATACTTTTAATAATTTAAATTGCAGCGTAATCTGACTGTACTCGTGTTCATGTGCTTTGAGTTTTCAGGGACGCACCTGTCCACGAAGTATCCGCTGATGGCCGCCTCGTTGACGGTGTTCGGGGGTTTCCAGGCCACCAGCACGTAGTCAGAGTTGATGTCGTACGCCTTCACACTCATCGGGGCACCAGGGGCGCCAGAGACAGGGGCCGCCGCATCTGGGGAGCAAGGAGATAAGGATATAAGGTAGATATAATGGTGCTTCCCTTGTCGCGAGTGTGATGATACTAATACCTCTAGAATCTGTGGAATCTCAGCTTTAATCTGATATCTTGTTTGTGCAGATCCAATAAGTAATAAAGTATTTATACCTAGAGTTCTGTGCTAAGTGCGGCAGCATTTTTTTGCTCAGGGCTAATTTACTTCTTGTGAGACTTGTGTTTTGTTTTGGTAAAAATGGTTCGTATCGTCAGTTAGCTAAGTTTCTTCCCATTAAGTGATAAAGTAAACAGACATTGTTCTAAACTGTATTAAAGTAAACATGTATTATTTTAATCTGTATTGAAGTGAACATGTATTATTTGGGACTGTTTTCAAGTAATCCTATATCTATAACCTTCTCACTTACACTCACTGACGCAGATACCAGCACACACACATATTCTTTTCAAGGTTCTTTCTGGGGCCAATATAATCTCAGCTGATTCAGAACGCTGCTGCTCGAGTCCTCACTAACACTAAGAAAGTGGATCACATCACTCCTGTTCTGAAGTCTTTACACTGGCTTCCTGTGTGTCAAAGAATAGATTTCAAAATACTGCTGCTGGTTTATAAAGCTTTGAATGGTTTAGGCCCAAAATACATTTCTGATCTATTGCTAAATTATGAACCATCCAGATCTCTCAGGTCTTCAGGGACTGGTCAGCTTTCTGTCCCCAGAGTCAGAACTAAACATGGTAAAGCAGCGTTCAGTTATTATGCTCCAAATATCTGGAACAAACTCCCAGAAACCTGCAGGTCCGCTGCAACTCTGACTACTTTTAAATCCAGACTGAAGACTTTTCTTTTTGTCGCTGCTTTTAATTGAACTATTCATATCTTAGACTCCATTGTAACTTTTATCCATGTATTTTTTCTTTTAATGTTTATTTTATTATCTTTTCTTTTTAATGACTGATTTTAAATGCCATGTTCTTAATGTCTTTCATTTGTTGTAAAGCAACATCGTTGCATCAGCGGCTCATCCTCCCCCTCGGCCCCAGTCAAACATGGTGTCCCCCAAGGCTCCGTGCTTGGTCCCCTACTTTTCACCATTTACATGCTCCCCCTTGGCCAGATCATACGTCAATTCGGTCTCAATTTCCACTGCTACGCTGACGACACTCAGCTCTATCTCAGTACCTCACCATCCGCCCAGCTACCTCCACAGTCTTTGGTCAATTGTCTCCATGCCATAAAAACCTGGATGACAGCAAATCTACTCAAACTCAACAGTAAGAAGACTGAGCTCATGGTTGTGGCCCCCAAAGCACTGCTCCGGAAGGTTGAGGATCTCCTCCTCCACATTGACGGCTGTTCCATCTCCCCGTCTCCCGAAGTCCGTAACCTGGGTGTCATCCTTGACTCCACTCTCTCATTTCAGTCACATATCAAATCCGTCACTAAATCTGCCTTCTATCACCTCAGGAACATCTCCCGTCTACGACCATCACTCTCTGATTCCGTGGCCGAGACCCTCATTCATGCATTTGTCTCCTCCCGGTTGGATTATTGCAACGGAGTCCTGTTCGGGGTTCCCAGTAAAGCCCTGGACAGGCTCCAGTATGTGCAGAACTCAGCTGCCAGGGTGCTCACTCACACCAAGCCCTGGCAGCACATCACCCCCACCCTGATCCACCTCCACTGGCTCCCAGTCAAGCACCGTATCACCTATAAACTCCTTCTTCTGACTTACAAATCCCTCCATGCCCTCGCCCCCCAATACCTGTCTGACCTTCTCCGCTACCACACTCCATCCCGGAACCTAAGATCATCTGGACAGGATCTCCTCTCCACCCCCCGCACCAGGTTGCGGACTTTCGGTGACAGAGCCTTCAGTGTGGCATCCCCCACTCTCTGGAACTCTCTCCCCCCCCAAATCCGCAGCGCCCCAACCCTGGACAAATTCAAAAAAGCCCTCAAAACGCACCTTTTTACCAAGGCTTTCCCCACTGTATAGATAGTTTAATAGGTTTTTTTTTTCCCGCTACATCACCCCCCCCCACCCCCCTTAACCTGTCTGCCTCTTTTCCCCTACTCCCCCCCCCCCCCCCCCTACCCAAATTGTAAAGCGACCTTGGGTTTCCTGAAAGGCGCTATAAAAATATTATTTATTATTATTATTATTATTATTAAAGCACTTTGAATTGCCTTGTGTTGAAAAGTGCTATATAAATAAACTTGCCTTGCCTTGCCTTGCCTTGCCTTGCCTTGTCTGCGAAAGAATAGTTTGTGTGAAATATTCCGTGGGAAAGTAAAGGAGTGAATTCAGGTGCAAGATAAAGATTGACTCTGTCCTTGTTTACTTCCAAGGTTCTCACGCTCTGTTCAGAAGTAAAATACTTTTTCCCAGAACTCTGATTCGCTGTATTGGGCCCGACCCGAAGTGAATCCAACCAGTAAGAACACCTAGGGGAGTGAGCAACCGACACAACTCCTCCCCACGGACTCTCTGATTCGCTTGGGAGTGAAATCGACCAATTAGAGATTTGGGGGGGCGGAGCAACAAACACAACCCTGCCCCCAAACATGTCCATATATACTGATGTTTATTCATGCACGAGGCCCCCTGTTTCTGACTGGCTGTTCCCGATATCTGTATCGCACGGCAGTAGAGCTGGGAGTCCAGAGTACTCTGTAACTTGTATTGGTGTTTTTTACCATTAAAATCAGATTATTGTTATAACTTTTAATCCGGTGTTTTGAACTCCTTCTCTTATTAATCTGACCAGGCTCATCTAACGGACGGCGCGGAGCGGAGGTGGGCTTTAAGCCACCACCACTGTGTTTGCTCCTACAGTGAGTATGACACATTCATAGTTTATTAAGAAGCCCTGAGACACAGTTTTCGTGAAAAAACAGGTTAAAAGAAAATATCTTAAAAGACTTTATATCGATATTGTGTTTCTTTGCATGTTTGCCTAACTCATCATTTTCCCTAGACAGCAGCTGATTTGAAGTTGCTACGACACAGTTTTTTGCTTTAAATATCAAGTTTTGCAATAAAGCAATCAAGCTAATTCCCCAGAAAACTTGGTGTTGATTTATAGATATTATAAGCTCCATGATGCAGAGATGCTTCCCACCTGAGACGAACAGGTAGGCGCTGTGCTCCGCGGTGCCGTCCTTGGTGAAGATGCGCAGCGTGTAGAGACCCTCGTCGTCTTTGGCCAGCTGAGGCAGCGTCAGGCGGGCGGATCCCCCCCCCACAGACATCTCCGCCAGAGCGCTGGGCTTCAGAAGCTTATCTGTAGAGACACAGTGAGCAACAGAAGAACATAATAAGATAAGATAAGAAGTTTTGCATTGCAGCAGCATAAAAAGACATTGTACAATACAAACGATGGGAACATTTACAGCACTCTGGCATTAAGGGACACTGTAGATCAGGGGTGGCCAACCCGTGGCTCTCGAGCCGCATGCGGCTCTTTGCCTGGTTTCATGCGGCTCTTCAGTTCATATCGAATTGTATATGTGTGAGTTTGGGGGAGAGACACTGACTCCTGACTAGTATTGCACGGTGTACCGATACTTGAAAGGTATACCGCGATACCCTGCCGTTAAAAACGTTACGATTCCTCCGTTTCATTAGTATCGGTACTTTAAGAATGACGGGGGAAAGTACTCCGGTGAGAAAGCGTCGTTTTAATAAGAGCCGTGTGTGTTCAGCGCTCTGCTTCCACTCCCTGCACTGCAGCCATGCCTGCAGTCCCTCCCTCTCAAGCACGCTCTAAGTCCCTCCCCTCTCAAGCACGCTCTAAGTCCCTCCCCTCTCTCATGCACGCTCTAAGTCCCTCCCCTCTCTCATGCACGTTCTAAGTCCCGCCCCTCTCTCGTGCACGCGCTCGCTGCCAGAGCATGTGAGAAAACGAGAAGCATGGCTGCAAGTGGGAGTGCAACTGCCGCTGCGCCTCGGCTTGTTGACAAAAAAGACGCCAGAAGCAAAATGTGGAAGTATTTGAGCTATATCTCTGACAGTGAGGGAAAGCCTACGACACCACGAGGCCTGTCTGTAAGAAATGTATTAATTTTTATTTAATACGAATTCTTGTCATTTATTTTATTTATTGTTCTCATTGTTTAAAGTGTGTGTTATGGTTCTGGTGTGAAATAAAGCACAATAATTACATTTAAGACTGTTTCCCTTTTTTTAAGAAAAGTATCGAAAAAGAATCGGAATCGCAATTCTTGACTTGGTATGGAAACTAAAATGTTGGTATCGTGACAACACTAGCTACTCCTGACAGTTAAACCTGATATTTAGTAGGTCTGTTAAGTACTGAATGCTGATCATTCGGACGTAATTTGGCCGGTCAGAGTTGTTTGGGCTCGGATAAAATCGCTCCGTTACTTTCGTCCCGTGTTACTTTCGTCCCGTGTTACTTTCGTCCCGTGTTACTTTCGTCCCGTGTTACTTTCGTCCCGGCTCTCCCTACGTGTGTATGCGTGGTGTCAGGTGTCAGTATGAGAGGATGACAGCGCGTCTAATTTTGATGTAGCCCAAGAGCCAATCACAATAATACCTGCGATGCAGTGAACCAATCACCTTTGAGGGGGGAACACCTATCGTTGATTAAACACTATCCAGTGTTTCCCCTACCATTGTCTTGGAGGGGCGCTGTACCCCCCCCCCCCTGAAATTCAAGGTGTTTAAAAAATATATATAATTTTAGCACCAAATTGCAAATAATCTACTGTCAGTTTTCACATTGAACATGTGCTCTCTTATTAAATAAACTAAACGCTTTCATTTTAAGTTGTGAGTTTAGTGTTTTTGACCCTAAGAAACACTGATGCATTAATCAATAACAATAATCCACAGCTCCTCTCTCTGCTCCAGAGGATTTAAAATATATATCCTAATGCCACAAAGATGCATCAGTGTCGTGGTTTGAAATCTTGTCTCCAGAAAACAAAAAACTGAAACAAGCGGTATCAGTGACTGTGTGTTTGATGTGGCTCTTTGCAGTAACATAGAAACAATGTGGCTCTTAACCTCTGACTGGTTGGCCACCCCTGCTGTAGATAATAGATACCATAATAAGGAAAAAGAGGCCAACACACATACAATACAATTAAATAAGTAAACACATTGTACTAATGCCAAGGTAAAGGTGATACCAGATCAGTGTTTGAGATATTCTCTTAAAAGAAGGTCCATCCTCCCAAATTGGGATCGATAAAGCACTTCTTATCTTGTCTTATTCAAAATGCACAACTACACTGGGAAAGGTGGATAAACTGTGGAATTAAAAAAGTTTCAAAACTAAAACAATAAATGTCAACTTAAAGACACAATATTTGTAAGTATTTGCACTCAAAACATATGGTTTCTAAAAAGGATGATGTATTGCACGTGATGGACCCCCCAATATCTACTTCCTTAAAGGCAATAGGAGAACAACTGCATGTAAGCAAGGATTTTGGATGATAAGGGAGGACTTAGCCAAATACTGCTTAACTTAATGAATGAATTAAGGGCTGTCTTACCGTCTCGGTACCACTGGGCAAGGGGGGGCAAGTTGGGCAGGTCTGGGACCACCACCATGGAGCAGACCAGGCTGATGCAGCTGCCCTCCGTCCCAAAGCTGACGGAGAAACGGTCCAAAAGACTGACCTCCAGCTTGCTGGCATGGATCTCAGTCAGGTGGGGCACTGAGCAGGGAACATGGAGTTCATCATTTTAACACATACTCACTGAAACAGAGTCCCTTTGTTTCGTGTGAACCAGTTTGTCTATTGCACGATTTGATGTCTTTTATGTTATGTATATTGTATTGGGGAAGGGAAACATGTAATTAATCATTTTGATACATATTCACAGAAACAGAGTCTATTTGATAAATATGAACCATTTGTTTATTGCGCTATTTTATGCCTCTTTCTTGTATTAAGTATATTGTATTTACATTTGGGAGAACCTATTTTAAAGGTGGATATAATGTAAGATATGTAGGATTGATATTGATATTGCAGTGTAAAATATGGGCGTATACATTGTTGTCTCTGGAAGCTCTGTGTTCTGATCTGATATGAAAATTGTTAAAACCAGAAAGGTAGAGATCCCATAATCAGTGGATTTAAAGATTTCCTAATTATACAAAGAAATATAAAATAAGGGTTTAATATTTTTAGATGAGAAAAAAATACCACTTAATGTCAGTTTAGGGGATAATTTGCCCTTTCTAACACACCTGGATGTATATTTATATTCTTTCGGTTTAGGAACCACTTTCTTAACTTACCTCCAACATTGTTTTAATGTTAGTGTAATTAAATCACTGATTTGTGAAAAGTTTCAAAGCTAGGATTACATTGTTTCTTTCTTTCACTGATTGGCTAAAGGAGAGCAGAATAATACTGCTCTTCCAATTTTGACAACATCTGAGTCAATAATGAATCTGATGTAAGTGTCTCAACATTTTAAAATCATTAACCTGACCACAGGGCAGCAGAGACACTGGTGATACATTCGGTCAACTGGAGGAAAGGATCTTCTCAATCTGAAAATGGTTCATTTCCTTAAACCCATTAAGCAGAAGTGTGTAACTAGATCCTTCAGAGCGTTTACTATGAGCAGATGTCCTTGTTTGTATGTGTCTGGACGAGGACAAAAGCTTCTCCTCTTCATCCCCCTCATCATCACATGCTCTGTTCACGTTGATCCCATGAGTTTGAACTGATGGTGTCTGAGTCCAATAAAACATTTTAAAAAGACCCTCCTTCAGCTTATCTTTCAGCTACTTCCCGTTCTCTCCTCTCACCTAAATTGAGTTGGCAGGACTCCCCGGTCCCTGCTGCTCCTGTGAAGAAAAACACAATGATGATTACAGAGAGAATATTATAATATCTGAGTGACACAGATAAATGAGTTTAAGGTCTTACTCTTCACGGTGACGGTAGCCTTGCTGGTGGCGGTGCCGTGAGGGTTTGATGCCACAGCGCTGTACTCAGCCGTATCGCTCACTGCACACCTGCAGGGGCAAAGAGCATGGGGAAATGACCTTACACTACAACATCTTGAAATCTTGCCAAGTATATGTGTCTAATATCTAGTCTCTACACCTGCTATAAGACATGATCACTTCAGGAGTAACACTGCAGTCAGATATCGAGTCTTGTTTTTAGACAATGCATCATCTTGTCAAGTCAAAAAATCTTATTTTGAGTCGTATCTCAGATGAAACACATATATTTTTTAATATTTATTAGAAAATCACCAACTAACATCAGAACACAGAAACACTTTGAGGATTTGCTGCTTATATTGTAATACAACATTTCCTGGTTCTGGTCAAATATAGTTCAAGATGAGTTATCCAGCTGATCACAAGATCTGATTTATCTGAATATCCCGTCTTATTTCAAGAACTCTTACCAAGCAAACTTTCCCTTTGGCAGATTTTTGTACTTATTTCAAGTGAAAACGGGTTGTTTTCATGATTGTTTAACTTGTTTTTGGAGCAGCAATTTGTCCAGTGTATGTACATAAAACAAATATATAAATGTACAGGACTGTCTCAGAAAATTAGAATATTGTGATAAAGTTCTTTATTTTCTGTAATGCAATTAAAAAAACAAAAATGTCATACATTCTGGATTCATTACAAATCAACTGAAATATTGCAAGCCTTTTATTATTTTAATATTGCTGATTATGGCATACAGCTTAAGAAAACTCAAATATCCTATCTCTAAATATTAGAATATCATGAAAAAGTATACTAGTAGGGTGTTCAACGAATCACTTGAATCGTCTAATTAACTCGAAACACCTGCAAGGGTTTCCTGAGCCTTGAAAAACACTCAGCTTGGTTCAGTAAACTAAATCACAAGTATGGGGAAGACTGCTGATCTGACTGCTGTCCAGAGGACCGTCATTGACACCCTCCATCAGGAGGGTAAGACACAAAAATAAATTTCTCAAAGAGCAAGCTGTTCACAGAGTGCAGTTTCAAAGCACATCCACAAAAGTCTGTTGGAAGGGGGAAATGTGGCAGGAAACGCTGCACAACCAAGAGAGATGACCGCAGCCTTAACAGCATTGTGAAGAAGAGTCGCTTCCAGAATTTGGGGGAGCTTCAAAGACAGTGGACTGAAGCTGGAGTCCAGGTATCAAAAGTCACTGTTCACAGACGTGTCCGGGAAATGGGCTACAATAGCCGTATTCCCATGGTCAAGCCACTTCTGAACTCAAGACAACGGAAGAGGCGTCTGACTTGGGCTAAGGAAAAGAAGCACTGGACAGTTGCACAGTGGTCCAAAGTCCTCTTTTCAGACGAAAGCAAGTTTTGTATTTCATTTGGAAGTCAAGGCGCCAGAGTCTGGAGAAAGGCTGGAGAGGAGCAAAATCCAAGTTGCTTGAAATCCAGTGTGAAGTTCCCACAGTCAGCGATGGTTTGGGGAGCCATGTCAGCTGCTGGTGTTGGTCCACTGTGTTTCATCAAGCCCAGAGTAAATGCAGCTGTGTACCAAGAGATTTTAGAGCACTACATGCTTCCGTCTGCTGAAAAGCTCTATGGAGATGAGGAATTCATTTTCCAGCATGATCTGGCACCTGCCCACAGTGCCAAAACCACCAGTAACTGGTGTACTGACCATGGCATTACTGTCCTCGATTGGCCTGCAAATTCCCCTGACCTGAACCCCATAGAGAATATGTGGGGTATTGTGAAGAAGAAGCTGAAAGACACCAGACCCAACAATGCTAATGAGCTAAAGGCCGCTATTGAAGCATCCTGGGCATCCATAACACCTCAGCAATGCCACAGGCTGATTGCCTCCATGCCACGCCGCATTGATGCAGTAATCCGTGCAAAAGGATTCCCAACCAAGTACTGAGTGCATTAATGGACATTTTCAAATGTTTGATTGTGTTTTGCTGTTATAAATCTTTTTTTTTACTTGGTCTGAGGAACTATTCTAATTTTTTGAGATAGGATTTTTGAGTTTTCTTAAGCTGTATGCCATAATCAGCAATATTAAAATAATAAAAGGCTTGCAATATTTCAGTTGATTTGTAATGAATCCAGAATGTATGACATTTTTGTTTTTTTAATTGCATTACAGAAAATAAAGAACTTTATCACAATATTCTAATTTTCTGAGACAGTCCTGTATGTAACAATGTACATCCATAACTTTCCATTTTTTGTAAAATATATTGGCTTTATCATTTAGGAATGCTGCTTCCTTAAAATAAATGCAGCCTTGGTTAATTTAATATAAACATTTTTACACTAAAGAGTTGGATCGAGCCAATACAGAACATGTGATAAGGATAGACTACTTAAGGGGAAACAGGGTGTCAGGGTTTGAGTTTTGTGTGTCTAGTTTTGCTTTTCTGTTCTCCCTGTCTCATGTTTTCCTCCTTGTTTCTTGTCTGGTCCTTCTCCCTGTGTTTTCCTCCCTGTCGTTAGTTTCCCTGGTGTGTCTGATTGTCTGATTGTGTTCACCTGTTGCCCTTGTGTTTCTTGTCCCGTGATTACCCCTCTCTGTATTTAGTCTTGTCTCTTCTTGTGTTCCCCTGTCGGTTCATTGTTTGTTTGTCTTCCCTTCACGTCACCTCACGGTCAGTTTTTCTGATGTTGTTTTCTGTGCTACCGTTTCGAGTTTTGTTTATCAGCTTTTAAATAAAGCTCGCTTTTTGTTTCAAGACCTTTTTCCGTGTTTGTAGTCTGCATTTGGGTCCTACCTTTCCCGAATCGTAACACAGGGTTTTCAAAGACTAAAGATTGAAGTGCAGATTTTCTGATCATTTCACAATATTCCAAAAAACATTTGACTGTTGAAAATAGATTTCGGTTGTGTTAATAGTTGGGAAAACACAATATAATTAATGAATTCTTTGAATAAAATATGTAATCCGGGGAATACTTAACATTTGTTGTTGATAATAATTGTTAGTAAACTTAAATACTTAATGACTTGTAATGTTCGCTCTTTACTGAACTGGAGTCTTTAACTGTATTGTTTTTGATTGATGTTCAATTGTAGTTTCTACCATTGTCTTTATGTCTGCATGATAATGATTGAATGAAATCAAAGAGTACATGTACCCAAAAAACAACACATGTGACCGACAAGGTGAACCGAAGGAGGAGAAAGCTGTATTCGAATATTGGAGGTTGGAGTTTTTAAAAGTAGAAATATTCCTTTCTATCCTCAATGGACACTTTGAACTAACAATTGGTGGCATATCCATATTTATCTTAATAAGACAACAAGGATTTGAGTAATGGAGGGAACAAGGAGCTGATAAATTAGCCCACTTTTGAGTCTTGGCACCATAAGAGTCAAACATAAGTACACAAGCTCTGTCTTTCTTCAACAACACCACAGCGGCTCTTTAAAGGCAGACTCCTTGAGTCAATGTTTGATTACGGCATAAGACATCATGCTCTGCCTCTTTAGAAAATGATCTCACATGTTGGGAGCGTTTAAAAGAAGGTGTTCTGAGGCAGGAGGGTGAGAATAGAAGGAAGAAATGTGACCTTCAGCCTGGACTGAACTATTTTAAAAGACGATCCATTCGACCAGCTGTGGGGGAAATACACTCAGTCTGGTCTTCTTCTCATAGAGGTATTTCAATGGGTAGAATTAATATACTTTTTCTACAAAGTAAGGCACCTAAATGACAGTCTCCTTGGTGACCCTGTAATGCAACGACGGAGGAGCGGAGATATTCAATGCCACAGATATAGAGGGAGGAATTCATGGCTCAAATGACGCACATGTCAGCACTTCCACGAGAACAGCTGAGGAGTCTTGAAGATGACGAACAGGCAACAGGCCGGTCGTTCCTCTTCAGTTCAACAGATCTTTCTATATCTCTCTAGCCACGGACATTTGAAGTTTTGACACCAAAAGTGTAGAAAGAACTTAAATATTAAACATGAAACAGTCATAGATTATTTGGCTTGGCATTAGTTGTCTTGCAGGCCCGTCTGCTCCTTTTCATTCCCTCTTGTTCCAAGTTTTTCATACTCTTCAAACTTTAATACTTTCATAAATACATCGATGCACTTGTCTCTCCAAATGGCATTAAAGGTACAAGCAGTTTATATTGAAATCTACAATGGTTTCTTCCTTTGTGTTGATGTTATGACTATAAGACACCATTAGCTGTGAAGATTTGAATAATGTTTTTTCACAGTAAAACCGGCAGAAGTGCGACTTTTTATTGAAATTGCACTTATTGGTAGATTTGCACTATGATTCATTCCCCAAATCTTCTTACATACTCTATATAATAATAATAATGCATTACATTTTTATTAGAGCGCTTTTCCATGTGCTCAAAGTGCTTTACAATTACACATGACACATATTAGACATGTAACAGTTATTGCTGTGGACCAGGGGTGCCCAATACGTTGATGGCAAAGGCAGTGTGGATAGATCACCCACTACCTGGTCAAGTTAGATCCCGCCTATCACAGTGCGCTGACATGTGTTACAAACTGTAAAGCACTTACTCATCACTGTACCCTGTATGCCAAGGCAGGTCTGCCTTCACTTACTGTACGGAGGCTCAGTCATTGGTACATGTTCATCTATAAAGCCATGTTGGGTAAACTACCAACTTATATCTGCTCTCTGATCTCAGAGAGTGGCAAGTAGCTATTGCCTGAGATCCCAGGATGTGCTAGGACTGTTTTAGGTACAAAAGCTTTTACGTGCACTGCCCTCGCTTGGAACACTATGCCATTTTTTTTTAAACTGAGCATTTTGGATCCCCGGCATCATTTTAAAGCACGGATAGATGAAATGTTATTCGATACCTGTCATTGTGAATAGGTTGTAATTTGTACCCCTGTAATTATGTTGTATGACGTCCTTTTTGTTTACTGTTGTTGTTATGTGTAACCGATGTGCGGCAGGTCTCCCTTGAAAAATATATCGTTGATCTCAATGGGATTTTACCTGGTTAAATAAAGGCTACAAACAAACAAGATCGCATGGCCTTACTATGGCATTTGCCACTTGATTGACGTACAGGTAAGCCAGTCTGAGATCTCAGCTGTTTCTCCATGTCGAGTAAACCTGCTGCAGAGCCACTATTTCAAGTATACTAGGTCATCGAGTGGCGCCGAAGAACTGTTTAAATGCATGTTAAATGCATTCGGCGCCACTCGATGACGTAGGATACTTGAAATAGTGGCTCTGCAGCAGGTATTCTCGACATCGAGAAACGGCCCTCATCTATTCTAACACGCAGTTCACCACGCATGCGCCGTCAACCGCAAATCACCGGTGAGTTGATTAGTTGGCCTTCCAATTTATACAATTGTGCCATACGGGTTCATGCAGTTATGCAAGGTACACCAACATAAGGTATATTCAGTATATATATATAAATATGTTTAGCATTTTTAATGTAGGTAGATAATTTTGAATTTTTAAAAGTAGCTCCCAAGCTGAAAAGGTGTGGGCACCCCTGCTGAGGACAACACCCACATGTCTTGTTAAAGTTTTGTATTTTATTTAACACTCTTTAATTATTCTTCACTGTGGCTTTTAAAAATAATGTCATTATGTAAAGCAACTTGAAAAACATTAAGAAATAATTCTTAACATATTGTTTGGGGAAGGAAACCAAACCAAATCATAATATGTTATTAAGAGGTATACAACATCGCTTTGCAAGACTGGTTTCTACACAGACCCTCTAGTTTGGAGAATGTTGACATTATCATCAGAACTATGATGTTCTTGGAAAGTCTTTAAATAAAAAAAACTGCTGTTTGTTCAGAACATTCAGTTTGTTTCTGAAGAGTTGCTCCTTACCTGCTGATGATCAAACTGTGGACTCCATACTTGTTTTCAATCTTGTACTTTCCTGGGGCGCTCAGTGGGTCGACGGGCGCGCCTCCTTTATACCTGCAAACAGAAAGCGTTTTTACACATCCACACACTGTCACGGTAAACTGGTCAAATCAGTCTGGGAGAGAAATAACTTCACGATGGTCCACCTGACAATAAAGAGAGATATGTTGTGTTTTTAAATAGCAGCAGGTATTTACAACGTGATGACAACTGGGAAGGCATGCTGCACATTGTTGGTTGGTATAAAAAGGATTAAAGGAATGCTAACCATGCCAACAATGCTAACAAACCTTTTTTGGGGGAGGATAAAAGCATTAATACCGTATGTCATCCGAGCCTCACATAAGACATCTTAACTAGAGCCTACATATTAAGATATACATGTATACAACAACGTGGCATAGATTTAAGATGGCACCAAAACCATCACGAGTAAAACATATGCTAATTTCTGACGGGGAGCTAATCTGAAGTAAACATTGAATACTGCTTTCTATTCCTCCATCTTGTGACTGTGTAACTCCCTCTCTTGGATATCAGCATGTGAAGGACACTGCTCAGGAACTAGTTGATGCTCTGTATGTGTGTGTGTGTGTGTGGTGTGTGTGTGTGTGTGTGTGTGTGTGTGTGTGTGTGTGTGTGTGTGTGTGTGTGTGTGTGTGTGTGTGTGTGTGTGTGTGTGTGTGTGTGTATGAGAGGATCAGAAATACATGGATCCTGAGATTGAAGCTCAAGCCGGTGACCAGTGAGATTTTTCTAACACTAGTACATGCAACCCAGTCTCACGGCATTTCATGTTATCGTCACGAAATTAATTTAATCTATTGATTCCTGTTCACCAACACGATTTTCGCATTTTTTCCGTGTCACACAGAACGATTTTAAAAGCAATGTATTTCTATTGGTATGTTTCGTGCCTGCACCACGTCTTTTTGTCCGGTCGGGTCTTGGAAGACCAGAAGCTGTGTGGTTCATAAAAACATTGTCTTACTCAATATCTTAGCCTAACCCTTTTATTTTAAATTGTGTTTTTTTGCCGTCTGCGAGAAAAGAAATGGCTCCGAGCCTCAGAAAACTGAAATCTGTATTTTTCCTTCTAATATGTTATTATTTGGTGCAGGCCCGAAACATACTACCAATTGAAATACATTGCTTCTAAAATTGTTCTGTGTCAGAAAACTGAAATCTGTATTTGTTTAATCTGTTTTTCCTTCTAATTTGTTATTATTTACATTGCTTTTAAAATCGTTCTGTGTGACACGAAAAAAAGTGCGAAATCGTGTTGTGAACACAAATCAATAGATTCATTTTGTGACTATAACACGAATTGGGAGGCGTGTGGCGCAGTGGATAGAGCCTTGGTGTTGGGGTCAGTGGGTCACAGGTTCAAACCCCTCTGCAGTCAGCGTGTCGTTGTGTCCCTGGGACTCTTCACCCCAAAGTGCTCCAGTGGGGATTGCCCACAGTATCGAGTATGTGAGTCGCTTTGGATAAAAGCGTCTAACAAGTGACATGTAATGAAATGAAATGCCGTGAGACTGTGTTGGTACATGCTTTAAATGTGTCGTCTCTGAACTGAGTTGAACGCACTCCAGTGAAATGTGATTTTTCTGACCATTTGACGACGGGCCTGGGGTTTCCCTCCACGGTACAGAACAGTTTGATGGGGGTCTTCTCCCACACGGTGTGCGGTCGAAGAGCCAACAGGAAGTCCGGCATCTTCGGGGTTTCTGATGGAATCACCTTCTTATACATCATTTCCTTAACCTGGAGAGAGAGGGAAGTGGGTCAATGGAGCGTCTGCAGCACAGAGAACAAAAGACTTCATCTTAAAGCTCTTATTTGCCAACATCAAAATGTACCAGATGACATTATCAACAAATCTAACACAATCAAAATAGTTCTTCCATCACAGCAGCTCAATTTGCAACATCATAAAAGACCTGTATTTAAGGCACGACACAGGAAACGTATCCCCCACGTATCCCTAGGCCACCAGGGTGGGTGGAGGGGGTCCGGAGGACGGGACTAAGCTGACCACCCAGGAGCCCAGTAGGGGACCAGGAAGGGATCTCGGGCGGACAGCCCGGGGGCAAGGCAGAGTCTAAAGTGGGGAACTCGGGCGGACGGCCCGGGGGCAAGGCAGAGTCCAAGGTGAGGAACTCGGGCGGACGACCCGGGGGCAAGGCAGAGTCCAAGGTGGGGGTCTCGGGCGGACGGCCCGGGGGCAAGGCAGAGTCCATGGTGGGGAACTCGGGCGGACGACCCGGGGGCAAGGCAGAGTCCAAGGTGGGGGTCTCGGGCGGACGGCCCGGGGGCAAGGCAGAGTCTAAGGTGGGAAACTCGGGCGGACGGCCCGGGGGCAAGGCAGAGTCCAAGGTGGGGGTCTCGGGCGGACGGCCCGGGGGCAAGGCAGAGTCCATGGTGGGGCGAAGGCCACAGCGGGCGAACTCAGGGGGCCGAGCATGAGGGCGAAGACCAGACAGCTCCGGAGGCCGGGCAGGACCCGGTGTCGGCCGGACAGGAACCGGAGCCGGCGGGACAGGCTTCGGCAGGATCCCCCACGGAAGAGGACCAGGAGTTGGCAGGACCCCCAGCAGGAGGGTGGACGACGGGACCTCCAACGAGACAGGACAAAGGGTTGGCAGGACCCCCGGCAGGAGAGTAGTCGGCGGGGCCTCCAACGGGACAGGACACAGGGTTGGCAGGACCCCCGGCAGGAGAGTAGTCGGCGGGGCCTCCAACAGCACAGGACATAGGATTGGCAGGACCCCCGGCAGGAGAGTAGACGGCGGGACCTCCAACGGCACAGGACATAGGGTTGGCAGGACCCCCGGCAGAGGGCTAGTCGGCGAGGCCTCCAACGGGACAGGACAAAGGGTTGGCAGGACCCCCGGCAGAGGGCTAGTCTGCGGGGCCTCCAACTGGACAAGACATGGGGTTGGCAGGACCCCCGGCAGAGGGCTAGTCTGCGGGACCTCCAACTGGACAGGACATGGGGTTGGCAGGACCCCCGGCAGGAGACTAGTCTGCGGGACCTCCAACTGGACAAGACATGGGGTTGGCAGGACCCCCGGCAGAGGGCTAGTCTGCGGGACCTCCAACTGGACAAGACATGGGGTTGGCAGGACCCCCGGCAGAGGGCTAGTCTGCGGGACCTCCAACTGGACAAGACATGGGGTTGGCAGGACCCCCGGCAGAGGGCTAGTCTGCGGGACCTCCAACTGGACAGGACATGGGGTTGGCAGGACCCCCGGCAGAGGGCTAGTCTGCGGGACCTCCAACTGGACAAGACATGGGGTTGGCAGGACCCCCGGCAGGAGACTAGTCTGCGGGACCTCCAACTGGACAAGACATGGGGTTGGCAGGACCCCCGGCAGAGGGCTAGTCTGCGGGACCTCCAACTGGACAGGACATGGGGTTGGCAGGACCCCCAGCGGAACCTCCAACAGTACAGGACATGGGGTTGGCAGGACCCCCGGCAGAAGACTAGTCTGCGGGACCTCCAACTGGACATGAGTAGGGGCTTGAGTGGGGACTCGAGAGAGGGCTTGAGAGGGAACTTGAGAGGAAACTGGAGAGTGGACTCGAGAAGGAACTCGAGAGTTGACTCGAGAGGTAACTCGAGAGGAGACCTGAGGGGAAACTTGAGAGGTGACTCGAGAGGACACTGGAGAGTTGACTTGGGAGGTGACTCGAGAGGACACTGGAGAGTTGACTCGAGAGGACACTGGAGAGTTGACTTGAGAGGTGACTCGAGAGGACACTGGAGAGTTGACTTGAGAAGGAACTCGAGAGGTGACTCGAGAGGTAACTCGAGAGGGGACCTGAGAGGGGACTTGAGAGGGAACTCGAGAGTAGACCTGAGGGGAAACTTGAGAGGTGACTCGAGAGGACACTGGAGAGTTGACTTGGGAGGTGACTCGAGAGGACACTGGAGAGTTGACTCGAGAGATAACTCGAGAGGGGACCTGAGAAGGGACTTGAGAGGGAACTCGAGAGGAGACTCGAGAGGTAACTCGAGAGGAGACCTGAGAGGGGACTCGAGAGGTGACTCGAGAGGTAACTCGAGAGGGGACCTGAGAGGGGACTTGAGAGGGAACTCGAGAGGAGACCTGAGGGGAAACTTGAGAGGTGACTCGAGAGGACACTGGAGAGTTGACTTGAGAGGGGACACGAGAAAAGACTCGAGAGGGGACCTGAGAGGGGACCTGAGAAGGAACTCGAGAGGTGACTCGAGAGGTAACTCGAGAGGGGACCTGAGAGGGAACTCGAGAGGAGACCTGAGGGGAAACTTGAGAGGGGACTCGGGTAGGAACTTGAGAGGTGACTCGAGAGGGGACTTGAGAAGTGTCTGGAGGGGAAACTTGAGAGAGTTGGTTTGCCAACAGAACACGGGGTGCTGGAGTCGGCCGGTACGCCGACAGGACACGGGGAGCTGGTGTTGGCTGGGGAGCCAACAAGAGACGAGGTGCTGGAGTCGGCCGGTACGCCGACAGGACACGGGGAGCTGGAGTTGGCTGGGGAGCCAACAGGACACGAGGAGCTGGTGTTGGCTGGGGAGCCAACAAGAGACGAGGTGCTGGAGTCGGCCGGTACGCCGACAGGACACGGGGAGCTGGTGTTGGCTGGGGAGCCAACAAGAGACGAGGTGCTGGAGTCGGCCGGTATGCCGACAGGACTCGGGGAGCTGGCGTTGGCCGGTAAGCCAGTCCTGGAGCCGAAACTGGAGTCGCGACCAGGGGTACTGGAGCCGGTACTGGAGCCAGAACCATGGCTGCTGGGGCCGGAACTGTAACCGGAACCATGGCTGCTAGGGCTCGGGCTAACCTGGCCTTGCGACGACTCCTTTTAGCAGCCGCCTGAATACTCCGTGGACCTCCATAAGCCAGACGAGTACCCGAGAACGGATCCTGGACAGGAGCAGGAAATGGGGAAGAAGCCGGGGCTGACTCCAGACGGAACCCACCAAGGCGTATGGTGCCAGGTTGGGAATCGGGAGGCAGGGAGCTAGCATGCCTGGGGCTAGCAGGCCGGGAATCACACACCGGGAGGATCTTTGAAATCCAGCCAGGTAAGAACTTCACCAAACCTGGTTTCTCTCTAGCCATTTGGCGCGCCTCCGACAACACAGCCTCTCGCTGCTGAACTCCGGGTGCTCTCTTCCATCGATCCGAGCAGTTAGCCAAAAAAAAGGAAAAATTGAATAATTCCCACTCGAACGGATCTGCTGGGCCCATTTCTGGTCGGTTCGTAATGTTACGGTGTGTGTGGGAAGTAGGACCCAAATGCAGATTATAGTGACAAAAATGACTCCTTTATTTCAAGGCTACATAATCACAAAGACATAACAGAACACTCACCGCAGACCAGGTCATGACACAAGACGAACCGACAAAGACAGACAGAAAAACCAGAACCTAAATACACACAAGACTAATCACACAAACAAGACACAGGTGAGGAGGGAGGAGAAAACACAGGGACACCAGGTGAACACAATCGGGTAAATCAGGGAGGGAAAACAGACAAAAAGCGACAGGCAGGAAACGGGGGGTGAACACTTTACAAAATAAAACAGGAAACTAAAGACAGAAACAGACAGACAAAACACAACACGGACAGATCGTGACAGATGGCCAGCCTTATTGGTTCCATATAAATGGCAGACACACTGATCAAACCCCTCCAGACGCCTCACCTCTCTCTGCAGGTTCAGACTCTCCACCTGGGCCTTGGTGGCCATCCTCATCCTGTGGAGCTCCTCCTGGATCACCGTCAGTCCTTTCCCAACATTCGTGCTCACTCTCTGGTACTCCTCCGTTCCATCTTCTGCACTCCTGCACACACAACTCACATTAATGCAGTTTTACACAGGAAACCAACTCCAAATATATAATTAAACTTGCTCCACTCGACAACAGAATGATATGTGGGGTGTAATCGAAGAGAAGCAGATATTCAGAAGGCAATTGAAGTTTTAAAATGATAAAATTAATGTTTAAAATAGTTCAAGAACAAGTACAAAACTTCCTCACAGCTTTTTTTTATCCCAGCCTAATATGAAACATCCTAACTAAACAGGAAATATGAAGGCACAACAGAGGAAACACAAGAAGATGTACAGGGGTTCCCAACTGTGCCATGCCAAGGACCCCCATATAGCATTAACCTCTGGCGGGGACCCCCTGTTGCAATTTGTTTTTAAAATGAGTACATTATGATGGAAAATATGACATCATACAGCTTAATACATTTTCTTAATATATATTAATAATCAGTTATTCTTCTAAACATTTTTTGTATTGGTCTTTAGTTTGTCATTCATTGTGTCTCCTGTTATAAACATCACATATTAAACAGTAATATCAACAGTAAACATATTTTAAAGTGATTTCTGTCTTTATAATATTATATAATTTTGAACAGTAATATGAACAATTAACATATATTTTTAGCATTTTTGAAAGCTACTTATGTCTTAATAATATTATATATAATATTCAACAGTAATATTAACAATACACATATTTATATTCATATATATAAACATCAATATTTGCTGCACCGTGCTCTCATCCAGCGGCAGAGCCAAATATTCACTTGCTCCAAAAGCTGAGCAGACACTCAGTTTCACTCTCAGTAGCGGCAGCTCGATTCTGATTGGCTTGAAGGGCGGTCGTGTGATTTAAAAACAATAAAATATTAATAAATAAAAAATATTAAAAGATTGGCATGAAAGGACACAGATTGATAGATATGCAGTTTAAAATAAAAAAAATTCCCCTTTCCCTCAAACTTTGCGTGACCCCCCTGGCGGCCCCCCGGGGGGTCGGGCCCCCCCTTTGAAAACCACTGCACTGTAAAACATGTGGTGATTAAGTAAACTACTGTTTTGGAGTTCTTCTTGTATGTCATACGCTATATGTTCGTGATTCCACTTGGTTGTTGTAGTTAAATCAACCATTAATCTGTGAACCAACACATTTTGTATCTATTATATTTAAACATGAATCATTTCAGTGCCATGGTGTCAAACATCGGTACATTTAGACCTTTGTTTCTTCCTGTACAGACTTTTTATTCAATAAGTTATGGAATATTTAACATTTGCATTTTATTAGCAATATTTGACCCTAGATAAGGATGTCCCATTAACCGAGTTAATTTAACACATGTTATCGACAAGCTCTACAACCCATAACCACCACTTAACACACACAACTACCAACATTTAAATACTATCAGATACAGTACTAACACTGCAGTAAAGTGCCGTCCTGACTCGGTGCAGAAGAGGCTTCAGTATTACCTTACACCTAAAATAGCCTGACATTCAGAGGTGGGAAGTAGTGGAGTACAAATAATTCGTTACTGTACTTAAGTACATTTTTGTGGTATCAGTACTTTACTCCAATACTTATTTTTCTGACGACTTTTTACTTTGACTTCTTACATGTTGAACCCAAATACCTGTACTTTCTACTTCTTACATGTTGAACCCAAATACCTGTACTTTCTACTTCTCACATGTTGAACACAAATACCTGTACTTTCTACTTCTCACATGTTGAACACAAATACCTGTACTTTCTACTTCTCACATGTTGAACACAAATACCTGTACTTTCTACTTCTCACATGTTGAACACAAATACCTGTACTTTCTACTTCTTACATGTTGAACCCAAATACCTGTACTTTCTACTTCTTACATGTTGAACCCAAATACCTGTACTTTCTACTTCTTACATGTTGAACACAAATACCTGTACTTTCTACTTCTTACATGTTGAACACAAATACCTGTACTTTCTACTTCTCACATGTTGAACCCAAATACCTGTACTTTCTACTTCTCACATGTTGAACACAAATACCTGTACTTTCTACTTCTTACATGTTGAACACAAATACCTGTGTTAACAATGACATTATTGTTCTATTGATATAAAGGGAGGTCAGGTACTCTTTAAAACAGCTGCTAGTTATTGGTACTTTTTACTGAAGTACATTTCGAAGCCTCTTTACTTTTACTTGAGTAAAGAAGTTTAGTCAGTACTTCTACTTTCACCAGAGTATTTTTAAACACAAGTATCTGTACTTCTACTTGAGTAAAGGATGTGTGTACTACATTATGACGGCCAATAGGAACTCACCTCTGCCTAAACGCAGGTATGGTATAGCCTGTTTCTG
Source organism: Harpagifer antarcticus (assembly GCA_902827135.1). Lineage (NCBI taxonomy): Eukaryota > Metazoa > Chordata > Actinopteri > Perciformes > Harpagiferidae > Harpagifer > Harpagifer antarcticus. The sequence continues at coordinate 1,223,645 of CADEHL010001310.1, read as the reverse complement.
CCATAGCCGCTGTGGCCTGGCTCTCCGAGATACAGCTGGATTGCCTGTTGGGAGGAAATACACGGTTATATATATCAGCCATTTAACAAACATTCAACCGTAATTATGATCAAAAACGTTCCGGTTTTAGTTTAGCAGAAGCAGTTAAGATCTACCTGAGGTGCTCTTGAGCTTTAGGGAGTTGTTCAGGAGCACCATTTTAGCACATGAGGGCCTCCTTGTCTGTTATATATTATTGAATTGTCTTTTGTAAAGATAGACAGAATATGCACACGGTTATATATCAGCCATTTAAACATTCGACCGTAATTATGATACAACACTTTAATGTTTTGCAGAAGCAGGTTACTGCGCTAAAATCTTTGAAGATCTACCTGAGGTGTTCTTGTATTTTAAGGAATGTTAAGTAGTACACTTTTAGCACATGAGTGTCTCCTTGTCTGTTAAATATTATTGAAATGTCTTTCATAAAAAGGTAGACAGAATATGGTGCCAATCCGTTTTAATTTCTACACCTAACTTGTGATTCTCTCTCTTCTTGAACCCATTGTTAGAAGATCATTGTCTCTCCTTTACATTGTCAAATATCTGTTGTACCTATTAAGTATCCTGTAAGATCCGTTATTATATGACTGTTATCTTTCTAAAGTGCAAACCCCTTAAAGGAAAGGCACACTCAAACAAAACCTCAACTCAGGAGCAACCTGAAAGTTATGCATATCTGAATGAATTCCCCTTAAACACAGCTGATATACTGATGTACTGTACGCTGCCATTTAAAAGGAGCACAGCTACATCTATTGAGATAAGATTGATAGTGGTGACGGTCTGGGAGAGAGATGTAGTGATAATCAGGGACAAAAACCTGATATTAAGTCGATCAAATTGGTAGAAAGTTGACATTGTGTGTTAAAATGAACCATTGACGCTCGTTTTCTTAATGAACAAGTGCAAAGGAAACTTGGTCCACAGTATCTAGAGATCTGACCACTGGCATCAGAAGTAGGTCAGGTTATTGGGAGTGAGGTGCAGACATAAGAAAGGGGAGAACGTTGTACTAAACATCTGATGAACTACGCTTGAGGTGCAGATGAAGCCAAGTATCTAGTGACAGCCTTCAAGCATCAGCGTGTGACGTGTCGAAGAGCAGAGCTGGATTAAAAGCCATGAAGGATGAAGTGTTTCAAAAAGCAAGTCGAATAAACCCGTCCATTATGAGTAACAACACCAGGCAGAAGCAGCAGAGCATCAGTGACAGTATCTGTAGACCTTCACAGACTCTCGCTTCAAACATGGACCTGCCAACACACAGCGGACGTTAGAATACTCTGCAGAGCGTTTCCCCGTGTTGAGTTCTGGAAGCACCGCTTGTTCTGGAAGCTGTGCATCGAGTACATTGAACACACGCTAAGTTAGCTTTGTGATTTCCACTTAATCAACGTTATATGGTTACGGATGCATGTATTCCAACTGAACACCACAAAGGAAGTATTAACGTTGATGAGAAGCGGATCTTTCTTGCAGGAATTGACTAACCCTAAACCTTAGGGGAGATGTTCCTTATATCATGCAATGGTCTAAGCACAGAACGTGTTGCAGGACTTTGAGTCTGTAAAAATATCTCATTTGGGACATTGGGTCAATCGATCCCAACAATCCATGTTCAGCACACTATGCAGTCTCTCTCTCTGAAACTATGAACACTATGTCTTGAGTTTGAGTCATACAATATGTGTGGTCTCTCATCTTGCCCAACACACAGATGACTCCAGCTGGCAGCGGGAGGTGATGGTAACAGCTTATTTCTCATTATACGCAGTCTGTTTTATATGTGTTTAAGATTTGCAACGAATTAAAGCTTCCATCTTGGCAGCCGAATAATCACAGCTAATGGCACATAACCACAAAGTAGCTGGTTTAGTTTCCAGCCGGGTATGTCTGCTTTTCAAACCCGCCATTCTGTGTCCAAAATCCAATTAGAAAGAAAACAAATTAAAAAAGCACCTTAGCTTTAGTGCCTACAAATAGGAAGTGTGCAAACAAGTCTCTGATGATATAAACTCACCAAAAGATTAAAAGTAGAAGAGTCTAAAAATGAGTCCAAATTGTTTTGATGTTGCTCGCTGATATTTAGGAGATAGTTTGAATAATACGATAAAACGATTTTTACAAGGAAATACCTTGATTTCAATATTGTGCCGTTATTATAGGGTTCCCCGTTACAACATATTTACACAATGAGAATTTTGCTAACCATCATGAGTAACGTGTATGTAATGAACACGCGGGGGAAAGACAGATAATAGGACTGCCTGAAGAGTCTGGTAACTCAGAAGGTACTTTACTGCAATGCAACCGGGAAAAGACAACCCCACGATATCCAAATCTAGTCTCATATCACGGTATCAATATAATATCGATAATCTGCAGCTCTAGTCACAACACTTTGGAGTTGTTGCACTGTCATTATTTCTCGTCCCCACGTTGTAATGAACAGCTTTAAATGTGTCTGAAGCCAAATGGAAAGCCACGTTATGAAGCGGACACATGAACAGCATGAATATGAACAGCAGCTGTCAGCAGCGGCTCCGTTATATCTGTGCGTCTACGCAGCGAAGCAGCACGAGCGCGGAGTGTCCGGGCGCAGCAGGTGAGCGCTCCGTACCTCACTGCTGTCTGCTGCTTGGCACACACACATGACGAGTGGTGATAAGCATAGTCAGTCTTCACTTGGCTCACAGCCTTCCCCTTCCTCTTAAACCAAGACGTGACTTTGGAAGCCATGACGGGAAAAAACTTCAAGGAGATCTGACCATGAGGGGGGGGAGGGAAGGGTTGGGGGTTAAACATGTGTTAGCCATGACAGTGACAAGTATATTTAACATTATTTAAACTTTAAGAAGTCTCTGTGAATCACATTATTACAAGTACATGTGCAGATACTGCAGATACTGAAAGCACTTCGATATTCACAGAGTGTTGCTTCTCGTGGCATAAAATAAGTTAAGATAAGTTAAGATAAGTTAAGATAAGTTAAGATAAGATAATATACGATAAGATAAGATAAGATAAGATAAGATAAGTTAAGATAAGTTAAGATAAGATAAGTTAAGATAAGATGTACCTTTATCAATCAGTAGTTTAACAGCAACAGGGTGAGATTGAATAACAGGACAGCACAGATTTACACAGATTAAAGATTAATCAAATTAAAGATACAATTATATAGAGTTAAGTAACTTTAAAATAAGAAAGGAATTAAATACTTATTTGGGTCATATACACATATTATTTATTATATCATAAGTCATAAATAAGCATTCTTTAAACACTGGTATTTAAAGAATACATTCATATTGCATGCATGGATTATATCACGGAAGAAGACCAACATTTAGGAGGCATCAGGACAACATGAACCAAAGCTCAGCACTTCAAATGCTTCACCTTCCAACCTCACACAGCTATGAATAGCTTGGAGCAGCCTGCCGATCCCATGATTGGAGAAGTAAAAGATAAAGTAATTGCCAGCCGTGCACAGACCTAATATATGTCATTGATAACCAGGAACATGGATGTGAAACTGATGAGAGAACAACGGCTGTCGCATCCAAACTACAGAGGAATAATGTTTCCCTTGAGAATAATCATATATTTCAACAGTAGAGCATTTTATCAAGTGTTTATTGAAGCAGATACGTTCAGGGAAAGAGGGTCAGTCCCCTCCTAATGCCCTGGTATGTTAGGAAGTAGTGCTCTGGGAGATTATAGCAGATTGTTTCTCACACAGGAGACAGATTATCTATGACAGCAACTTCTCTGGCTACACTTTGCACATTTCTCCGATACAATTAGCCAACAAAACAGCCAATATTAAGAAAAGACTTACCCCAAGAGATTAAAGAGCGCAAAGCGGAGTTAGACCAGCCTGATGCCGCTTGGGAAGCACTTGCTGATGGCAACACAAATATTACCCTCTCACTGGAAGAATGCTGTTCCCCTTCCACCCCATGTATGGACGCACTTAAGACTATATATAGCAATTACCCCCAAATGTTCTTCTCATTCTGCACTTTGGAGATGAAGAGTGTGCATCCGTGACCTGCACTTTTATCTCATTATGTAGAGGTGTGATCGATAGCTGCCATTATCACATTTAAGGACTTATTTGTGACTTTTTAAATGAAAGGTCACGAGAGAATAAAAGGTAATGGGGGCTGGATTTTGCAAAATGAAATACTGCTTCCTCACGACAATAACTCATGTTGGTGATGTCCTTAAATCAATTTGAAAATGGCTTCCAAGCTTCCTATAGTTGCTAACGAGATTAATAAAACGCACTTCAGATTGAAAGTATTCATTCAGCAACAAGCGAGGAAGACATTTTGATGTCATTTAGTTGGCAAACCCCGAAGCGGAAAGCCTTGCGAGACCTTTTTAGGTTTCTGGAGACAGCCGGCCCTCCTTGGCTCGACACTTGTGGGCAGCAGTCGGGCTATTTTTACCAGCCGGTCCTCCTACGCTGACACCCCCAAGTCTTACTGTACAGGAGCCATGCAGCTATTTCCATTCAGACAAGCCTATTTAAAAAGTGGCTGAAGACACACAGAGAAACGTATGAAGCAGAACGCAGATGATTCAAGTGGATTTAAAGGAGAGGAAACAGGCGTTGAGTTTATGGCCCTGTAGTCGGCTTCACTGAAAGGTCACCTCTGTCTAAAGGACAACTTTCAATGCACATGTGCAGCATTTTCATTCATAAAAATAAATGCATTACAAAATGTAATTTGATTTTATAAATGTCACTCCATACAGCTTCACATTTGGGATTTAAAAAATTACTTTTTGACGACTCCTAGTGGTGGAATCAAGAAAGACACTGGTGCGCCCCAATGTACTGACAGGTGGCGAAAGAACACACTGGAAGTTACATTTAAAACTGTGTAAATATGTATTTTACGCTCCAAAATTAATCTGGATAAGACTTTCATTTCATTTATTCTTTTCAACTGATTATAGATAATTGTAGGTTAGTTGAAAGCAATAACATTAAGTTGATATAAAAACATATTACATTGCTTTCAACTGACCTAATAAAATAACCTGGAAAATGTTTAATAAATTAAAGTCAGAGCTTCATTTTTTGAGTGATATTCAAAATATGCAAATCTGGGAAAGAAAGACATTGTGGTGCACACTGATGTACTGACACCATGTGTACAGGCAGCACTGGTAACGTGGCATGTGAAGACACAGGAAGTTACATTTAAACCATACATTTGACTCGTTTAGAGAAGAGAGGGTTGGAGATACGGTATATGGAAACATCTATAAGTGTGAAACAAGAAACTGTTCAAAATCAATTAGCTAATGGGTGCAACCATGAGGAAGAGATACAAGCTACGAGGTAATGTATGACTTACTGAAAGTGTCCTGACGAGCCGACTCCAGAGGATCACCTTTAAAACCAGAGGCCTCTCCGACAGAGAAACAACATGGTTACTTTATTTCATCTCAACAACAACTGTGTGTGTTAATACGTTCTTCTTACATTAGATTACATGTCACATGTTAGACGCTTCTATCCAAAGCGACTCAATACTGAGGACAATCCCCACAGCAGCAATTAGGGGTGAAGTGTCTCAGGGACACAATGACATGCTGACTGCAGTGGGGTTTGAACCTGTGCTCCCCTGACCCCAACACCAACGCACAACCCACCGCGCCACACGCCTCACTACTTCTTACTCTACTTTAACAGGACACCATGGGTTACTAACTAGCACTAACTATGACCAGTAAATGGTGCACCAGGTGTAAAGTCAGTGGCCCTTTAAATGCACTTTAGAGTCATTCTCTGTTAAACAGCGCCACCTGGTGTTGATGAGGAAAATCAGCTGATGTGGAAAAATCTCTTTTGCTTTGACATTGTTTTGGTTCCTCTCTCTTACTCATAAGGTAACAGGAAACAGGGACATAGACGAGCGTTAGACCCCAAATGTGTGATTATAATAATAAAGAGAAAATGTCCTTACACTGTTTCCCTTAAAGCAATGCTCACATGTTATTTACATCAGCAACATTACAAAACCTGCAATAAAACAATTAAAAAACGACAACAAGACATTAACAATTAGAAAAAGTGACACATTCAAGCTTTGCCTCCATGCATTGATTGAACGGGAAATGAACACGTCACATATGCATGACAATAATAAAAGTACTGTAGTGTATTCAAAGCTTTGAGCGCCACGAAGCTAAATGTTCTCATACTGGGAGGAATATAGCAGTGTGTGTCTTCGTCCTTTGACCCAGGACATGGTGACATCAATCTGAATGAAATGGCTTCAAAGGGTTCTTCAGCACCATGACCTTCAAAAGGTCCTAATAGAGTAGAAAATGACCTCTAAAAACGAAACGTTAGCGCGTCAACACATTGCGATGTTGTTGCAGCGCTGCTGGTTTGTTGGATAAACAGTTCTCTCAACTTGACCCAACCCGTGTGTGTGTGTGTGTGTGTGTGTGTGTGTGTGTGTGTGTGTGGCCCCTGCACACAGCATGTTTTCAGTGACAAATAATAAAATAAAGGCAGACAACAGATAAAAGGTCGTATTTTCACTTCCACTTATTCAAAGCTCCGTACCTGCTTTTAAACACATATCTGTTTTCAGACTTTAAAAATAATAACAACTTAAATAAATACAATAATAATAATACTTATTTCTATTAAAAATAGCTTAATTAAATAGATCTATTTACACACACATACATATTCACACTTACACTCTTGTACACCAACACATCCATATGTCCAACATCCCATCAGACTATAATGTTTCAATAGATAATAGTTAGAAAACAATTAGAAATGATATATTTTATAAATTAAATAATATTTAAAAAAATGTAAACACAAGTTGTTTAGGATTCAGAAAGGTGTGTGTGTGTGTGTGTGTGTGTGTGTGTGTGTGTGTGTGTGTGTGTGTGTGTGTGTGTGTGTGTGTGTGTGTGTGTGTGTGTGTGTGTGTGTGTGTGTGTTGAATTCCTCTCCGGCCCCTGCACACAGCAGTGACAATGAAGGAGATTATTGGAGCATGATAACCTGATGAACAGGAAGTGCCCGATTCTGAGGGGCCTCGTCTGAGCAGAGCCACATTCTGCTGGACTGTGATAATATGAACATCTGATAACAAGCTCCATGTCTGTATATTTATTTATGTATTTATTTATTTGGCAGGACATTAATGAACACTTAGACATGTGTAAATATGCCGGGTTTAGCTTTGAGCTACTTTCCATCCCTCACATAAAACATTAAGAAAATGAACATTACAACCATAGCAGTACAAATACATAACATGCAAGAAAGGTGTGAGAGTACGAGTAGCAAAGTGTTTAGGACACGGCACATGAAAGCAGCATCGATACATACGGTGCAAGAGAAGTATATTCAGCTTCTGACTCGATTAGTGAAGTGAAATCCCAGTATATTGTTTTGGTATTCATGGTCGAGTAAAAGTAGGATGGTTGGAAATAACTTGGTTGACACTTCGACCTTTTCTTTGAAACACTATCAAGCCAGAATGTCGCTTCAGCTCAGACACGGCATCCCAACAACGATTGGCCTGATTTCCATGAATGAACGATTCCTTATGATTCTGGTGAACCCCTTTAACTCTCCTTAGCGTCACCATCAGATACATCAATTCATTTGACCACAACAATATTAAACAAGATATGTCAAATGTTCTGAAACAACTGAACAAATGAATGGTTCAGAGGATAAGCCTTTATTATTCGTGTGATCGACTGTTTCTCCTGAGGTTACTTTCTATATTTTCTTTACGATTATAACTTCACTGAAATCAAATCAAATCAAGTTTTATTTATATAGCACATGTATAAACGATTTTTGGTCGAGCCAAAGTGCTGCACATATAATAAAAATAGCCTACAGTAGAGACACTTTACAGCAAATACAACAGCACAGATTGTTCAGAATATCAGTATGAGAAAAACGACACCCTCTGTCCTTAGACCCTCTGTCCTTAGACCCTCTGTCCTTAGACCCTCTATCCTTAGACCCTCTGTCCTCAGACCCTCTGTCCTTAGACCCTCTGTCCTTAGACCCTCTATCCTTAGACCCTCTGTCCTCAGACCCTCTATCCTTAGACCCTCTGTCCTTAGACCCTCTATCCTTAGACCCTCTGTCCTTAGACCCTCTGTCCTTAGACCCTCTGTCCTTAGACCCTCTATCCTTAGACCCTCTGTCCTTAGACCCTCTATCCTTAGACCCTCTGTCCTTAGACCCTCTGTCCTTAGACCCTCTATCCTTAGACCCTCTGTCCTTAGACCCTCTGTCCTTAGACCCTCTGTCCTTAGACCCTCTGTCCTTAGACCCTCTGTCCTTAGACCCTCTATCCTTAGACCCTCTGTCCTTAGACCCTCTATCCTTAGACCCTCTGTCCTTAGACCCTCTGTCCTTAGACCCTCTATCCTTAGACCCTCTGTCCTTAGACCCTCTATCCTTAGACCCTCTGTCCTTAGACCCTCTATCCTTAGACCCTCTGTCCTTAGACCCTCTGTCCTTAGACCCTCACATCGTACAAGGAAAAACTCCCAGAGAAAACCCACAGTTTAAAGGGAACATGGGAGAAACCTCAGGGAGAGCAACAGAGGAGGGATCCCTCTCCCAGGACGGACAGACGTGCAATAGATGCCGTGCGTAAATCCAAGAGATACACAAAAACAAAGCTACCAACAAGACTTTGTTAATCTTTATCACAAGGTAACGGTTTAAAGACAATTACCAAACATTTGCATTTTTGGAGAAGAATCATAAGTGATGGAGCTACTCTGAATAATCTTCCCAGTTGGTTACTGATTAGAAAACGTAAACTATATGAAGGTTAAAAAATGTATTATTAGATTAATCACTACTAGATCTGGCCCGCCGGTATATTGCACGCACACCTTCACTCCATCCTGAGGGTCTCCTCCTCTCAGAGCCTGAGCCCAAACATTGATGACCTTGCCCCCAAGATGAGATGCCAAGGATCTGAGCTAGCATCACAGAGCAGCACACTGAGTTCAAAGGATGCTTCCTTCTGCACTTTCTCTCTCACGACAACAGGGCATGTTTGGGTTTCTCTTTGAGGGGAATAGTTTTGTCGAAGCTGTGGAGAAATGTACCCATAAGAAATGACTCTGGAGAAGCTGCAGATAGAGCCATAAGAAATGAATGCAACTGATTATTTAATGTTTAATGTTGTTTTTATAGGCAATAATTTAAGCTTTGTTAGTTCCAGGTTTAATATGTGCAACAAGTTCATTTCAAAAAGTTCTGCAATAAACATTGAACCAGTCCGGCCCTCGACTAGTACCCATTTCTTTATTTTGGCCCACTGTGTATTTGAGTTTGGCCCACCTAGGTTAAATTATTTCGAGTTTTCTACTATAACTGATTAATTGTGTTTCCTAATAATTTATAACACGTGTTCTGTCATTTTCTATACAGGTGTCAGCTGGGATGTTTCAAACATGTAATTTGGTCAGATTTGAAAAATGTTCACGTGGCCAAGATCAGCTTCTGTAAAAAGATCTTGTCCGTGCAATATACATTATTCTATCAACTGGTTGCTACTAAACTACTTTAATTTGACCACTCACGTGAATAATACTATTATCTGTTACCTTGGATGTGCACTTGTTTGATTTTTATTTCATGAATGTGTTTCTTCTCTTTTATTTAGCCTTTTTATTTATGTACTGTCCCTTTGCTTTACCAATGTTCATTTCGACGACCTTAAAGTGGCACCTTTTCTGCCTTTAGCATCAGTTAATTACTCAGATAGCAGTATTGCAGCAAAGAGGGGGGGTTGTATTGTGTTTGAGTGGTCAGCAGACTGCCATTGGTGACACTGATTGGACCACACAAACAAAGGTCAGTGGAGAAGGTCACCCTGAAGGAGCCTTGACACCAGACAGTGCGTTCTGCTCAGAGTGAATGTGAATGAAGGCTAGGGTTACAAAGGGGCGGAAAGTTTCCGGAAAGTTTCCGAAAAGTTTCTGGAAAGTTTCCGGAAAGTTTCCGCCCCTTTGTAACCCTAAAAGGTTTCCATGGGAAGTGAAGCTGGGGAATTTTAGAAATATTTGATGCAAAATTAAACAAAAAACATGACATTTCAACATTTTTGTTTTGTTTTCATTGAAGAACGAAAACAGGAATGTTGAGTTAAATGTTACTAATCCCCCCCAACCCCACTCATTACAAAAAGAACAAAAATGCACCCCCCATCCAAAAATCCCCACAAAGTCTCATTAAACATGCAAATCTTCCTTCAAGCGATCCTTTGCATTTTTGTTAAAGCCTTTCAGTCAATGGGCTCTTCCTGGGCCTCATCAACATCACACTCTGAGTCTCCCTCTTCACTGTCACTGTCCAGCCTGTTGAGGATGGCTCTGAGTCCGGCTCAGAGAGCCTTAGGTTTGCCTGAATGCCAACCAGTTTTTCCACTCTCACATTTGTGAGCCTGTTGCGAACCTTTGTGTGGTCTCAATAGCCATGTGCTATGGCATGGATTTTCAGGTGTACTTGAATGGCATCTGTTTGTTTTAGTCAAGATTAGGCTAAAATATACTTTCCCCAACTAAATTGAAGTTCCCTATGAAGAGCCAACCTTCAATTTAGAAAATTCCCAGTTAATTCCTGTGGAAAGTTTCCATCTTTGAACATTCCTGGTATTTTGAAACCCTAATGAAGGCTGAACCCTCCCTCCTCTCAAGGATTCAAGGCTTCAAGGCTTTTATTGTCATGTGTGCATAGCTACAGTGTAGTTATGATACTACAATAATAATACAATACTAAACCAAAATTAATATATACCTCCTTTGAAAGTCTCGTTTTTAGTCTTACGCATCCGACCTGGAAAACTTTGCAGCCAATCTTATTTGTTACAGTGTACCGTGCACCAGGTCCTTATTCAGAACTCTTATCAGAATTCTCTGAGTTTTTATCAACTTTGGTTCTTAAAACAGATAAAGTAATTATCGTAGGTGACTTTAATATTCATGTTGACGATGATAAAAAATAGCCTTACTGTTGCATTTAACTCTATATTAGATTCTGTTGGTTTCTGTCAGAGTGTAAATAAACCAACCCACTGCTATAATCACACTCTCGACCTTGTTCTGACTTATGGTATTGAAATTGAGCAACTATTAGTCGAACCGCATAATCCTGCTTTATCCGACCATTTCTTAGTAACTTTTGAAGTACTGTTACTAGACTACAAAGCATTAGTCAAAAGCTCCTGCAGCAGAAACCTATCTGTTAGTGCTATAGCCAAATTTAAGGAAGAGATTCCACCAATACTTAACTCGATAGCATGTCTGCATGTAGGGGAGGAAACTTATACAAAATGTACACCACCCTAAATTGATCATGTTGTTGATAGTGCTACAGATGTGCTGGGAATAAAATGAGACTCTGTTGCTCCTTTGAAAAAGAAGAAAATACAACAACATAGATTAGCTCCATGGCATAATGCCGAAACCCGCAAAATAAAGCAAAAGTCGAGACAACTTGAAAGGATATGGCGTTCCACTAAACTTGAAGAATCTCGTTTAATTTGGCATATTACTCTCAATGAATATAAGAAAGCACTGCGTAAAGCGAGAGCAGCCTACTACTCTTCATTAATAGATGAGAATAAGAATAATGCAAGATTTATTTTCAGCACTGTAGCCAGGCTGACAGAGAGCCATAGCTCGATTGAGCCTTCTATTCCCATAGCACTCAGTAGTAATGATTTTATGTGCTTTTTTAACGATAAAATTGTTACTCTTAGAAACAAAATTAATGTATAAAAAAAGCACAACCTCGATCCAGACTATAGACCTATTTCTAATCTTCCGTTCCTCTCAAAAACTCTTGAGAAAGCAGTCGCAAAACAGCTGTGTGATTACTTAAAAAACAATGATTTATTTGAAGATTTTCAGTCTGGCTTTAGAACACATCATAGCACAGAGACAGCTCTGGTTAAAGTCACAAATGACATTCTAATAGCCTCTGACAAAGGACTTGTCTCTATTCTTGTTTTGCTCGATCTCAGTGCTGCATTTGATACTATCGATCATGATATCTTATTGCAAATACTAGAGCACTTAGTTGGCATACAGGGAACTGCTTTAGGCTGGTTTAGGTCCTATCTATCTGAACGCTCTCAGTTTGTTTGTGTCAATGATGAATCTTCCACGCAAACCAAAGTTAGCCATGGAGTGCCACAGGGCTCAGTGCTCGGACCTATTTTGTTCACATGCTTCCGTTCGGCAATATTATAAGGAATCATTCTGTAAACTTTCATTGTTATGCGGATGATGCTCAACTATATTTATCAATCAAGCCTGATGAAATTAATCATCTAAATAAAATTCAAGACTGCCTCAAGGACTTAAAAACGTGGATGACCTTACATTTTTTTATGTTAAACACGACCAAAACTACATTTATTGTACTTGGCCCGAAGAATCTATGAAACAAATTATCTAAAGATATATTAACTATGGATGGCATTAATTTGGCCTCCAGTGAGACTGTAAGGAATCTTGGTGTTATATTTGATCAGGATTTATCCTTTAACGCCCACATAAAATCAATTTCAACCGCCTACTTCCATCTACGTAACATTGCAAAAATCAGGCATATCTTGCCTCAAAACGATGCAGAGAAACTAGTCCATGCATTTGTTACTTCAAGGCTGGATTATTGTAACTCTTTATTATCAGGGTGTACCAAGAAGTCAGTCAAGTCGCTTCAGCTAATTCAAAATGCTGCAGCTCGTGTCCTAACCAGAGTTAGGAAAAGGGACCACATTACTCCTGTTCTGGCTGCCTTACACTGGCTCCCTATAGAACACAGGATAGAATTTAAAATTCTTCTTCTCGCCTACAAAGCCCTTAATGGGCAGGCGCCATCTTACCTTAAAGAACTCATTATACCCTACTGTCCTACTAGGGCATTGCGTTCCAAGAATGCAGGGTTGTTGGTTGTTCCTAGAGTCTCTAAAAGTACAATGGGAGCCAGAGCCTTTTATTATCAAGCTCCACATTTGTGGAATCAGCTTCCAGTTTGTGTTCGGGCGGCAGACACCCTATCCGTTTTTAAGAGTGCGCTTAAGACCTTCCTTTTTGATAAAGCTTATAGTTAGGGCTGATTAGATTCAGCCCCTAGTTTTGCTGATATAGGCTTAGTTTGTCGGGGGACATCTTACTTCTTCCTTCTCTCTGTCTATACCTGTGTACTCCCATGTTCCGATTAACCCAGCTTCCCCAAATGTCTTTCTTTTTGGTGTCTATATACGCTGGGATCCGGAGTCATGGATGATCCTGCGGTCCTGTGTCCTGCATCGCGAGCCCTGGATCTTGAGTCGTGGCTGTGGTCCTGGATCATAGGTCCTGGATGGATATCCTCGTGGATTCATCTTCCTATTATACACACATGCATTTCCAAACATTTGGACTACCTATGTTGCAAATGTATTATCTTTTCAATTTACACACGGCATCTATTGCACGTCTGTCCGTCCTGGGAGAGGGATCCCTCCTCTGCTGCTCTCCCTGAGGGTTCTCCCATGTTCCCTTTAAACTGTGGGTTTTCTCTGGAAGTGTTTCCTTGTACGATGTGAGGGTCTAAGGACAGAGGGTCTAAGGACAGAGGGTCTAAGGACAGAGGGTGTCGTATTGTCATACTGATATTCTGTACAAACTGTGAAGTCCACTGAGACAAATGTAACATTTGTGATATTGGGCTATATAAATAAACATTGATTGATTGATTGATTATGACAATGAACATCTGAGGTCACAGGCTCCTCCTACAGTGCAACACAATACAACAGATAACATAGTGCAAGTATCTCTGCTGCTGACTGGGAGCACAGAGAGGGGAAAGATAGTCCAGGGAATCCATTTCTGTCCGTCATGCACTCATTGACCCGTGGTTTCAGCCAGCAGTCGATGGGACAGAGGAGGAGGAGGAGGAAGAGGGGGAGGAGGAGGAGGGGGAAGAGGAGGAGGAGATGGTGGAGGGGAAGGAGGAGGAGGAGGAGGAGGAGGGGGATTTGTGGGCATGATATAGCAGAATCCAGCAGGGAAGTCCTAAATCACGGCGATTAACGACGGAAGAAAAGAGGCACGTCAGAGGCTTTGCACGTCATTGAGTCAGCAGCGAGGGTCATTTTGAGGAGAGCGTGATGACGAGCTGCAAGGAGAGGAGGGGTTTCTGACTAAGTATAGCAATGCTGGGATTTGTTGCATCAGGCATTATCAGCGAATCAAAAGACGGACTTCAAACCATGTGTTCATTAGAAGGGGAAATTAGTTTTAAGTGTGTCACAGTTATTAAAAACAGATGAAATAATGCAGGGATGCATATTGTGTCATTTATCTCTAGCTATTATTACACAGCTATTACATGCAGACGAACAGTGATGCATAATATAATCCGTTGACCCCAACATCGGTTCCAATAACGCAGATTAAAGGATTACGGTTTTAACCTCCTATTCAGTTACGTGATGCACAAATACAACTCAATGTAAAAATGTTGGTTTCATAAAAACATCCACGTAACTCTGGGGTAACTCTGGGGTAACTCTGGGGTCACTCTGGGGTAACTCTGGGGTAACTCTGGGGTAACTCTGGGGTAACTCTGGGGTCACTCTGGGGTAACTATGGGGTCACTCTGGGGTCACTCTGGGGTAACTCTGGGGTAACTCTGGGTTCACTCTGGGGTCACTCTGGGGTAACTCTGGGGTAACTCTGGGGTAACTCTGGTGTAACTCTGGGGTCACTCTGGGGTAACTCTGGGGTAACTCTGGGGTCACTCTGGGGTCACTCTGGGGTAACTCTGGGGTAACTCTGGGGTAACTCTGGGGTCACTCTGGGGTAACTCTGGGGTAACTCTGGGGTAACTCTGGGGTAACTCTGGGGTAACTCTGGGGTACCTCTGGGGTCACTCTGAGGTAACTCTGGGGTAACTCTGGGGTAACTCTGGGGTCACTCTGGGGTAACTCTGGGCTGATTGAAGTATTTTCACAGATTTAGGAAGTTGTAAAATCCACTGATACAAGGTGCAATTGTTTGGAGATAAAGGGGGTGGTTATTATGAATACTTTGCCATAGATGACATTGAAATACAGGTCCTTTCCATTTCAATCGGTCACTGATTAACACCTGGAGCTGCAACTGAACACTACCTGGCAGAACAGAAAGACACACATATGAAGTAGTCCGTGTATACAAACAATTAAATGTGTAAACTTTAGAAAGCTTCTTAAGAATGACTTAATTGACTGAACATTAAGAATCTTTTCAGGATCCAGACGTGATGCCAAATCATCTTCTGTACATTAAAGGGTTTGGATATTGAAGTATCGAGCAAAGTTTTAAGCATTACATGAAAGTTCTTTGGTGCCTCGTCAGATTAGAAGTTCATTCACTTTGGCCAACAATACAACATCGTAAACCCCCTCTGTTCTGTGTGTAGCACTGACTGTAGTTTATCTTATGGAGAGCAGAGGCACCTGCAGGAGTCTCACTTTCAGAGATATTCTCTTCCTGGTTTATGCATTATTTTAATTGCTTTGGACAGAAGCATCAGATGCATGTCAGTAATCGTTGTTGGCTGCAGAGGGAGAGCAGAGTGTCGCAGCAGATAACACACGGTCATCCCGAGAGAGTGTGTGGAGCTGTCGAGAGATGCTGCTGCAGCTCTATCTGATGCCCTTCATCTGATGCAGGGAGCGGGATGATGACATCATCGTGTGGTCGCCTCGCTCGTCTGCACGTACACCTCTGGGTGCCGTGGCAACGCGCACGACGAACAAACTGACTGTGAGCAGAAGGGAGGAGGAGAGAGAGAATCATGCAGCTTTCTGCGCACCCCCTCCTCTCTTTCCCACATTGCTGTGCAGGAGAAGCCCCCTCCTCTCTGCCCATCCCCCCCCCCCCTCTTTCCTCTCCCTCAGCTCGGCCAATCAGGCGTGTGGGTGGGGGCAGGGCAAAGCAAAAGCACCATTCCTGTGTTTCTGCTGCATCTCCCCAGAGCTAACAGGGAGCTAGCAGATCAGAGGGAGGAGACACGCTCAGACCAGCCTCTGTGTGTGTGTTCGTGGGGGTTTTATGTGTGTTTGTGTGTGTGTGCCCTTCGCAGACTAGCAGGCACGGCCACAGTGCTGCACTCCTTTCTCACCAGGCTTCTTCTCGTTAACCTTGCCTAGCTCAGCTTCAGGCCTGCTTCTTCTTCCTCTGTTCAGAGGGATCAGCGAGGGGGAGACAGAAACCCGTGTACTCTGAAAACACCTCGTAGTGTGTGTGACAGCTCCAGGCAGGATGATAGCCGCTCAGCTTCTGGCCTACTACTTCACCGAGTTGAAGGATGATCAACTCAAAAAGGTGTGTACACTGTGTGCAAGGCTTCTGTTGTGTGTGTGTGTGCGCGTGCGTGCATGTGCGCGTGTGCGTGTTGGACTGCAGAGCTGTTATCCTATTTTATTTGTATTTACTTGCATTAGTTTTAACTATTATGTTTTATTGTGTTGCACTGTTCGAGGAGCCTGTGACCTAAGATTGTGAAGAAGTGTAATTTGGATTTGCTCTAGCTGTGTTTGACATGAACGTCCTTGAGAAAGGGCTGTAGTGAGTGTCCGTACTGATGAGGCTGCTCACAGACCCTCGTTTGAGTAATTGTTTCCGGAGCGTCAGTTGCTGGGGGAAGCAGACAGGTGTCTTTGAGGAAGAAAAAAAGGCGTGAGCTCTAAGATCTCCTCCTCCCTTTTTGGCTCCTGGATCCTCTCGTGGCCCTTTCACACCAACGCAGTTCCCTATCTAGCTCCGTGCTTGCGCTCTTCTAGGTTCAGAACCGGGTTTTCTTTTCAGCCCCCCGTTGTCCCGTTGCCCAGCTGCCGCTGCTGCGTCATGACGTCACCGCTTACGTCGCTGATTTTGACAACAACAACGGGGGACTGCGTCGAGTCGATGATCGTGTTACTTTTAATCATACGAAGCCAGACTAAATTAAATAACTACTTCTCCAACCTTGTACTTTTCTCCAGAGTGCCGTGTTTATTAAATGTGTTTCATTGTGAATTGACGCTGTTTGGCATCACACAACGCTGTTATGAACGTTTCTCTGGTATAAAATGGTTGATGTTAGCATAGCAACCGAAGCTAAACTGACTATCTTCACTACTTCTTGCTCTCCTCTTGTGGCATAAGCCGTTTTCTACAGGCACATTTTACCGGCTTATTTTTCATTATGATTCTACTTGTGATAGTCGGCATGACAACCTGTGCAGCCCATGTATTGATTCCATCCGATAGCTGCTATAATACAACACGTCTGCCTCTCTCCACAATGATCAATGACAGCGAACGGATGGTCAAAGTAAGGTACAAATAAACACAATCACACTAAGCCTGGTTAGTGTTTCCTGACTTTATAAAGTGTGTTTTGTGTTCTAGTCACTTTGCTCAGCGCTACTGCTTGTTACAACTTGTACTTGCCGTAGGCCTACTCGCCATAAACTGCTAGCTCAGGTTAATCTCGCCCCCTCCGATGTAAGCGTGACGTATGCGGTTCTTGCTTCTAGACCACCGACAATTTGTTCGAGTTTGGTAGGAACCGGTTTTCGGGGAAAAGAGCCGGCTGCGGTGTGAACAGGAAAAACCGGAATAACGCCTCATTTACAGAAAGTGACCTTCAATTGAGGAGATACTAGCCAGTGTATTGGTTGACAGACGGGTGACATGTTCTCAGGGAGTGGGGGATGGTGGGGAAGATGGATGAAAAGGAGGCTGAGTGGGAGATCTATAATGCGTGATGTCACAGTGCAGTAGATGCACGAGCCTTTGCAGAAGTAGGTTAGTGGAGTTAAACACATAGTCTCTAGTGGGGTGACTCAGGATACTACAAAGGATAAAAGCTAACAATGAATATGTGGTATGCTGCATATAAAGACATGGATATGTTAGCAGAAGCTTGATTGGCTTTCTGTCCGCTATAGTGTGGGAAAAGTACAGACAATTAGAATCCCCGCCTCACAGTTTTGGGCCGCTGCTAACCAATAACGTCACAATTTACAACCGGGCCGTAATAAAATGTCATCACCTTTTAAACACTGAAACTGTCATAATTTATTGAACTACTTCTTGATCAAGAACATTGACCGGGTCACAGTGACCTTGACCATGTACACCGGATCCTTATCAGGTCAGGTCGAGATACATCGGATGTTTTTAAACCAAATATGAAGAAATTCCCTTCATTTGTTCCTGACATTTCACTTTCACCACAAAGGAGCGTTCCTGAGGTCACAGTGATCTTTGACCCCCCCCCCCATATCTAATCAGTTTATCCTTAAAGGGGCCCTCTTATGCTTGTGTAGTTGTCTCTTTCCTGTAGTGTGTTGTATAGGTGTGTGTGCATGTAAATGGTCTGCAGAGGCTAAAATCCCTGTGTTCCTCCAGAGGGGGTTTCTCTCCTACACACTTCCCATGAACAAAGTGACATCACTAAGTAGGGAGGCGTGTGGTGCAGTGGGTTGAGCATTGGTGTTCGGATCAGGGGGTCACAGGTTCAATCCCCACTGCAGTCAGCATGTCGTTGTGTCCCTGGGCAAGACACTTCACCCCAAATTGCTCCTGTGGGGATTGTCCACAGTGTTGAGTATGTAAGTCGCTTTGGAGAAAAGCGTCTAACAAGTGACATGTAATGTAATGTAATAACTAAGTAATACTCAAGCTTCTATTGGCTAGCGCTCCAACACATTGTTCTTGATAAGCTAAGGGGCGGGACATCTCTAAGCTGTTGACCAATCACAACGGAGCCAACTAGCTAACCAATCAGAGCAGACTGGGCTCTGGTTTCAGACAGAGGGTGAAAAGAGGTCGTTATGAGGTATTGTGAATTCAGAATCGGACAGACAGACGACCATAAAACATGACGCCTTTGGCCTCATCTGCGCAGACATTATAAGACGGTGAAAAGGGAAGATATTATTTGGATTTGTTTCAACATCAGTTCATCCTTGGCCTTTCCTTAATGCTTCTCCCTTATAAGAACTGGGCCAGTAGCTGATGAGAGAAACACTGAGCCAAAACATAACCTCCCTGTCTGAGGTAATGGTCATCTTATTTAAATATACTTATATTTCAACCCATGCTACTCTTCTTTACAAAGTCATGTTGAGCAGCCAAGCACTGTTCCAAAGCATCACGAGAACATAAACACCCCAGGCTAAATTTAGGGTGCAATGAAACAATTACACTTGATGTAATACTGCTGCTGTAATAACATGGCACTCACACTATGGGAGTCATACAGATCTGATTACATGTTGGAAGAAGCAGGATTGATGTGATACTGTCTTTTCAATGAAAGAAGAAGGGGAGTTGAAGAAGGGGAAAACAGACATGGATGAGAAAATGGAGCTCCTGGAGAGACATGTCATTAAACTGCAACATCCTGGTTTCTTTCTGGCCTTGGGACCTTTATCACATGTCAAACCCCCACATCCTCCTCTTTCTCCCATGTCTACACAACCCTCTATCAAACGATGGTACCTGTCCAAATATCTGTCTTGAGATACAGCCTCACAAGCTTGACAGCGACAGGATTTGTCTCCCACAAGCTCCTGTAAATACTGTCTTCACAAGTCTTCAAATGTCACATTGCATTGGTTGTGTTCAGAGGTGTGACGCTGACAATTGAGCGGCCCAGACCAAGCAAGGAGGCAGAGGCAGCACGTCCCAAATATAACCCGGTGTGGGCATTTATTGCAGCATGAACACAATACACACAGCCTCAATCCTGCTGCTGCTGTTCACGTGGGCACAGCCTGCAGCCACCAGGATCTCACACACTCCCTCTAACAGCAAAACCACAGAGCCTACATGCCCAACCCAACAGGACACCGGTGAGGGGGGAGGAGACAACACAGGGCACCAGGTGCACACAATCAACGGCAGACATGGGGAAAGGGGAACACTTGTCAACAACAAAAACCTCAACAACCCGTAACGGAGGCCGAGATCTATGAGCCCAGAGATCTTTGAGCCCAGAGATCTTTGAGCCCAGAGATCTATGAGCCCAGAGATCTATGAGCCCAGAGATCTTTGAGCCCAGAGATCTATGAGCCCAGAGATCTATGAGCCCAGAGATCTATGAGCCCAGAGATCTATGAGCCCAGAGATCATCTCTGTGACAAGAGGCTTAATGAAAGCAATGCCACCATGAGGATCCTGATGAGAAGAGAATGTGTGGAGCGTGGTTTTGGCACAGAGCGGATCTCTGCCTGATGGCATGCAGTGTGTGATTATGTAACAACAACAACAGTGGTTGTACAGGGCAAATCCCCCCCCTAAGACACCTTTCATTAATTAGATGCTTACGGTAAATTGCAATTTAACCACATGCAATGCTGCTAAAGTATGTGTCGAACATCTTGTGTTTTATTTAGTTTAGCCTCTTTTGTCTCATGTTAACGTGTTTCTACATCAGTGTCCTCATCATGATATAAACAATAACGCCCAGCGAGGGGACCAGGGGTGTACGACGAAGCAGGATTTTCGCTTAGCCGCTAACTTCAGGGAAAACTCTGGGTTTCCGGTCCTACGAAGCTGGTTCTCTTTTTAGCAGGCTAGATCTCCATGGTAACTTATGCTTAGCGGCTAACCTGGTCCGGAGCAGGTTAGGTTGCAGGCTAAGAGCTCAACTCAGTGAAAGCACTGCCTGCTGACCAATCAGAGCTCAGTGTGCGGAGTTTAAAGCGATCAAGTCATATTACAGGAGAAAGGAAATACAGAAAAGCTGCCGTTGCAGGAAAGACGGCAAAAATCACCGACTGTGTGAACGTGAACATTAATAGAATATCACCTCCATCTTCAGAGCAATCTGACTATTATAACATTAGCGTTAAGAAAGCTTACTGAAATATCTGCCACAACATAAGTAACCGGATCAGAGTAACATTAAGTACAGTCCGCGGCATATCACTTCATAATGTTTCATATATCTCCTTATCTGAGTCAGCTGAGCCGTATCTGGCCGTGCAACACTCACAGCGTCACATACTGGATGCACAAGTATTATTTTAAGCAACACATTAAGTTGACGAAACACTCGAGTCAAATGTAATGAAAGTCAGATCGTGTCTTAGACGGGGCAGTGATATCATAAACCTGTTAATGTACGCATTCAAACACTTGTTCTGGTACCAGCTGTATTCACCTTGCAGCTGCAGCTCTGTGGCTTTGATCCTGGATCAAGTGTTTAAGTCATGGATGTTTAAAGTTTAACTTCTTCATATTTGACTAATATTATAGTTGACTTTTCATTCAGGAAGTATGACGCTGCGCTGTCAGTACGCTTCTCCATGTCTGTGATTGGTCGAATGCTCCAGATACCACCCCTTTCATGTGAACGCGCACCTAACTAGATAGGGCACGGCTGGCTTGAGGGATCCACTTGATAACCCGCGTCGTAGTTCAGCTTAGCGAGAGCGCGTATGTTTTGGATTAGGCCAACCGGCTAACTCAAACATATCCAGGTTAGGTTGAACCGGCTTCGTAGTGCAGGCCTCAGACGTAGAAAACAGTGGACCTATATGTTATGTTTTGGCTCAGTTTTTCTCTCATCAGCTACTGGCTACTTTTAATTGAACTATTCACATCTTAAACTGCACTGTAACTTTTATCCATGTATTTTTTCTTTTAATGTTTCTTTTATTATCTTTTCTTTTTAGTGACTGATTTTAAATGCCATTTTTTTAATGTCTTTCATTTTTTGTAAAGCACTTTGAATTGCCTTGTGTTGAAAGGTGCTATATAAATAAACATGCCTTGCCTTACCACATCATTCATCATCTCCCGGGTATAGGCACATCTCATACTATATGATATGTTGGGTTGTGAGGTTGAAAAAAACCCAATATATTGATTCACTTTAAACAAATTAGCACACGAGGGAGCAGAAACCAGGACACTGATGACGTTGTAAAAAAGGTAGTGTTTAAAATGGTCAGCTGAAGTTAACATCTTTAGGGGAGGCTAAAGTAAAGTCATTGTTGTTGTTTAGAGATGTCTGTGTGTATGGCAGATTGGGGGTGTTACCTTGATTGAGGCATAATTGTATATTATAAAAGGACCCCAGGATGTCTACTTTGTCAACCTTTTACAAATAGGCTGCCTTATAGCTCCCTTGGTTCAGCAAGCAGCCCAAATGTTTGGGTCCCTGTGCGCAGGAGCTGGTTCGAATCCAGTTTGGGCCGCGTGTTATCGATCTTTTTCTTCAATAAAGGCACTGGAGTTAGCCCAAAGATATCTTTAAAAAAAACAATTTTAAACAGATAAACTTTTGCTATAAATTTAAACAAGAAATGATTATTTTTTTCTTGCGAAGAACGAAGCACAGAACCATCCATATTATTTTTGACAATTAGATGAAATAACCTCTGACTAAGACATAAACACATTTAGAAAGATTAAGGACAGAAGGAAGGATACACAATTAAGAAACACCATATTGTTCCTAGAAAAAAATCTGAAAAAGAGGCCGTCTTATAATCGGGTCAATACGGCCATCTGAGTCCTCCCTGACCCCTGGGTGTGTTCCTCAGATTGATCCGTACCTGTACTCCATGCGGTTTTGGCAATCAGATTAAATAACCCCTTACTAAGGCTTACAGCAGGAAGGATACTAAATGAATGAACACTTGTTTGTAATAGTCTGAACCCTCCCTGACCCCCTGTGTTTGTTCCTCAGATTGATAAGTACCTGTACTCCATGCGGTTCTCCGATGACACGGTGAAGGACATCATGAACCGGTTCAGGAGGGAGATGGTGAACGGGCTCGGCCGGGACACCAGCCCCACCGCCACCGTGAAGATGCTGCCCACCTTCGTACGCTCCATCCCCGACGGATCAGGTACACAAACACTTATTTATTAATTCAATGTATTCTATTATATGTTGCCTTGTTGGAGCTCAGGTCAGAAGAATTTCATTGCCATTTCTACACTGTAGCTATATGACAAGAGCACCGGAAACATACAGAAAAAACCTTCTCGTATGATGCTCAAAATAATCTAGAGACTAAAATGGTTTAATCCTTAAAATGCTTTGGTGGAAAAAGGGCCAAGATCAGTTCCATACTTTGTCTGGTTGCAATGTATTTAAAATAATGACTTGAGGGGGAAGTGTAGGATAATAAGTTGTACTAAGTTGGTTGAAAAACATTAAGAGTTAAAAGAACTTGATCTGAGGCCGCTAACTATTCTAGGTCAGTCTCCTTGTAATATTAAACTAGAAGTTAAACATTTGTTAAATATTGAACTTCACTTCCTGGTGTCCTGCAGCTGAAGGAAACTCCGATGCGTTTCTTGGCAGGATCGCTCTATTGATTCAGCGTAAGCAAATAGCGTTGACTTTGAATACACCAAGATGACAAGAGAACAATACACTGAGATTCATATACATGTAGTAAGAAGTATTAAAGTAATACTGTATTGTTTTAAGACGATATTAAAGTCTTGAATTCAAATTGTACTATTTGCACTTTCTTTCTTTCTAGTATCTTAATAATACAGTATTTAAAAGACACAAAACAAGTTAGAAAATACTTTAATTAACGATATGTTAAATGACGATAGCATAAACAAAGGATACACATACAGCATGCATTAGAGAAGTGTTGCATATTCATAGTATTTACGGCTATTTTACTGATAATAATAATAGTGGGAATGTTACTATTTAGCACAAGTTGTAAACATTAAGAGGACAACACCATGCGCATCAAAGCATCATTAATACTACATAAACTGTTGCTGTTTGTGTCTCTGTTGCAGAGGTCTAAAGTAACTAAGTACATTTACTCAAGTACTGAACTTAAGTACAATGTTGAGGTATTGAGTATTTCAATTTTATGCTACTTCATACTTTTACTTCACTACAGTTCAGAGGTAAATGGTGTACTTTTACTCCACTACATGTATTTAATCCCTTTAGTTACTCCACAGATCTGGATGAATGATGTGAAATATAACCAAGTGTTGAATCAGACTTTAGTTCCACCTGGAGTAAATCCACCAGCTACCCTGCAGTCTACAAAGTACTTCAGACTAGCTGCACCTTCACCAGCTTTGAGAACACTTTCATGATCAATCATTATAAAACATATCATATATATTATTCTGAAATGGACCAATCTGCACAACGAATACTTTCACTGTCTTTCACTATATTTTGATGAGAATACTTTCCTACTTTCACTTGAGGAACATTTTGAATGCAGGACTTTTACTGTAACAGAGTATTCCTACACTCTGGTACTTCTACTTTTACTCAAGCACAAGACCTGAGTACTTCTACTTTTACTCAAGAACAAGACCTGAGTACTTCTACTTTTACTCAAGTCCAAGATCTGAGTACTTCTACTTTTACTCAAGAACAAGACCTGAGTACTTCTACTTTTACTCAAGTACAAGATCTGAGTACTTCTACTTTCACTCAAGTACAAGATCTGAGTACTTCTACTTTTACTCAAGAACAAGACCTGAGTACTTCTACTTTTACTCAAGTACAAGATCTGAGTACTTCTGCTCAAGTACAAGATCTGAGTTCTTCTACTTTCACTCAAGTCCAAGATCTGAGTACTTCTGCTCAAGTACAAGATCTGAGTACTTCTACTTTTACTCAAGAACAAGATCTGAGTACTTCTACTTTTACTCAAGAACAAGACCTGAGTACTTCTACTTTTACTTAAGAACAAGACCTGACTACTTCTACTTTTACTCAAGTACAAGACCTGACTACTTCTACTTTTACTCAAGTACAGGATCAGAGTACTTCTCCCACCTCTGCTCTGCTGTGTTAGGTTCAGGCTCTCTGTACTGTACGCGTGTTGACGCCTAACAATGTGCTGATGTGGGGAAATGGTCGCTCTGGTGTGTGTCTGCAGCCTCTTTGTGTCTCTGAACTACATCACTAGAGTTTTAGGCCTCGTGGTAAAACCGCTCAAACAGCCTGAACTCACTCAGTGTTCAACTCCTAACCGGCAGCCAACACTCACAGAGCCAGTGTTTTGTTTATAGGAGAGCGTCTGTAACCCATCACATATGGTTCATTCACAGCGTCAGCCTGTTCTCTGCTGATGCTTCTGCCAGACAGGTATTACAACTAATTGTATTACATTAGTTTTACGCTTAGTTTATTCTGCTGAAATTAAGGATGGCAACTTGAACGTGTAAGAAATTAACTTTACCTGTGGGGGATATCCTGATTAAAGCTCACAGTAAAATAAAGTGGCAGTGTTATTTAATATAACTTTAATATAATTAGAAGCAGAGGTTGTAATTAAAATATGACTGTTATCAGTATGAGATGGGGAGTCTATCATAGGGATGCATACCGGTATCTGGTATTACCGAAATACCGGTTACTGGTGGCTACGGTATACCGTACCGAAATCAGATCCGGTTTCGATACTTTAAAAAATAATAATAATTTAAATACATTTTAAAAGTGAGTCCGTGGCCCGTGATGGCGGGTGTTATAAATTAGATTGCATAATGGTTTTGTATTTTTGTTTGTTCAATACTAGAAAGGTAAAAGTCCCACAAATGAACTGTGATGTTTTCTCTCACCAGTGAAGCTAAATGTTGATTTTAAAGATGAGATTTGTTTGTTTGTGCAATGCCGAGATCTCATGACCTTTATTCTATTATTTATTTGTTCTCTAGTCGAATCTCAGGTTTAACATTAATTATAACGATCTGTTTGCATTGACAAGATGTGCTATTCACGCGGCACACCTGATGTGTTATAAAAGATATTCCATGATCGGTTTTCTTCATATTTGTTATGTATTTTTCATTGTTTGTTCAGAACTAAAAGGGCCAAGACGTCCCACAATTGAATTTAATATTCATTTGACATGTGAACTATATCGTAAAGCGCTTCATGGGAGTAATTGCGGGATAATACATTTTCAAAGTATCACGATATGTATCGGTTGAGTATCGGTATCGCTCAGTGGCATCGGTATCGTAAAAAAGTCAACGATATGCATCCCTAGTCGATCATATTGTCAACAATGTAGATGTAAATATTTTTTGACATAAAATTGTGTATAGTCCATCTATTAAAAATGAAATTAATAACACATATAAGGGTTTGGGGTGATGCCCTTCAAAATGAAATCTGCCTTAAAGATGGTATAAATAGCTATAATAACATTTTTGAGTTAATATAGTTATTGACTAACTGTTTTCAAACAACGAATAAGTATAAAAAAAGCAAAATACATGTCCAAAAAGTTGTAGAAAGAAGGTACACAATTATATGAACTACTACCCCTTCTCCATTACAATTAACTTCAGATTTGTTCATAGAAACTTAATATTCATCATGTATAATATTGCATATTATAGCCTGAAAATGTTAATTCCATTATATTTTAATTGTGGGTGACTGCAATAAAGTTTTAGAGAAACAAATGTTGACATAAATGTCCGTATCATTCAAAGATCGAGGAGACTATACTGTTATACATGGGAAAACCAACAAGAAATACAAAATGAACTCTACTAAATGTACTAAATGTCCTCCATGAAAGCAGCCGTCAGCACAGCTCTTAAAAATTCACATTGGTCAAAGTCAAGTATCTCGCTCCTCAAAGTCCTCATCTGTTCACTGCCAGGCATGGTTTGTCCCTGAAGGTAAACAACGCCTGTA
Organism: Harpagifer antarcticus; assembly: GCA_902827135.1. Lineage (NCBI taxonomy): Eukaryota > Metazoa > Chordata > Actinopteri > Perciformes > Harpagiferidae > Harpagifer > Harpagifer antarcticus. The sequence continues at coordinate 1,196,851 of CADEHL010001310.1, read as the reverse complement.
CACAGAAATAACATCCAGTGCCTGCTCTCACGCTATAAATAGCCTCAGGATTCAACAACGACATGAGGTCAGAGCGATCAGGCAAAGGGCAGAGTTGAAGCCATGCAAACTGTTCAAATGAATACATATTACAAAGCCTGATTATAGGAGACATGATAGGGAATGACCGTAGCAAGAGTACTTTTACCCTTTAGTTCCGATAGTGCCTGGGATTTTGCGTTCACACCAAAAAGAGAACTTAGTTCAGAAAACTTTTACCCCTATTGTTAGTGCCTGCTCGAGAGTTGGTACTATCCTGGGGAGAAAAACGTACCACTTTCAATTTGCTGGGCGAATTGCAAACCATGCCCCGTAATACTGTGAAAAGTTTTGTGAAGCTGCCATTGTATTTGCTGGCATTAGCATTATTAGCATTAGCATTATTAGCATTAGCCCCCCGCACCAACGGAGAGAGAATAACTCATGGCAACACAAAAAAAAACATGGGAGCGGTGGAGATGAGGAGGTGTCGGCGTTCTGGCGATTTACCCGGAAGTCCCCAACTCCGGGGACTTCCGGCCGGGGACTTCGGGTGGCAGTATACGCCGTGAAGTGGTTTGCGGCCTGCCAGTAAACCCAAAGCAGAAGAAGTGACGTCAGCGGCTTCATTTGCGTAATCTTCCCTCAGGGAACTTATTCCGGTGTGAATGTGAACCTTTTGGAATGACCTGGATTTCTGCATAAGTTGGTCATAAAATGTGTTCTGATCTTCATCTGAGTCACAACAATAGACAAACACAGTCTGCTTAAACTAATACCACACAAACAATTATATGTTTTCATGTATTTATTAGCCGCCCCGTAGTTTCAGAGCGCATCGAGTTTAAAATACAGTCTACAAGCTGATGCTGACAGCCCCGCTCCTGCCGCCTGCTTGTGGCAGACCCGGCAGACCACACTTCCACGCTCACCGGCAGGCACCGACTGGCCATCGGGAGGGTGTGTGTATGTGTAGCACGAGCGAGCGAGGCATACCCTACGTGTATTGCTGTTGTTAGCATCTGGTGCTAGCTAGCTGCGCTAACGGATATAAGGAGCTGTTTAAATGAAAACAGAGGAGCGACATTTCGCCACAACTGCACCGAGCACTTGACTTTATGCAGGAAGCCAGACAGCGGGACATTGTACGAGAAGTCAGCACACTCAGCACGGATAGTGCGCAACATGATTGCAGCGTCCAGGCAACTCCCGTTCGAGCATATGACTTGAGCTGCACATAGCTCCAACGAACACACACACACACACACACACACACACACCCACCACCATCTGGGACGTATTACTCACTCAGCCTGTGTGTCAGTCACAGCCCACACACGACCGATTAGGCTGTCATTTAAGCAACAAATGCGCGAGGGTTGGTACTCTTTGGGGGCCTTTTTAAAACATACAAACAGCCCACCTGTGAACAACAAAGTGCTTACAGAGTGGTGGCAGAGGAGGCAGGGTTACGGTCCATTGCATTTAAAGTAATAGTTTGATTTTTTATGGGGGGACAGAGTTTGATGAGAAGATTGATGTTGTGTCTGCCTCATAACATGAAGCTACTGCCAGCTGCACACACACACACACACACACACACACACACACACACACACACACACACACACACACACACACACACACACACACACACACACACACACTGTATTGTGAGAGAGGTTCCAGGTTGAATTCAGGCGAATATTTGTAATGTTCAAATGATAATAAACACACATATAAAGCATATTTGTCCACTCATATGTTGATAAGAGTATTACAAACTTGAAAAATATTCCTCTAAGGTACATTTAAAACAGATAAAAAATGCGCGATTAATTTGCGATTAATCGCGATTAACTATTTTAATCGACTGACAGCCCTAGTTTTTATTGAACACACCATGTAAACATTCACAGAGCAGGGTGGAAAAAGTGAACCCCTAGGCTAAAGACTTCTTCAAGAGCTAATTGGAGTCAGGAGTCAGCCAACCTGGAGTCCAATCAATGAGACGAGATTGGAGGTGTTGGTTAAAGCTGCCCTGCTCTATAAAAAATACACACCAGCTTTGAATTTGCTATTCTTAAGAAGCATTGCCAGATGTGAACCATGCCTCGCACAAAAGAGCTCTCAGAAGACCTACGATTAAGAATTGTTGAGTTGCATAAAGCTGGAAAGGGTTACAGATGTATCTCTGAAAGCCTTGATGGTCATCAGTCCACGGTAAGACACATTGTCTATACATGGAGAAAGTTCAGCACTGTTGCTAACTCTCCCTAGGAGTGGCCGTCCTGTAAAGATGACTGCAAGAGCACAGCGCAGAATGCTCAATGAGGTGAAGAAGAATCCTAGAGTGTCAGCTAGAGACTTAAAGAAATCTGTGGCACATGCTAACATCTCTGTAGACGAATCTACGATACGTAAAACACTGAACAAGAATGGAGTTCATGGGAGGACACCACGGAGGAAGCCACTGCTGTCCAGAAAAAACATTGCTGCACGTTTGAAGTTTGCAAAAGAGCACCTGGATGTTCCACAGCACTACTGGCAGAATATTCTGTGGACAGATGAAACCAAAGTTGAGTTGTTTGGAAGGAACACACAATGCTATGTGTAGGTCCATGGGGGTACTAAGAGCTGGGTACTAAGTGCTGGGTACTAAGAGCTGGGAACTAAGTGCTGGGTACTAAGTGCTGAGAACTAAGTGCTGGGAACTAAAGGTACGGCAAAGTACTTGGTGTGAAAGCGGAACAAGATACTTTTTTGTAAAAGTTAATCTGATTCTTCTGGAAAGACTTTCTACGTGTCTGAGAGCAAAATTAGTCGATGCAGTCGTGGCTTATCTCTGAAGATGTCATTTCACAGTCTAACAGTAAAGGGGTCAGCTATAGTGATACACATGTAGAAAAAGCCCTTTGTTGTGGGATGAATCCTGCTTTAATGTAACCAAGATCATGTGTTATGGTGAAAGGTCTGTACAAGGAATCTGCTGAGGAAGTGCTATGATCGACATTTGTCTTGAGCACAATATGTGAGAAACTATTAGGACAGGTGTTCAACATACAGCACAGAGGCGATCACACGCTGAAGAGCTGCTCCTGAAGAATTGCATCATAAACAGTATCAAAAAGGGCGTTTGACAAAATCAAAAATAACTAGCTTTCAACCACATCCCACGGGGGTTCAGAGGATGGAGTTTACTCAGTATCATGGAGAACTGTCAAACACTACAAAGACTTCACATCACCACCGCTAAGCTAAAGGCGGCTAATGTTGAGTCGTCTCATTTACTCACTCTTTAGCAACCGCCGCCTTTTAAGACACGTTATAGTTGGGTATTTACGAACGCATTTCATCGTGTAGAGCAAATCATTAAAGTCTCTTCAGCTTGAATTAACAACAGATCTTTCCTCAGGCATTAACAGCACGCTTCTTACAGACATTAAAGAAATCCATCGACCTGAAGACAAGTGAACCTGAAGGAGTAACATGCCAACCATGTTTTGAGACTCATTCCTGCGCCACCTTATATTTAAACTGTCATCATCTGGTGATTGGTGACAGGCTGCAAAGTAATATTGGTTTCCATCCATTGATGATATCTGACCCGAGCACATACTCTGCAAGAGCAAGTCAACTGATATTTCTTGGCTTAGAACGCAACCATTCAGTGTTATAATGAAACTTCAACACCCGGCATAGCCTGGTTCTATTACTAGCTGCAACTAAATTCACCCTCCAAGTATATGGGCTATAACGCCAGCCACTCTACAGACGAGACTGCTCTTAAAGTTCACTATTAAGCCAGAGAGAATCAATACTAAAGGCAGGCTCATCACGGGACAACAGACGAGGCTTTGTAGTCCAGTGTCTGTTTCCATTGTTCAGATGTGTGCCGAGTGAGAGGAGATGCATCTTCAAAAACAAGACGCCTTGTTGGATCTTAATGTGCGTCCATCTTCAGCTGCTCCTGATCATGTCTCTTGAGTAAACCCGTGTTTGCTGGCAGATTTAAATCCAGGATTACATTTCTGACAGCATTTCTATTTTAGATCTCGAAATATCCTGCGTGTCTCATACCGTAGCTTCTGACTGACGAGACTAAATACAAAATATATAACACAAATACTTTGACAACCGCTTTCTCCAGTGTCTGGAGTCTGATTATGAAACTACCTCATTACATCCACCTCTACACTTCTGACTTTCTGCAGTCTTATTGCAATATATCCTTACATAACTCGATCTGTGCATCGTCTTTCATACTGTAGTAGACTTTTCAGAGAACTAGTAAATCCAAAATTGACATATATTGTGATCAGGCAACCGTCAAAACTATGGCGCCCAAAATACCTAAAACAACGGGCTATAAAATAATACGCCTAATAATGAGTTTGGAAAGATGTAGGACTTTCGCCATCGATCTCACGCACCAGAGGTGGGAGAAGTACTCAGATCATGTACTTTAGTTAAAGGAGAAGTACTCAGATCATGTACTTTAGTTAAAGGAGAAGTACTCAGATCATGTACTTGATAACTGTAGAAGTACTCAGATCTTGTACTTGAGTAAAAGTAGAAGTACTCAGATCTTGTACTTGATAACAGTAGAAGTACTCAGGTCGTGTACTTGAGTAAAAGTAGAAGTACTCAGATCTTGTACTTGATAACAGTAGAAGTACTCAGGTCGTGTACTTGAGTAAAAGTAGAAGTACTCAGGTCTTGTACTTGAGTAAAAGTAGAAGTACTCAGATTTTGTACTTGATAACAGTAGAAGTACTCAGATCTTGTACTTTAGTAAAAGTAGAAGCACTCAGATTGTGTACTTGAGTAAAAGTAGAAGTACTCAGGTCTTGTACTTGAGTAAAAGTAGAAGTACTCAGATCTTGTACTTGAGTAAAAGTAGAAGAACTCAGATCTTGTACTTGAGTAAAAGTAGAAGTACTCAGATCTTGTGCTTGATAACAGTAGAAGTACTCAGATCTTGTACTTTAGTAAAAGTAGAAGCACTCAGATTGTGTACTTGAGTAAAAGTAGAAGTACTCAGATCTTGTACTTGAGTAAAAGTAGAAGTACTCAGAGTGTAGGAATACTCTGTTACAGTAAAAGTACTGCATTCAAAATGTTCCTCAAGTGAAAGTAGAAAGTATTCTCATCAAAATATAGTGAAAGACAGTGAAAGTAGTCGTTGTGCAGATTGGTCCATTTCAGAATAATATATATGATATGTTTTATAATGATTGATCATGAAAGTGTTCTCAAAGCTGGTGAAGGAGCAGCTAGTCTGAAGTACTTTGTAGACTGCAGGGTAGCTGGTGGATTTACTCCAGGTGGAACTAAAGTCTGATTCAACACTTGATTAGATTTCACATCATTCAGCCAGAACTGTGAAGTAACTAAAGGTATAAATACATGAAGTGGAGTAAAAGTACACCATGTACCTCTGAACTGTAGTGGAGTGGAAATATGAAGTAGCACAAAATGGAAATAGTCAAGTAAAGTACAAGTACCTCAACATTGTACTTAAGTTCAGTACTTGAGTAAATGTACTTTGTTGCAGAGGTCTAAAGTAACTGAGACACACAAACGGCAACAGTTTAAGTAGTTTTAGTATTCTGTTAAGTGATTGGATTTGTCCTCTTATTTTTACAACTTTGCAAAACAGTGACATCTCCATTATTATTATCATCAGTAAAATAACAATAAATGCTATATATATATGTATGCAACACTTCTCTAATGCATTTTGTATATTTATACTTTGTTTATGCTATAGTTATAGGATACATCAAATGGGAATGCTCAAGTAAAGTACAAGTACCTCTAAATTGTACTTAAGAGCAGTACTTAGTTCACCGTGTACAGCGTCCTGTGAAAGGAGCTTTATAAATTCCATTTATTATTATTAGTGACTTCCCACCTCTTTCAGACACCATTCACAAAGAGGTGTCCGTTATCAAAACATAATTAAGTAAATACTAGATTACACAAGTATTTGAACAGTTTAAAATCTGTTAGATATGCACATCATAAATAAACATTTACCAATGGCTCCAGCTGTAGTTAATGACTAACACCGCCTTCTCCTCTCTGTGCTAACACCAGGCTTTATGGAACTAGCTCGATAAACACTGCCAACATGTGTGTGTATATATATATAAACTTAGCACGTGGTTACAGCAGGACAGAGGTTCTGAAATGGACCGACGCTCTGCAGATAATCAGGATCACTTCTACAGGTCAGGCGCTCGCATCTCATTCCTCTCAGGCCAGGGTCATAAATAGCAACAATGCAGCGAAGCACGAGGACATTGTTTGGTTGAGAGGCAGGACGTCCTGGATGTCTGCTAGTAACAGGTCTGATCCCTGCAACACACACACACACACACACACACACACACACACACACACACACACACACACACACACACACACACACACACACACACACACACTCTATCACGTGTTGTGCTGCAGTGTCCTTTTGCAAGAAACCCAACCCCTCTGCAGGTCAGTGTCAGATACGTCGTGCCTGAAAGCTAAATTAATCATTGTAATTCCATCAAACTGCGTATAAAAGAGTTTCTGTAATATATATATATATATATATGATAATCTTGTTATTTTTACTTACGAATAAATAATCTTTAAGAGCCTGTAGATCAGTAGTTTGAAATTAAGGGTAATGAAAATATGTCCCAAGTACCAAGGTGTGTGTGTTTAATGAAATGTACTTTATGAAGCACTGCGTACTTCCTGTAAAGAGTCACACATGAGAAATACACCAGACGAAACATTTAGGGTCATGCCATTGTGAATAAAAAAATGCTTGATAATATCTTTTTATGTGCTCTATTAGGAAGCTGCAGCTGATTCAGAACGCCGCTGCTCGAGTCCTCACTAACACTAAGAAAGTGGATCACATCACTCCTGTTCTGAAGTCTTTACACTGGCTTCCTGTGTGTCAAAGAATAGATTTCAAAATACTGCTGCTGGTTTATAAAGCTTTGAATGGTTTAGGCCCAAAATACATTTCTGATCTACTGCTAAATTATGAACCATCCAGATCTCTCAGGTCTTCAGGGACTGGTCAGCTTTCTGTCCCCAGAGTCAGAACTAAACATGGAGAAGCAGCGTTCAGTTATTATGCTCCAAATATCTGGAACAAACTCCCAGAAACCTGCAGGTCCGCTGCAACTCTGACTACTTTTAAATCCAGGCTGAAGACTTTTCTTTTTGCCGCTGCTTTTAATTGAACTATTCACATCTTAAACTGCACTGTAACTTTTATCCATGTATTTTTTCTTTTAATGTTTATTTTATTAGCTTTTCTTTTTAATGACTGATTTTAAATGCCATTTTCTTAATGTCTTTCATTTGTTGTAAAGCACTTTGAATTGCCTTGTGTTGAAAAGTGCTATATAAATAAACTTGCCTTGTGCTGGGAGTGCAGTCACAAGCACAAAGGACACATGCTCTACTGACTTCCTTCTTGCAGGGTAATGCTGTCCTTTGTGTTTGTTGTTGTAGTTTTAGTTTCAGCCACACGAGGCGTACGTTCTGCCTTCCTAAATAAATGTCTAGCTAAATGACATGCTGTGTTATCTAATCATACTGTGTGTGCCTTGGGCTTAGAGATGACCTTTAAGGTCATCAATACAACACATATATGTTGCTGGACTTTTCATTTCACATTCTGTTCTTGTATATTTAAGCCCTAGCTCACGACAGGCCGTGGCACCGGGTCATTATATCACAGTTCAAGGGTGTGGTTCGGTTCGGCCCGACGCGAAGCGCAGGATCTTTTGTGCATCTGACAATTAAACCTTTGAGTCTTGACTCTTTGAATCTAAGGTCTCTGTGTTGAAATGTTTCCACAGAGAAGGGGGACTTCATCGCTCTGGATCTCGGAGGCTCTAACTTCCGGATCCTGAGGGTCAAAGTGACGCAGGACAAGAAGCAGCCGGTGCAGATGGAGAGCCAGGTCTACGAGACTCCTGATGACATCATCCACGGCAACGGGACGCGGGTAAACACTATACATATCTTACTCCCCCACCTCTCTCCCCTTTCCTCTCTCTCCCTCCCTCCCCCCCCCCACCCCCAGTCTTTCTCTTTCTCTCCCCTTTCCTCTCTCTCCCTCCCCCCCCCCCCCCCACCCCCAGTCTTTCTCCCCACTCTTCCCTCTCTCTCCCTCCCTACCAGTCACCACTCTCTCCCCCTCCTACTCCCTTATCTCTCTCCCCATCTCTATCCTTACCCCCTTTCTCTTTACCTCTTTTTCTCTCACCCTCATCTCTCTCCCCAGTCTTTCTCTCCCTATTTGCCTTCTTACTCTCCCCTCTCCCTCCCTCTCTACCAGTCACCACTCTCTCCCCCTCCTACTCCCTTATCTCTCTCCCCATCTCTCTCCTTACCCCTTTCTCTCTGCCATCTTCTCTCCCCCTCACACTGTCTCTTTACCTCTTTTTCTCTCACCCTCATCTCTCTCCCCAGTCTTTCTCTCCCTCTCTGCCTTCTTACTCTCCCTTCTCTCTCCCTCCCTACCAGTTGCCAACCTCTCTCCCTTCCTACTCCCTCTCTCCCCTTTCATCTCCCTACCTCTTTCTCTCCCTCTTTGTCTTCTTACTCTCCTCTCTCTCTCCCCCTTCTACTCCCTTATCTCTCTGCCATCTTTCTCTCCCCCTCACACTGTCTCTTTACCTCTTTTTCTCTCACCCTTCCTCTCTTTTTTCCCTCCTTCTCTAAAATCGCATTTCAAGTCAAATGCTTTATAGCATAAAAGATTATCCGAAATACATTTATCACATTAAACGCACACAATAACAAAATTAGCAATACTTAATTTCTAGTAGCAATAAAAAGTTAACAGAACTCAGTTAATACAATATTGAACCTTAAAACTGTCTTAGTGTGTGTTTCTCTCATTAATACAGTCTGATCTAATTATACCTTGAATATACTTGGAGCATAGGGGTTCAGCAGTCTGGGTTACTTCTTGTTACTCATGGCTTTACCCAAACTAGACTCCTAAAGCTAATCTGTAATCAGACCACATGTGTTAATCCTCATCAGCAACACACACACGGAGGTCAGACTGCTTCACCTCAAAGTATGCACTGTTTTTGTTTGCCGTCATGCAGAGCCCAGCGGTATTCAAGGTCAGGATGAGGAACAATGTGTGTAATTGATCCTCACACACACACACACACACACACACACCGAAGGAGGGCCGTCAGAACGTCTGATTAGTTTCTGTTTGAACTCTATAGAAGAGGTACGTTTAATCCCGGTTAAAACATAAAAAAACGATTTTATTAAAGTTTCTATTCTTATTTAGTCACTTTAAGCTGGCCCACTGTTTCACACACACACACACACACACACACACACACACACACACACACACACACACACACACACACACACACACACACACACACACACACACACACACACACACACACAGTGGAGTCAGACGTGACGCTGACCCACACTGAAACCGAGGAGAACAGCTGGCTGTCGTGAAGTAACTCGATCACCAAAACACCAGAGACTGTTTCAGAGCCAGACTCAAACGCAGAGGGAGAGAGAGAGACAGATGCTGTTTGATATCATGTCAGGAGGACAGCTGCCAACAAATGTTATGCTTTATGAACACGTTTGTTAACAAGGAGGTTTGAGAGGGATCTGGTGAAATATATACATTACAATATGAACCGAAAGTCCACTTCAATGCAGTGAAACTCACAAAGGAAGTGTAGTTGTTTTCTCAATACTAGTGTCAAGTTATTAATGCAGTAATGTGAGTGTTAAGTGTTTAACTGCCTGAGAACAGGGGGTCCGCGGGGTCTTAAAAAGTATTAAAAGTTGATCAATCAATTCAGCAAAAATGAAGGCTATTAAAAAGTATGAAAGGTTACATTCAGTAGCTTGTTTTCAGTAAGTATATAAATGGTCCAAAGAGGTTGTGTTCTACAGCAGTGGTTCTCAACTGCTCAGGCCTCGGGACCCACTTTCTACTTGGTCAATACATCGCGACCCAACATTTTGAACCACTCAAATCTATTCAACAAAAATCGTGCTGTGATATATACGCTTTTCACCGTACAAAGTGAAGTACAGTGCTTATCCCTTATATCCCTTATATCCCTTATCCCTTGTCTGAAGAGACTTTATTTGCCGTAGACTTTTGCTTTCAGACGTAGTTAATTATGAAGTTATTACCCTATCCCATAATAATCCAATGCAGAGGAAATATTGTAGTATAATACATTCTTTTATATATATTAAATATTTATACATGTATTTTTATATAGTCTTAAAGTTACAACCGGCCATTTGAGTGCAACCCTAATGCTGATGTGGCCCGTAATGAAATTGATTTGACACCCCTGATTTGGTGTTAAGCACCTCTCTATACTTAAAGTAAACACTTAAACATGTATAAGAATATAATGCATGGCTGTTTGCATTAGTTCTGGTTGAATGTATGTGAATAAAAGGGTCAGAAGCTAATTAGAAAAGATCCTGATCAATAAACATACTTCCTTTTGACATGTATTACAGTGATTGCGTGGTAGATGAGATATTAGCAATCGAACCGGCTTACTAGGAAGCAGAGATTGCATTTGAGCCAACTATAAAAAATGTCTGATGCATTGTTGGTCTGATACGTTGGTCTGATATCTTGTTATTCCGTAGCGTAAACGTCTCTTTTGTCTCCGCAGCTGTTCGGCCATGTCGCAGATTGCCTGGGCGACTTCATGGAGAAGCAAAACATCAAGGATAAAAAGCTCCCAGTAGGATTTACGTTCTCCTTCCCCTGCGCCCAGACCAAACTCGACGAGGTGAATAAAACGTTCTTTTGTCTTATAATTGAATATGACTTTCGAGTCTTGATGTTCCAAATGTGCACGGGAGGATGTGTCCTTGATCTTGTGGAGACGAAGTATATGAGAAATATGTATAATGTACATGAAAGATATTGAAGTGACTGTTATTTCGATCTCTCTACACTCAAACTGAAAGATTGACTTGACTTTGATATATAAATAAATATCTGTTTCTGAATCCCTTTGCTTTCTCAGAAAAGCTAAATGTTAAATTAATTGTAATCTCAGTAACGTTAGGAAGTAGTTTTATGCGTTTATGTTAGAAAGTGTTGTCGTGGTTTGAATAGCAATGGAGAGACATTTCGGACTTGCCAAGCCCGTCTGACTGTAACTAAAGTGTGCTCTTGCTTTATAGGCGGTCTTAGTGACGTGGACAAAGAAGTTTAAAGCCAACGGAGTCGAAGGCATGGACGTCGTGCAGCTTCTGAATAAGGCCATCAAGAAACGAGGGGTGAGAACTCGTTCTGCTTTAAACTAAACTATTGGTTTACAGACCAACACATCATGGAGCTTATGTTAGTTTCAAAATACATCAAACCTTTTATTTTTAGTTGTAATAAACTTTCTGCACTGATGGACATTTCACAAAGATATTGAAGTGACTGTTATTTTGTATATTGATTGTTGTGATTTTATTTAGGTCTTAATGTGCATATGTATAAATACGTCTGTTGATTGTGTAGACAGACAAAGACAGACAGACAGACAGACAGACAGACAAAGACAGACAGACAGACAGACAGACAGCGAGACAGACAAAGACAGACAAAGACAGACACAGATAGACAGACACAGACGGACAGATGCAGACAGACAGACAGAGAGACACAGACAGACAAAGACAGACAGACAGACAAAGACAGACAGACAGACAGACAGCGAGACAGACAAAGACAAACAAAGACAGACAAAGACAGACACAGATAGACAGACACAGACGGACAGATGCAGACAGACAGACAGAGAGACACAGACAGACAGACAGACAGACAAAGACAGACAAAGACAGACAGACAGACAAAGACAGACAGACAGACAAAGACAGACAGACAGACAAAGACAGACAGACAGACAAAGACAGACAGACAGACAAAGACAGACAGACAGACAAAGACAGACAGACAGACAAAGACAGACAGACAGACAGACAGACACAGACAGACAGACAGCGAGACAGACAAAGACAAACAAAGACAGACAAAGACAGACACAGATAGACAGACACAGACGGACAGATGCAGACAGACAGACAGAGAGACACAGACAGACAGACAGACAGACAGACAGACAAAGACAGACACAGACAGACACAGACAGACAGACAGACAGACACAGACAGACAGACAGACAAAGACAGACAAAGACAGACAAAGACAGACAGACAAAGACAGACACAGACAGACAGACAAAGACAGACAGACAGACAGACAGACACAGACAGACAGATGCAGACAGACAGACAGACAGACCGACAGATAGACGGACAGACAAAGACAGACAGACAGACAGACACAGACAGACAGATGCAGACAGACAAAGACAGACGGAGAGACACAGACAGACAAAGACAGACAGACGGACAGACAAAGACAGACAGACAGACAGACACAGACAGACAGATGCAGACAGACAAAGACAGACGGAGAGACAAAGACAGACACAGACAGACAGACAAACAGACAAAGACAGACAGACAGACAAAGACAGAGAGACACAGACAGACAAAGACAGACAAAGACAGACAAAGACAGACAAAGACAGACACAGACAGACAGACACAGACAGACAGATGCAGACAGACAAAGACAGACGGAGAGACACAGACAGACAAAGACAGACAGACAGATAGACGGACAGACAAAGACAGACACAGACAAAGACAGACAGACAAAGACAGAGAGACACAGACAGACAGACAGAGATATATATGTATATATATATATATATATATATATATATATATACATATTTGTATTTGGGATTGTGGGACACGGTATTTCTATCTCTCTTCACACAAACTGAAAGATTGACCATAAAGTTGACTTTGACTTTTTTTAAACAATGATACTTTTTAAAATGGCTTCCTAGAACAAGCTTAGCGATGACTTTCATTTTTCGATGGTTTTGAGTTAAAGATGATGTTGTTTTCCAGGACTATGAGGCGGACATCATGGCGGTGGTTAATGACACGACCGGCACCATGATGACGTGTGGATTCGACGATCAGCGCTGTGAAGTGGGCATCATCATAGGTAAACACACCTGAGGGGGAAGAAGTACTCCGTAGTCAAGAGTACATATACTCACGTAAAAGTCCTGCATTCAAAATCTTACTTAAGTAAAAGTATTAGCATCAACATATACTTTAAGTACCAAAAGTCCATTTCAGAATCATACATGTTAAAGGTCTGGGTTATGATTATTGATGCATTAATGTGTTTTTATCACAGCTGGTGAAGGTGGGGCTAATTGTAATGACTTTATATACTGCTGCTGGATGCTTTAACCTATCATCATGTGTCATTTCTTATTTAGTAGTTGATTTATATTCGCTAATAATCTGAATAAGTAAAGGATGTGCTGTCAGCTAAATTCAGCAGGGTAAAAAGTACACAAGGTCAAGGTAGAGAAGTAAAAAGAAGTATAAAATGGAAATACCAAAGTAAAGTAAAACTCAAAATGGTACTGCACATCCAACACTGAAAGGCACTTACTACACTTCAATCAGGAGAGACGGTTTTGATTTAAGAATACATATTTACTGCCAGGAATACACAAATGAACGTAATGGAGTTTTGGCGATTAGGCCCCGTTGTGCAGGAGTATCATTCGGGAGGGGAGAAGCGATCCGATGAAACCCGCCGGGTCTAGACCCTGGTGGTGGTGAATGGATAGTTGGGTTCGGTCTGAAGAGGAGGGGCTTAGCTTAACCCTGGTGGTGGTGAATGGATAGTTGGGTTCGGTCTGAAGAGGAGGGGCTTAGCTTAACCCTGGTGGTGGTGAATGGATCGTTGGGTTCGGTCTGAAGGGGAGGGGCTTAGCTTGACCCTGGTGGTGGTGAATGGATCGTTGGGTTCGGTCTGAAGGGGAGGGGCTTAGCTTGACCCTGGTGTTGGTGAATGGATCGTTGGGTTCGGTCTGAAGGGGAGGGGCTTAGCTTGACCCTGGTGTTGGTGAATGGATCGTTGGGTTCGGTCTGAAGGGGAGGGGCTTAGCTTAACCCTGGTGGTGGTGAATGGATCGTTGGGTTCGGTCTGAAGGGGAGGGGCTTAGCTTGACCCTGGTGTTGGTGAATGGATCGTTGGGTTCGGTCTGAAGGGGAGGGGCTTAGCTTGACCCTGGTGGTGGTGAATGGATAGTTGGGGTCGGTCTGAAGGGGAGGGGCTTAGCTTGACCCTGGTGGTGGTGAATGGATGGTTGGGGTCGGTCTGAAGGGGAGGGGCTTAGCTTAACCCTGGTGGTGGTGAATGGATGGTTGGGGTCGGTCTGAAGGGGAGGGGCTTAGCTTGACCCTGGTGGTGGTGAATGGATCGTTGGGGTCGGTCTGAAGAGGAGGGGCTTAGCTTAACCCTGGTGGTGGTGGTGAATGGATCGTTGGGTTCGGTCTGAAGGGCAGGGGCTTAGCTTGACCCTGGTGTTGGTGAATGGATCGTTGGGTTCGGTCTGAAGGGGAGGGGCTTAGCTTAACCCTGGTGGTGGTGAATGGATCGTTGGGTTCGGTCTGAAGGGGAGGGGCTTAGCTTGACCCTGGTGTTGGTGAATGGATCGTTGGGTTCGGTCTGAAGGGGAGGGGCTTAGCTTGACCCTGGTGGTGGTGAATGGATAGTTGGGGTCGGTCTGAAGGGGAGGGGCTTAGCTTGACCCTGGTGGTGGTGAATGGATAGTTGGGGTCGGTCTGAAGGGGAGGGGCTTAGCTTGACCCTGGTGGTGGTGAATGGATAGTTGGGGTCGGTCTGAAGAGGAGGGGCTTAGCTTGACCCTGGTGGTGGTGAATGGATCGTTGGGGTCGGTCTGAAGAGGAGGGGCTTAGCTTAACCCTGGTGGTGGTGAATGGATGGTTGGGGTCGGTCTGAAGGGGAGGGGCTTAGCTTGACCCTGGTGGTGGTGAATGGATCGTTGGGGTCGGTCTGAAGAGGAGGGGCTTAGCTTAACCCTGGTGGTGGTGAATGGATCGTTGGGTTCGGTCTGAAGGGCAGGGGCTTAGCTTGACCCTGGTGTTGGTGAATGGATCGTTGGGTTCGGTCTGAAGGGGAGGGGCTTAGCTTGACCCTGGTGAATGGATCGTTGGGTTCGGTCTGAAGGGGAGTGGCTTAGCTTGACCCTGGTGTTGGTGAATGGATCGTTGGGTTCGGTCTGAAGGGGAGGGGCTTAGCTTAACCCTGGTGGTGGTGAATGGATCGTTGGGTTCGGTCTGAAGGGGAGGGGCTTAGCTTGACCCTGGTGGTGGTGAATGGATGGTTGGGGTCGGTCTGAAGGGGAGGGGCTTAGCTTGACCCTGGTGTTGGTGAATGGATAGTTGGGTTCGGTCTGAAGAGGAGGGGCTTAGCTTGACCCTGGTGTTGGTGAATGGATCGTTGGGTTCGGTCTGAAGGGGAGGGGCTTAGCTTAACCCTGGTGGTGGTGAATGGATCGTTGGGTTCGGTCTGAAGGGGAGGGGCTTAGCTTGACCCTGGTGGTGGTGAATGGATGGTTGGGGTCGGTCTGAAGGGGAGGGGCTTAGCTTGACCCTGGTGGTGGTGAATGGATAGTTGGGGTCGGTCTGAAGGGGAGGGGCTTAGCTTGACCCTGGTGGTGGTGAATGGATAGTTGGGGTCGGTCTGAAGGGGAGGGGCTTAGCTTGACCCTGGTGGTGGTGAATGGATAGTTGGGGTCGGTCTGAAGGGGAGGGGCTTAGCTTGACCCTGGTGGTGGTGAATGGATAGTTGGGGTCGGTCTGAAGAGGAGGGGCTTAGCTTGACACTGGTGGTGGTGAATGGATGGTTGGGGTCGGTCTGAAGGGGAGGGGCTTAGCTTGACCCTGGATTCAGAGGGACAGGAGGTGAAAAGGGGGGGAGGAGGGTTGTGTTGAGTCACCTGAAATGACAGCTGTCAGTGATTGGTTAAGCTGGGGAGTGACGTCCCCGATCACTTATTGAGAGGAGAGAGAGTAGTAACATAGAAATAGTAAATGAATGAGTACAGACGGTCTTCCTGGTTGAACTTGCGCTGAGCTTAATTTCTTTAAATAACTTTTTAAGGGTTAATATAGGTAAATAAACAGTGCTGCATCTTCTGTGGGAATAAATTACCGTGTAAATTAGGGGCAGTCTGTATTCTTCCGTTTCAATCAAAAGCTAAATATCCAAAGCAGCTTACAGCACCATAGGCTCAGCTCTACATGGGGGGGCGCCAACGGTATTACATGTATAACCCTGAGCTGTGCATCCTCTGCAGGAACGGGAACGAACGCGTGCTACATGGAGGAGCTGCGCCACATCGACCTGGTGGAGGGGGACGAGGGCAGGATGTGCATCAACACGGAGTGGGGGGCGTTCGGAGACGACGGCTCGCTGGAGGACATCCGCTCAGAGTTCGACCGCGAGATCGACAGGGGGTCCATCAACCCCGGGAAACAGCTGTAAGAGTTTCCTTTAAAGCTTTATTTATATTAACAAAACATGAATAGCTGGGTCAGGCATGCAATGAACTTCCTCAATATGTATTCGTGTTCACCTTTTTTCATTTGCATCGTCTACTACAGTATAAAGTATAAATATATTTATATAAACATAGGTACTTAAAGTAAAAAAATAATACAAATATTTATGTAAACATAGGATTACAAGGAAAAATAATGTATACCAACATAAGAAGTTAATAGTAAGAAAGTTGTGTGTGTGTGTGTGTGTGTGTGTGTGTGTGTGTGTGTGTGTGTGTGTGTGTGTGTGTGTGTGTGTGTGTGTGTGTGTGTGTGTGTGTGTGTTGTGTGTGTGTGTGTGTGTGTGTGTGTGTGTGTGTGTGTGTGTGTGTGTGTGTGTGTGTGTGTTGTGTGTGTGTGTGTGTGTGTGTGTGTGTGTGTGTGTGTGTGTGTGTGTGTGTGTGTGTGTGTGTGTGTGTGTGTGTGTGTGTGTGTGTGTTTCTCTCTGCTCTCAGGTTCGAGAAGATGGCGAGTGGGATGTACATGGGGGAGCTGGTGCGACTCATCCTGGTGAAGATGGCCAAAGAGGGGCTTCTTTTCGAGGGGAGGATAACCCCCGAGCTGCTGACTAAAGGAACGATCGAGACGAAACACGTGTCTGCCATCGAAAAGTGAGAATGGAACGTAACTTGCAGAATAATGCTCAAGAGGAAACATGCATACATGTTCTTAGAATTCTAAAATTAAGCTTGATTAAGTCCGACATGTCTCTCCATTGATATTCCAACCACGGAATTTGAAAATACACAGCTGGAAAGAATCTGCACCTTCCTTCAGACTTCCTCACAGAGCCCTTAAAGTACTTATCTTATCTTAACAGCAGGGATGAGATGTTTAATAACCAGAGCTGGGAAGTAGTAGAGTACAAATACTTTGTTACTGTACTTAAGTACATGTTTCTGGTATCAGTACTTTACTCCACTACTTATTTTTCTGATGACTTTTTACTTTAACTTCTTACATGTTGAACCCAAATACCTGTACTTTCTACTTCTTACATGTTGAACCCAAATACCTGTACTTTCTACTTCTTACATGTTGAACCCAAATACCTGTACTTTCTACTTCTTACATGTTGAACCCAAATACCTGTACTTTCTACTTCTTACATGTTGAACCCAAATACCTGTACTTTCTACTTCTTACATGTTGAACCCAAATACCTGTACTTTCTACTTCTTACATGTTGAACACAAATACCTGTACTTTCTACTTCTTACATGTTGAACTCAAATACCTGTACTTTCTACTTCTCACATGTTGAACTCAAATACCTGTACTTTCTACTTCTTACATGTTGAACTCAAATACCTGTACTTTCTACTTCTTACATGTTGAACTCAATACCTGTACTTTCTACTTCTCTCATTTTCCAAACAGCTGGTTCCTTTAGTCTGAATGTGTGTTTGATGCGTGATCATTATTCTTTAGAGTCATTGCGTGCCTATTGATTTGAACACGATCCGTGTATCCATCATTTCCTGGTCTTCTCTAAAGAAGAGGGACCAATGGAAACGTTGTCTTGTTGCCGTTGTTCAGCATGGAAACATTCATTAGCTAACAATGACATTATTGTTCTATTGATATAAAGGGAGGTCAGGTACTCTTTAAAACAGCTGCTAGTTATGGGGACTTTTTACTGAAGTACATTTCAAATCCTCTTTACTTTGACTTGAGTAAAGAAGTTTAGTCAGTACTTCTACTTTCACCAGAGTATTTTTAAACACGAGTATCTGTACTTCTACTTGAGTAAAGGAGGTGTGTACTTGTGCCATGTCTGTTCATAACGAAGGCTCCTTGTGGTTTCAGGACTAAAGAAGGGCTGAAGAAGTGTATGGAGATCCTGACGAGGCTCGGGGTGGAGCCTTCAGATGAAGATTGCCTCGCTGTTCAGCACGTGTGCGCCATCGTATCCTTCCGCTCGGCCAATCTGATTTCTGCCACACTGGGAGGCATCCTCTCCCGTCTGAAGGAAAACAAAGGAGTCGCACGCCTCCGCACGACCGTGGGCATCGACGGCTCGCTCTACAAGATGCACCCTCAGTGAGTATCCTTCAAACAGAGGAGCAGTACAGTCACGCTGAATATTAAATACAGGGATTTCATGTCTCTGCAGTCGCCTTCATGTTTGAAAAAAGATATACTAGAACGAGATGCTAAGAGATCAAGGCAAATAGGATCCTTTGAGGAATAAGGAGGATGCACACCCGTCCTTTCTTAATGATTTCCCATCCTACAAAACGACTTGAAAGAAATGAAACTCCCACACACATCCAAAAATAACTGTTTCCTTTTCTAATAAATACATGTTATTAGAGGGGGGGTTGAGTCACAGACAATACTTCAATATAACTGTATTCCAGCTATATCTGATCTCTTTGAGTTCCAACAAACTTGACATGTGTTGTTTTGGGTACCTTTTGAAAAATTATTATATATCATTTAAAAAAGGTACAATCTTTTTACATAATTTGGATTTGTTTTGCATTATTATATTATGATAAATATCTTGTAATGACATTTGGTAAATTGAACTTTAAAACCAAATGGTATTTCCTTTCAGATTATCATTACACATGATCCAGATTGATGTGGTGATGGATCCTTCACCCTGCCTTATTTATTCATGCGCTGCTAATTACAATATATAATAATATTATGTTAAAACATTTTTAATAGCAGTCCAATCTTCTAAAATGGTTTCAGTTCACAGCCAACAGAAGGTGTGAAAAACGGACAAAATGGAGCATCTTTTCAAACGTCCTAACCCCAAAAGGATTTAGTAAATGATCAGCAAATACAAATACACATTTAGTTTCTATGATCGAGCCTCTCATAAGAATATCTGCTGCTCTGTGAACGCCCGCCGTCTGATCAAGAGGATTGGGCCATTGTCCTTTTTATTTACTTATGATGTTTTTGAGTCCCAACAAACATATATAATGTGTTATATTGGGTACAACTAGTTGAAGTTTATTATTAATATATCATTTGAAAAAGATACAACCCTCCTGTTGTCTTCGGGTCAAATCTGACCCATTTACTATTTTCATCGATCGTAACTTTTTTGTTTTACATTCGATTGCTTTAAGGCTTCATGACATCCTTCACAGGAGACCTTTGAACACATACAATGCTGATCTCCACTTCCATTGCATTCTGGATGATTTAGTGAACTCTGTAACACCATGGTGTTCCCGGTCTAAAATGACCGCCATAAAGAAAAGGAATTAGTAACCATCCGGATCAGATACAACACAGACAGACGGACAGACAGACACACACACAAGACAGACAGACAGACAGACACACACACAGACACAGACGGATGGACAGACAGACAGACAGACACACAGACACAGACGGATGGACAGACAGACACACAGACACACACAGACACAGACGGATGGACAGACAGACACACAGACACACACAGACACAGACGGACAGACGGATGGACAGACAGACAGACACACAGACAGACACACAGGCAGACAGGCAGACACACACAGACAGACAACAATTTGACACATTTCCCGCTCTTATGTGCCCCTCCCCCCACATGGATCACACCACACACAATACATGTCTATTCTTTGTATATTTACTGCAGTGTTTCATGTACACCAGTAGTCTGATACAATATGTGCAGTTTGAAAGGGTGTTAAATGAAATGTGGTGATGATTAATGGTGTTTGTGTTCATGTAGCAGTTCAAACAGGACCGGTCACATTTGAACGTAAACACCAAAGTAAGGGGGGGGGGAAACGAAGACAACAGGAAGGTTAAGATCATTTAGATTTGAGCATTATCACAGCTGATAAATATCTGCTTATTAAATTCACTACATTGAACTTTATTTCCTTTGAGAATCAGTCAGATTATTTCCCATATTTTGATAAATATCCTTATAAATGATCCAGATTAATGTCGTGATGATTCATTTCACCCTGCCTTATTTAGTCATGTGCTGGTGCTTCCAGTATATAATCATGTTGTGTCAAAATGAGCAGTGCAATGTTCTGTTCCAGTTCACAAAAGAGGTGTGAATGTGTGAAATCCGACCAAAGAAATGTCTACATCCCAACAGGATTTGGTTTAATGATCAGCAAATATGGACAGTTTCATCCCACAGGCCATACGACTGTTAGACACCTGAACTTTTGAAAGAACATCCATAACAGTCCGGCAGTGGCTCAGTCAATAGGGGCTTGGACTGGGAGCCGTAGGGTCGCCGGTTCAAGTCCCCGAACAGACCTAAATATGGAGTGTGGACTGCTACTTGGAGAGGTCCCAGTTCACCTCCTGCCCTGCTGTGCTGCCCTTGAGCAAGGCACCGGACACCCCCCTTCCCCCCCACTACAATTGCTCCCCGGGCGCTGTGCAATAGCTGCCCACTGATCCTAGTACTATTTTCTTGCACTGTTATTGTGTTGCACTGTTGGAGGAGCCTCAGAGCTTCATTGATATAACTACACCGTAGCTACTATGTACACATGACAATGAAAGCCTTGAATCTTGAATAAATATGTTGTGTCTATAATCAAGCCTTATAATAATATCTCCCTCTCTGTGAACAGATACGCTCGTCGTCTGCACAAGACGGTGCGCCGCCTGGTGCCGGACTCAGACGTGCGCTTCCTGCTGTCGGAGAGCGGGAGTGCCAAAGGAGCCGCCATGGTGACGGCCGTCGCTTATCGTCTGACGGAGCAGGCGCGCCAGATCCAGCAGACGATGGAGGAGTTCAGGCTGAGCAAAGAGCAGCTGCTGGAGGTGAAGAAACGCATGAGGGTGGAGATCGAGAGAGGCCTCAAGAAGAGCAGCCACGAGGAGGCCACCGTCAAAATGCTGCCCACTTTCGTCCGGAGAACACCGGATGGAACAGGTGAGCAATAATGCAATGGAAACATAATCATTTTTAAAAGCATCCACAGTCTGTATAAGACCACAAAAGTGTCCAAAGGAAATCATGTGAAACCCCTTCAAAAGATCCGATGAGGCTCCCTGGTTTATACTTCAAATCTAAAATGTTTCTTACTTGGCAGTTTTTCAAATTCTTAGCCCTCAGAAGTAATGAGCACAACCGGCTCTGATACGTTGTATTAAAAGGATTATTGGATTTTGAATTATTACGTTGAACCGTCGTTGTATCTCTGACTGTACCTAACCTTGACATGTTCAGACAAGTAGATAAACATTTCAAAAGCTAAGAGGAAAATCGACCTACGAGAACTTCGAGTTATTCTGAAGGGAATAAAACCTTTAATCTGTTCTAATGTGAGAAGTAATAATAATAATAATAATATATTTAATTTGTTAGCGCTTTTACAGGTGCTCAAAGACGCTTTACAGATATAGTGAAGGGAAAAGGAAGGAACAACAAATAAATATATAGTAAACAATCACACATTAAAAGCCAGATTGAAGAGGTGAGTTTTTGTGAGTTTTTTGAAGGTGGTGAGGTAGACCACCTATTGTTTAAAGGTCACCTATTATGCAAAATCCACTTCTCCATGTCTCTTCTACATCAACATGTGTCCCCTCTTCTTCATGTCTCTTCTACATCAACATGGGTCCCCTCTTCTTCATGTCTCTTCTACATCAACATGTGTCCCCTCTTCTTCATGTCTCTTCTACATCAACATGTGTCCCCTCTTCTTCATGTCTCTTCTACATCAACAGGTGTCCCCTCTTCTTCATTTCTCTTCTACATCAACATGTGTCCCCTCTTCTTCATGTCTCTTCTACATCAACATGTGTCCCCTCTTCTTTACGTCTCTTCTACATCAACATGTGTCCCCTCTTCTCCATGTCTCTTCTACATCAACATGTGTCCCCTCTTCTTCATGTCTCTTCTACATCAACATGCGTCCCCTCTTCTCCATGTCTCTTCTACATCAACATGTGTCCCCTCTTCTTCATGTCTCTTCTACATCAACAGGTGTCCCCTCTTCTTCATGTCTCTTCTACATCACATGTGTCCCCTCTTCTTCATGTCTCTTCTACATCAACATGTGTCCCCTCTTCTTCATGTCTCTTCTACATCAACATGTGTCCCCTCTTCTTCCATGTCTCTTCTACATCAACATGTGTCCC
This sequence comes from Harpagifer antarcticus, assembly GCA_902827135.1. Classification (NCBI taxonomy): domain Eukaryota; kingdom Metazoa; phylum Chordata; class Actinopteri; order Perciformes; family Harpagiferidae; genus Harpagifer; species Harpagifer antarcticus. The sequence continues at coordinate 1,174,168 of CADEHL010001310.1, read as the reverse complement.
CTCTTCTTCATGTCTCTTCTACATCAACATGTGTCCCCTCTTCTTCAGTCTCTTCTACATCAACATGTGTCCCCTCTTCTCATGTCTCTTCTACATCAACATGTGTCCCCTCTTCTTCATGTCTCTTCTACATCAACATGTGTCCCCTCTTCTCCATGTCTCTTCTACATCACAGTGTCCCCTCTTCTTCATGTCTCTTCCTACATCACATGCGTCCCCTCTTCTCCATGTCTCTTCTACAATCAACATGTGTCCCCTCTTCTTCATGTCTCTTCTACATCAACATGTGTCCCCTCTTCTCATGTCTCTTCTACATCAACATGTGTCCCACTCTTCTTCATGTCTCTTCTACATCAACAGGTGTCCCCTCTTCTTCATGTCTCTTCTACTCAACATGTGTCCCCTCTTCTTCATGTCTCTTCTACATCAACATGTGTCCCCCTCTTCTTCATGTCTCTTCTACATCAACATTGTCCCCTCTTCTTCCTGTCTCTTCTACATCAACATGTGTCCCCTCTTCTTCATGTCTCTTCTACATCAACATGGTCCCCTCTCTTCATGTCTTCTTCTACCATCAACATGGTCCCCTCTTCTTCATGCTCTTCTACATCAACATGTGGTCCCCTCTTCTTCATGTCTCTTCTACATCAAAGGTGTCCCTCTTCTCATGTCTCTTCTACATCAACATTGTCCCCTCTTCTTCATGTCTCTCTACATCAACATGTGTCCCTTCTCTATGTCTCTTCTACATCAACATGTTGTCCCCTTCTCCATGTCTCTTCTACATCAACATGTGTCCCCTCTTCTTCATGTCTCTTCTACATCAACATGCTGTCCCCTCTTCTCATGCTCCCTTCTACATCAACATGTGACCCCTCTTCTTCATGTCTCTTCTACATCAACAGGTGTCCCCTCTTCTTCATGTCTCTTCTACATCAACATGTGTCCCCTCTTCTTCATGTCTCTTCTACATCAACATGTGTCCCCTCTCTCCATGTCTCTTCTACATCAACATGTGTCCCCTCTTCTTCATGTCTCTTCTACATCAACATGCGTCCCCTCTTCTCCATGTCTCTTCTACATCAACATGTGTCCCCTCTTCTTCATGTCTCTTCTACATCAACATGTGTCCCCTCTTCTTCATGTCTCTTCTACATCAACATGTGTCCCCTCTTCTTCATGTCTCTTCTACATCAACAGGTGTCCCCTCTTCTTCATGTCTCGTCTACATCAACATGTGTCCCCTCTTCTTCATGTCTCTTCTACATCAACAGGTGTCCCCTCTTCTTCATGTCTCTTCTACATCAACATGTGTCCCCTCTTCTTCATGTCTCTTCTACATCAACATGTGTCCTCTCTGTGGAAAGAGACTCTGAAAGTCTCAGGAACAAAGATTCTCTCTCTTTTTGTCCTGATCCATTTCTATAAAAACCTGTCTGATCAGATTTTGGCCACTTTGTGATGTCATAGCGATGTTTTGGCTTGTGTAACCATTAGCCAATCAGCAACCAAGGTAACTCCCCTCCCACCTTATCACCGCGTTCACACCGGAATAAGTCCCTGAGGGAAGATCACGCAAATGCAGCCGCTGACGTCACTTCTTCTTCTTCTGCTTTGGGTTTACTGGCAGGCCGCAAACAACTTCACGGCGTATTCTGCCGCCCGAAGTTCCCGGCCGGAAGTCCCTGGAGTTGGGGACTGGCTTCAGTAGAAGCTGCTGGGACTCCCAGCAGCCTTCCGAGTAAATCACCAGAACGCCGACACCTCCTCATCTCCACCGCTCCCATGTTTTATTTTGTGTTGCCATAAGTTAGTCTCTCTAATGCGAGGATAACAAAATGGCGGCTTCACAAAACCTTTTGGGAGTTTTACGGGGCGTGGTTTGATTCCGCCCAGCCAATCAGACACGGGAACCTTTTTCTCCCACGAAAGTCCCTGCTCTCTAGCGGGGACGGAAAAGGGGGTAAAAAGGTTCTCATGAACTCATTTTAGTTCCGGATTTTTTTGATGTGAACGCGACATGTCTGAACTAAAGCGGTGTTAACGCGCCTATTGAGTTCTTTCTAACCAAATATCTCTCAGAGGGGCGTGGGGAGGGGCTCCTTACTTTCAAAGTAACTGTTTTAACTTTGGAAACAGGGCTGAAACAGAGGGGATTGTGGGTAATGCTGCAATGATCTGTTTGGTGTTTGGAGCCAATCAGAGACAGGTTCTGTATATATCTGAGACCTATAGTATATTGATGAAAAACAGTATGATAGGGGACCTTTAAACAGTGTTATTTAAGCCTCAGGGAGCATTATGTCTTCTGAAAAGAAGAAACATAAGAAGCACGAGATAGAAGTAAACGTATTTAGTGTTTACAAAGTCTTTCTTGTGATGCAGAGAACGGAGATTTCCTCGCTCTGGACCTCGGAGGAACAAACTTCCGCGTGCTTCTGGTGAAGATTCGCAGCGGGAAGAAGCGATCGGTGGAGATGCACAACAAGATCTACGCCATTCCCATAGAGGTCATGCAGGGCACCGGAGAAGAGGTAATCATTTTGTCTTTCTTCAAACAAAACTCCTTCAAGCTCCTAAACGGTCCTTCCATTTTCTGCTTGATATAGGATGGAATAGAATATATCTTTATTGTCATCATACAAAGTACAACGAAATGTCTTTGGCAACTCTCACTGCAGTACAAAACATCGACACAAATAAATAAATTCGAGTGGTAAAAGCAGAGGTAGTAGCGGTGACAGGGCAACGAGATAACATGTCAAGGTGCATATTTACACTTACAGTCTAAAAACGTGAATTCACAAAACTGTATTGTGTGTTTCTAACTGTGTGTTCACAAAGGGTTTTAGTGACCAAAAGATGCAAGTAACATAGCCATACATATTTCTAAACAGTAGTGGTCGCAGTCTTTGAGGGGCGGAGGTGTGTTTATGAATGTTCAGTTGTTTTGATATTGAATGGACACCAAAGTTTTCGTCTCACCGTAGATCAATAACTGACCATGTCTCTCGGTATAGACACCACTAAAGGCATGTCTCTTTGCAGCTCTTTGACCACATCGTGCACTGCATCTCTGATTTCCTGGACTACATGGGAATGAAAAGCGCTCGCCTGCCGCTGGGTTTCACCTTCTCCTTCCCCTGCCATCAGACCAGCCTCGACGCAGTAAGTTTTCTATCCATCGTCTTAAAATTAGCACACCGTTTTTGTAACATAAGACGAAATATCTGGGTCCCTTTGATGAAATCATAGTGGAGATTACCACACATTACATTACATTACATTTAGCTGACGCTTTTATCCAAAGCGACTTACAATAAGTACATTCGACCAGGAAGACACAACCTTGAAGAAAACAGAATCATAAAGTACATCAGGTTTCATAGAGCCAAGCATTTCAAGTGCTACTCAACTGGCTATAGAGAAGCCAGTCCTTTATTAGTATATAAGTGTCGAAAGAGATGAGTTTTCAGTCATACAGTATCTATGCAAATGTACACAAAGTACTTAAAGGGAGTATTAAGTGTACAGTAATGTTCAAACAGCCGTCTTCTGTATGTGGCTTAAAGGTAGGCTAGGTAAGAATGGAGAAACCAGCTCGAGTGCGCTAGAATTTGAAAATACACAACCGGAAATACACAACCGGAAGCAACCTTCCTTCAGACTTCCTCACAGAGCCCCTCCTCCAACACACAGGAACGCGCACATGACCAATGAGGGCACGAGATAAGTTTGTGCCCAGATGGAAGGCTGACAGGCAGGTAGGCCATCCAGTTATTTTAGTCGGCTCAGATGATTGGTCGTGCTTTTTACAGCGCCACGGCTTCCACAGAGGACTTTTTTTTAATGTATTTATTGTCAAAGCATTTAATATATTCATTGCTATCGGGATGTTAAGAGCATTCCATGGAATATAACAACAAGTGTTTCTGAAGTGAATTACCTACCCCTCCTTTAAGTGTGCAACTACACTTAACTACCAAAGATATATTAGCATACATAATATGTTGTCTCCTTCTATATTTATCCCTTGTGTCCAAGGTGGAAAGTATCTGGGTCACTTCAATGTAAAAGAGGTGGAGTTTACCACAGACATCTATGCAAAGGGTGGCAAGTAATTAAAGCAAGCATTTAGTTTACAGTCCAGTACAAGCAGTCTTCTGTCTATGGCCTTATTCTGCAAGTGCACCTAACTACTAAATATATATTTGCACAGCTAATCTGTTATATTCGTCCATATGTGTCCCTCCTGTTCAAGATGAGAGTGAACATTACAGTCTGCTGTGTCGGCATTAAAGTGTGTACTCTCTGTCAGATACCTTCCAGTAAGTGTTATGTGCTCTGCAGGGTATTCTCGTAACCTGGACCAAAGGCTTCAAAGCTACAGACTGTGAGGGGGAAAATGTGGTGGAGCTTCTTCGGGACGCCATCAAGAGGAAAGAGGTAATTGCAAACAGGAAGTGCATGCCATCATCATTAAGACGGCTATTCTGTCACTGCAGCAACACAGAGCACGTCCATCGATTCCAACATGTGACACATCTGCCATTAAGAGAACATTAGGAAGTGAAATAGTATCGTTTGCTCAAAGTAAGGTCCAGGTTTGAGCTTTAACGTAGCAATGAAAGGAAAGTGTGGGCAATATTTCATTTAGATTCAAGATTTAGATTAGATTACTCTTATTAAATTACATTCGGAGTGAACTTCTGACTGCCGCTGTGCTGATGCATCGAGGCAGTTCTGTTTGATTGTGTTTATGAGAACGTAAAGACGTTATCAACGCTTTGTTTTGTTTCAATGCACCTTGTATCATCTGTCTCTTTGTAGCTTAGGCTGTTATCTCATGTTGCTTTAAAGCCTGCATATAAACAGTCTGACTGACAGCCTCTGTAGCATTGTTGTTGTTGACATTAGATCAACAATGCTTTGGCAGGATGTGTGTTTGTCTACCTACTTGTCTGTTCCTGTTCTACAGAACTACTGTTTGTTATCTTGCCAAAGAATACAAGTAGAAATGCTTCCTGTACGCTGCGGGGCGAAAGGAGCTCTGCAATAAACCCATTGATCAAATCCATTTCTTGCACAATAATATCCTGCATTATATTTGTTACTGGAAATGTGTATTTCCAATTTTTTTTTTTTTACTTATTAATGCTATTTCATTTCAT
>CADEHL010001310.1:1108997-1163997 GCA_902827135.1 Harpagifer antarcticus | reverse complement strand
ACTCCGGTGTGAAAGCGCCCATTGAGACTTTTACCTGGCTGAATAGAGGATATATCAACTTTATTTTAGATATTAAATATAGAAGTGTTTTCTCATCTTAAGACTATTGAATGTGTGTCTCTTTGTTATCTGTGTCAGATTCGAGAAGATGTGCAGTGGGATGTACCTCGGAGAAATCGTCAGGCAGATTTTGCTCGATCTGACCAAGCGTGGCTTCCTCTTCCGGGGACAAATCTCCGAGGCGTTGAAGACCCGAGGCATCTTCGAGACCAAGTTCCTGTCACAGATAGAGAGGCGAGTCAAACACCTAACATGCATTACTAAGGCAGACAACTACTCTATACTTGTTCTTTATGTGTTGTCCTTTTTGTGGTAAAATGTTCCTATTTCAGCAGATAAGCAAAACACGTATGTTGCTATCATCAGATTTAAATGCAACTTAAATGAAGTATTTCATGGCAGAACATAGCATGCTGTGATCTAGATCAATGCCAATTGGATTTCTTTCCAACATCACACAGTAAGAAATCCTTAGACTCCGATAGCAGCAGTGATGATAATGTGGGAAATGTAGAACACGTAACCATAGTTCTGTAGATAGTAGAGGCAATCTACCAAAACAACACACTAAATACTAACTGTGAATGCTAATGGGTGGATTTTCCTTTATAAGGACCGTAGCTACAATGTGTGACTGTTTGATCATATGAAAATAACTTCCTCGCAGGACGTTTACTGCTTTCACTCTAGTAAAGGAATTGAATGCGTCTTCCACCACTGCTTTTATACACGGTTTGAGGCTTAAACGTACAAACACAGTAGTAAGATCGTGAGGGTAAGCACATAAGAGCATTGTTGTTGGAGGAGTAGCATCTAGTGGGCTAACGAGGAGGAGGAGGAGGAGGAGGAGGAGGAGGAGGAGGAGGAGGAAGAAGAAGAGGAAGAGTAGGGAGGGTGTCTAATGTGAGGACTTTGTGAGTGTATACACTGTTTAAGCCTACCTTAGCCCCTGGGAGCAGCTGAGAAGTATCCGGTGTCTCTCCTGCTGTTGGCTGACCTCTGACCCCTCTCTCTCCACAGTGATCGTCTGGCGCTCCTTCAGGTCAGAGCCATCCTGCAGCAGCTGGGTCTGGACAGCACCTGTGATGACAGTATAATCGTGAAGGAGGTGTGCGGCACGGTGTCCCGTCGCGCCGCTCAGATCTGCGGAGCCGGGATGGCGGCCGTGGTCGACAAGATCCGTGAGAACAGAAGCCTCGAGCACCTCGACATCACAGTGGGAGTGGACGGCACGCTCTACAAGCTGCACCCTCAGTAAGGAGAGGGACACGATGGGGGGGGGGGGGGAAGGGGGTCGTTCATTGTAAAAATACTGCATATTGAATTTCAGTCTTTTTAAAAAGGTTGTCGTGTCTTTCTTTCTCGTATCAATTATTTATCTGACATTTTGACACTAACCCTTTCGACATGTTGGTCTACACAAAGCTAGCCTCGAGGAGCTCAAAGGCGTCACAAGAAAAAGACACATTTTGCTAAACTTCCAATGTTTTTATAAATATTCTTTATGTATTTTATCTTTTCTAACTTTCTATTTTAACTTCTTATGTTATATAAATATTTTAATCCTATTTTTTTTACATTTTACTTTAATTGTGGTTTAAATATTAATATTTCATGTATGTAAACATTTATTAATTTCTCTTTTATTGAAAATGTCCTTGAACTTTCTGTGTTTTCAATATCCTTTTTTCTTTTAACTTTTTATTGCACACCTTACTTTCACAAGTACACACACACACACACACAAACACACAGAGAACATCTCTCACTCTCACACACACACACACACACACACACAGAACATCTCTACCACATACACACACACGCACACACACACAGAACATCTCTACCACACTCACACACACACACACACAGAACATCTCTACCACACACACACACACACACACACACACAGAACATCTCTACCACACACACACACACACACAGAACATCTCTACCACACACACACACACACATACATTTTTTAGATTCTGTACTCAAAACCATCTCTAATTTCTAAATATTCTTTATTCTGTTTTATCTTCAATAGTTTATTTTCACTTCTTATTTATAGAAATATTTTAATCCTATTTGACTTTTTTGACATTTTACATGTTACTTATATAAATATTTTATAAACATTTATTAATTTCTCTTTTATTGAAAATGTACTTAAACCTCCTATGTTTATATTAATATCTTTATTGTATTGCACATTCTTGCTTTCACTACATAAGTTTATATATACATAAGTTTATATATACATACATTTTCTTCATAGATTTCATTCTAAAATAGAGCAAAAGCAAAAAAACGGATTTCCCAGTGTTCTGATTGTACTCGAATCCATCTCTAATGTCTCTCCCTTCAGCTGCGCCCTCCCTCCTAACCACAGTTTCCTGTCTCTCTCCTCCTCTCAGCTTCTCACGGATCTTCCATCAGACGGTGAAGGATCTCGCCCCGAAATGTGACGTCAACTTCCTGCTGTCGGAGGACGGCAGCGGGAAGGGAGCCGCTCTCATCACTGCAGTCGGCTGCCGGCAGAGAGAGCTGGACGCCCAGCAGCAGTGAGGGAACCTGCTTCTACCTGCTGCTTCTCCTGGAGGAAAGACTACCTGCTGCTCCACCTGCTTCTGCTGGAGGAAAGACTACCTGCTGCTCCACCCACCTCTCATTTCCCCCCTTTTGGCAGCCGTGACTCCCCCCCCCCCCCCCTCCTCCACACACAGCCAGAGTCATGCTGCATGAATAGGAAATTAAATATCTCATTTATTTATACTGCACCAGAGGGTTTATTATTTCCATGTTTGTACATGTTCCTCTAAAGCTCATCAGTAACCTGATAAACCTAGAAATAATCCATAGGTGTGCAATATGTGTGTATTGCTTATTTTATTTTTATATGTATGGAGGCAAATATATAAATGTATTTATATAGCTGAGGCCACTTTGAATCCCAGAGGTCATTAGGATTTCTGCATCATAGGCACAAGAGAATGTCAGCATGTCTTTTTATACGAGGGTTACGAACAAGCGGGTAACTTCCCAATGAAGGACGTCTTTCTCACCGAACGAGGAAAGTCGTTGCAAAAAGGGTTGAATGCAAGAGTCACGGCTGTTCAAATCATCCTCCTGTCTGTGCAACACGCCCACACTATGTGCTTGGCTACTAACCACTTTTTGTGTAACTGTCGGTGTAACTCATATATTAAAGTAATCCCACGGCACCATTTTCTCCTAGAAAGGCAGAACGTGGAAGTGCTAGCGTATCCTGTTGCTATTAGTGAACTACTATACTTTTGGTGTTGTGATGAATCCCCACTTTTTCTCATTGTATGTGCAAACGAATAAATGTTTATTGGGCCCCGTGAAAAGAGTGGGTACTATGAGCGCTTCTGTGTGTGTTAGTGGCGAGTGTGTCTTACTGTAGTGAGCTTTCAATGTCCAAAGCTTTGTGGAGACTGCTACCTTACATTAAGACAAAGGAGAGTTCTGGATCCGTTTTCTTTTCTTTTGTACATCAATATAGATTTGTGATCGACACAGTGAAAAGTGAACTCATTAAATTATATTTTGTTGTGAACCAAATCCTGGCGTCTCTTTCTTACACTATCAAGCAGCGGCAGAGGTATGCCTTAACTTGGAATGAAATAACAGGGAGACACATGTGAGGAACAAGAGGACTTAATACCAATATGAGCTAAAGATGTAGCAGCTAGAACTGTTTAAAGATGGAGTAGTTAAGATAGAGATCTGTACTTATAATACAACCAATTTCCATGTAATAGTTTCTCATTAAATTGCACAACACATCCTAACTAACAAGATCCTGATTTTGATGTTTTAAAGGACACAATAAAGGCTTCTCAATTCTCTTATTTCCCCTCCTCGACTCCCCTCCTCGAGACTTAGTCCCGCCCACAGGAGATTCAAGCGGAGGAGTCGAGGAGGGGAACCGAGGAGAGAGGAGGGGAAGCAGCAGGCGGTTAGAGAAATGAGAACTCCTCTCCTCTGAGCGGTTATTTTAAAGAGACGTCCATTAATGATGACAGGAGGCACAGCAGCCTCTGTCTGAAGGACAGATGTGTTCATGACCACTTCTATATTTACTTTGATTCATTCACAGTGCGGTATAATGAGACAATAACAGGCTACAGATGCGGACATATACACACACACATTTATATAAATATACAATTTCAGAATCAAACAAGTATGAGAGCACTGTCATAACGTAACACAATCAGAGACTGGATATATATAAAATAATATCCAGGGGATGCATGCAGAGCTGTCATTGGCTGAGATCAGTCTGGCCGTGCGTCACGACTCTTTGAAACACCACTGTTGCCGGAAATACATCCGCGGAGGAACCATCAGTGCCTCCTCGATTAGAGCTCCTCCAGAGAGCCTCCTGATGCTCGGAAATGAGAAGCCTTTCATGTAGGGTATTGTTCCATCAATACAAGCCATCTTCTTTATGAAGTGGTTAAAAACATGAGACACTAGAAAATGCTCCATTTCAGTGAGTTTTCCAGCTCTTCTTCAGTCTGAGGGAACAGAAGGTCGCTGGTGGTTTTTAATGAATGTTCATGAGAGCATTTATATTAAGGTATTCACCATCAACTAGTTGTTCATTAACATATTAGAGTCAAACTACTAGCTTATTTGTTATGAACAAGACTTCACTTTCAAATAGGGAACATATTCTCCAGCTCTCCACGTGGATGCGTTTTACTTCTTATTTTTAATTTCCTCGCTCTCTGTATCACCGGAAGTTGATTTGTCTGCGACATCTTGAGTAGCGTCCCAGTGGCCTTATTTGTGCTGGAGGACCGAGGAGCGACAACGGAGGAGCGATAATCGAGGAACTAGCAGACCATCCTCCGGTGAAATCCTCATACACTCGCCCCGCCCCCTTACTGTGTATCGCTCACTGACTGGACGATGCAGCGCATGCACTGATCTGGCTCAGACGATCAGCTGTGCAGCGTCATCACAAACGGACGTCGCTTCACGTGACGCTCCGGAGGAAAGGACGTCCCACTGCTCTTAAAACTCATTTCCTTGCGTCTCTCCATGCTTCCCTGGTGGGAGGGACTAGTCACAGGGAAACGACGCAAGTGAGGGACGCAAGGAATCCATTTAACCAAAGTGAAACGCACTCGTGTCTCCTTCAGGAGCCAGTGACTGCATTGCTACACAGAGGTTCCCCCCACAAGAGGGTTATTGAGGACAAACTCTTAACTAATGGCCTAGTACTTGTAAAATATGGTCATGTAGAATAAGGCACTAATAAGAGTTTAATACTGACTAATAAAGGGCCAATATACTGCTAATATGCACTTAATTAACAACTAGTTGATGGTGAATGACTAGTGAGTGAAGACTAGTCCAACAGGTCTGGTAAGTTCATACATGTACACACACACACACACACACACCTTTTTTATTCAACAACCCAGCACGTGCACTACGCTCTGCATCAGCCAAACGACTCGCTGCACCCTCGCTGTGAGGGGGACCCAAGTTCCCATCGGCAAAAACACGTGGGTTTGCTATCCTGGCTCCAAGATGGTGGAATGAGCTCCCCATTGACATCAGGACAGCAGAAAGCTTACACACCTTCCAGACTGAAAACTCATCTCTTTCGACTCCACTTCGAGCGATAGAATTACTAACAAAGCACTTATATACTAACAAAGCACTTATATACTAACAAAGGACTTATATACTAACAAAGCACTTATATACTAACAAAGCACTTATATACTAACAAAGCACTTATATACTAACAAAGGACTTATATACTAATAAAGGACTGGCTTATCTAAAGCCAGCTGAGTAGCACTTGAAATGTTTTGGCTCTATGAAACCTGACTTTATGATTCTGTTTTCTTCAAGTTTGTGTCTTCCTGGTCGAACGCACTTATTGCAATGTAATGTCATGTAATATATTTTATTCGTATTTTACTTACAAAGTACCTATGTTTGTATAAATATCTTTATATACACAATGGCTTCATTCTGGTTTAGTATTCATCTTTGTTTTACATTATTGCTTCTTATCAAACGCCATGCATTTGATATGGTGTGAGCATCTCAATAATGTGTGCTAAAGCCATGGACCAATTCCCCCAAGTGTAACACACCGATTTTAATCAAATGCAGTTTAAACAAAGCCTTCCGTGTTAGTGTGCATCCTTCTTTGTTACGGTGTTTCCTGCAGTGTGTGGGTGTGCACAGGTGTGCTCACATGCATTCCTGTGCATTCAAATCTCTGCTGAGGAAATCTGTGTGCAGGAATGTGTCCTACTTAATGAAAAGGTGTGATCACGTCTTCATGTGAGACAAACACAGCATATATAATGGCTTGCCAAGCTGGCGTTGCTCTTTATGGGCTGTAAGTGTTGCTTCTTTATTTTTTGCAGTATTGTTGTGATTTAATATTTACTAATTATTCATTAGATGCATGTAAACTAAGGTGCATATCACACATCTATTTAAACAAGTTCTATGTGCTTTAGTGTGCATCGTTCTTTTGTTAGTGTTTCCTGCAGTGTGTGGGTGTACAGGTGTGCTCACATCACATCTCTGTGTCCACGTCTCAGTCTGATGTGAGACAATCTGTGTGCAGGAATGTGTCCTACTTTATAAAAGGGTGTGAATGAGAGAGGAGCACACGGCATATATTATATGTTGCCTAGCTGGCGTTAAAGCGCGAGAAACTCCACATCCCTTGTCTGTGTGCAAGACAGTCCGTGTGAAAGACAGTCCGTGTGAGTGTGAGAGTGTGTGTTTGCGTGCATGTGTGTGTTTGTTTCCAGCTCTCACCAGGTTGGGTGCGTTAACACTGAGAGCTTCCTGCTGCATCCATCTGCATCAAACTCCACAGCGCCGAGCTGTCACTGCACATTGCGGGTAGGTGATCGCGATTAAACAACCTGGGACACGGTTCAACTAACACGAGTGTCACGTTAACGCACTTTGTGCCAAGAGAAAGGGTGGTGGTAGCCCGTTAGCATGGCATGCTAACGTAACTAGTTGTGTGTCAATGTGAGCTAGCTAGCTAGTAAACCGAGCTAGGTTAGCATTGTAATGGAGCTAGCTCCGATAGCTGCTTTTATGTGTCACGGTAGGCACGATGGCGAGGCTCATTTTGCATAAAGAAAATCTGTACATTTCGTGCAGATTTCCGTGCGGGTGTCAAGTGGCTAATGTCAACAGCTAACGCTAAGCTAACGGCTTAACTCAGGTTAGTTCTGGTTAGCTTGTCACCGTTAACCTGGAGCTAACGTCGTTGCTCGGAAACACATTTACTGGAACTGACAGTTTACACTTAATAAACAAAGGGTTATGATTGTCCAGATTCTACTAGCTCACTCTTTGTGCATCTAACAGACAAATGTATCTTTGGTGTTGGTGTTACCGGCCACCCGCTGTGAATAATGGCCAAATAAACTGACCTGAGGGAACTGTTGGGCTCGCGCACTGCACGTGTTGTCATTTGTCCAGGACAGGTGTGCACGAGACTCGATTGAGGAATTCATTAGCATATCATTTAGTTGTCTGCTTCAAATACAGCCGTGTTTCTTAGCTCTAACATGGCGCAAATCAGGGTACAAAAAGAATGACATGATGATTGTTAGCTTTAGTATTGTAATATGTTCTTGTATTATTATATGTGTTGTAGTTTCATTCAAAGTAGGGCCGCCACATCTCAATTAAATGATCTTTCGATTTCTTAATCGATTTGTAGTTTTTGTTTTTCATGCTGATTGAAAGATGTCTAAGGATCTTATGAACACATCTCATTTGTTGTCACCTTTAAACACAACTGTGTGACTGGGCTCTAAAAATACATAATGTATGCATTGATTATTGTTAGCTTTATAATTATAATATGATTACATAAATATGATTATGTGTTCTAGTTGATCTGATAAGCATTTAAAAACCCAAATATGTTCATTTGACTGTCACTCGATGTAGGTCCGCCACTTCTAAATGAGATGGTTTCTATCTGGTCTTAGTCAACTTAAGATTTCTTAAGTCAATAAGTTATTTTGTGTTTCTAAGGAGTGTCAACGTGTTGCTTTACCATGCTCCTTTGTGGAGAGACTCAGGTTTACAGATCTGTCTTTCGTATCAACTGATCATGAGTGATCAGAGCATTCATCTGTTTGCAACTCATATATCAATATTCCAATGACTGGAGACTATTCTGCACTGTTTCTATTATATTCTGTTTCTATTATACTCTGTTTCTATTATACTCTGTTTCTATTATACTCTGTTTCTATTATATTCTGTTTCTATTATATTCTGTTTCTATTATATTATATTTTATTTACTTGTACTATTTTATCTGTGTTATTGTGTTGCCTGTGACCTAAGATTATAATTGTCATATCTACACTGTAGCTATGACACATGACAATAAAAGCCTTGAAACCTTTAAGTCATCTAAGAAATTCTGAAGTCGAGGACACCTATAATTAAAAGCAAAGGAACCCAAATTCCAACATTTTAGAAACTGGAATCAGGAACTTAAAAGGATGACATTCTTGGAGATGATTTTCTTATATTGATTGATCCTTTATTTCTGAATGTTTAACAGCTGCTTAGTGTTTCATCAAAGTCAACTTTATTGTCAGTTTGTGTGTACAGTCAGAGAGATCAAAATGCCGTTTCCCACAATCCCGAATACAAAATTAATCGTTCTCTTTCTGATTGATCTCAACAGGGTTGTGAAAAAGAAAGGGACGCCTGTGGAACCCCCCTCTCTCTCAGGACAACACACTTATCTCCTCGCTCACTCTCTCTCCCAAATCAGAGACTCATGACTGTTTGAGGGAAAACGGACCCACCGTGGCCCATGCACTGTACCCGTTTCCCTCCCTGTCCTCCTTATCCCTCAAGCTGTCGCAGAACCCCAGACACCTGCCCCCTCTCCCTCACCCCCACTCCCATCCGATCCCCAGCGACTCGCCCGCCTCCCGCCATGGTGTCCGGCACAGAGACCGTGCACTACATCCACCTCCACAACTCCAGCCAGTCGGTGCTGGAGGCCCTGAGAACGCAGCGGCGCGAAGGCCTTTTCTGCGACGTCACGGTAAGGATACACGACGCCTCGCTACGAGCGCACGCCTGCGTCCTGGCCGCCGGAAGCCCCTTCTTCCAGGACAAACTCCTCCTGGGTCACTCTGAGATCTCCGTGCCCCCTCTGGTGCCCGCGGAAACCGTCAAGCAGCTGGTGGATTTCATGTACAGCGGTTCCCTGGTGGTGCTGCAATCCCAGGCGCTCTGCATCCTCACTGCCGCCAGCATCCTGCAGATTAAGACGGTTATTGACGAGTGTACTCAGATTATCTCTCAGAGGAAAGCGGCGGCTACAGCGGCGGCGGCGGCAGCGGCGGCAGCAGGAGGCGGAGGTGGAGGTGGAGGAGGAGGAGGGATGCTCGGAGGAGTTCTCCCTAAACAAGAAGAGCGAGGCAGGGGGAAAGGGAGAGAAAGCGGGGGCGGTGGGAGCTGCTCTGTGGGTGCAAGCGGAGGTGGAGGGTACGCAAACTTCCCCAACTTCATGGCAGAATGTGCAGCTAGTAACATGGGCGGCGGGTTAGGAGTCGCCAATGATAACGATTCGGTTCAAATGGAGCAAGCTAACACGGTGAGTTTGATGTCTTTGGGCGACTTGGGACCAGGATCCATGTGTGGTGGGAACGACGGAGCAATCCTCATGAAGCAGAACTCCAGCTGCACTCAGGACGTCCGGTACAAGCTGCGGGACCTTTTGGCGCAGACGGCAAACGGAGCGGGCAGCACGGGGAACCTGTCGGCCGGGTGCAGCTCCGGCGTGGGCAGCGTCGACAGCATCGGCAGGGACAGTCTCAGAGGAAACGCCGGCGATCTATCGGACGAGCTGGTGGCGATGGAGCAGTACAGCGAGGAGGAGGAGCACGACGGCAGGGATCGGGGGAGAGAGGGAGACCGAGACAGAGGGGCGAGTCACAGCCGGAAACAGAGGCAACCGCTCAGGCACCAGGTATCACAATCAGAAACAATTCAAATGTAGTTGTATAGCCCAATATCATAAAACACGTTTCTCTCAGAGGGCTTCACAAATCAACAAACATGAATGAGAATATAGTAAAATGACAAGATAAATGTGAAAATGCCAACGAATGGGTACAAAACACAATGACACAAATACAGTTAGATTTACAATAATTACAATTCCATAAAATCAGAATACCTTTTTTATTCCCACAGAGGGGAATCAGAAACATGTTTATTACCAGGTAGGTTGACGCGTACGAGGAATTTGACTTGATGTCATGGTACATACATAAAAGTAAAAAAAATTTAAGAAAACTATAATAACATTAAAAAAGATGGTAAAATATAGCAGTATTTACGGTGGCCCTGAAGTGCAAAACACCACAGCATTTCACATTGGACGGAAAGGGTATTCCTTTAGGGAGAACACTTCTTGTTTGTGATTGGACAGAGCCAGAGAAGCACTGCTGTGATTGGTTGTTTTTGCTGCCAGTCAAGAAATGACGCTTCGTGATGGTCAACCCCAGACAGCGCAATATGTCCCAACACATCAGCTGTTAGCACTCAGAGCTCACAGCTCCTCATGTCTGTTCAGAAACTGGACACAAATTAAACAAGTACAAACCACAGACTGTCTATGTCATGGAGAATACAGTCGTCTGTATGACGTTGTTGTGAGTGTGGACGGAGCAGCAACAGGTTAGTTTAGCCTGATCGGTCCGATTCCATTCAGAAAACACGCATTTTAAAAGCTTTTCGCCTGCCTGCCGTCTGTCTGCAGACTTGTCAAAGCGTTAATTCATGGTTGTTACTAACCGGTATCAGTATGTTGTTACTTCGGCATCACTTTGAAACGTGTATTACAATTAAATCACGGTCAAATATGTTCATTTTGTTGTAGTCGGTATCTCCCATAGGATTTACATGGAGATACGCCCCGCCCCCTCTCCAGCGCCTCTTGTTTGAATGACAGGAGCAAACACAGCTGACAGCCGCGGTGAAACTCGAGCGATTAGAGCGATGCGAATATTGGGTGGTCTACCATAGTATTTACATGGAGATAAGCCCCTTTAAAACCATGAATTAATAAAGCATTAATTCTGTGTTTACTCCTGTCATTCAAACAAGACGCTGGAGAGGGGGCGGGGTCCATCAGGCTAAACTAACCTGTAGCTGCTCCGTCCACACTCACAACAACGTCATACAGAAATAAATAAAGCAGCGACTGAATTCTCCATGACACAGACAGTCTGTGGTTTGTATATGTTTAACTTTTGTCTAGTTTCTGAACAGATATGAGGAGCTGTGAGCTCTGAGTGCTAAGAGCTAACGGCTGATGTGTTGGGCCAATCACGCAGCGTCATTTCTTGACTGGCAGCAAAAACAACCAATCACAGCAGTGCTTCTCTGGCTGGCTCTGTCCAATCACAAACAAGAAGTGTTCTCCCTAAAGGATTACCCTTTCCGTCCAATGTGAAACGCTGTGGCGTCTGGCACTTCAGGGCCACCGTATGCAGTAATACAAATAAATAAAAGACAGATTAATGTTAACGAAGAAACATGCATAAATAAAGAACAAAAGTACGTTAAATAAAGTAAAGTGTGAGTAGCAGCTGCTGTAACAGGAACCAGTTTAGGTAAGGGGAATAAGAGGAAGGGTTGCCATGGTTACAGCTTTCAGGCACGCAGAGCTTTTTCGCTTCTTTTTCGCTGCTTTTTTCCCTCTTCTCACACACCACACACTGACTGCAGATGTTCCTGCACTTTGCACAGTTGAAGAGGAGCTCTCGCCTCAACTTCTGCAGTAATTGCCTTGTTGATGTTCTATGGACTTCTGCTCATTCACTGTAGGTCGTTAAACGTATCAGTTCACCGGCTTTTAAAAAGGAGCTCTAACTAACTCCATATGCTGTGATCCTCTGCAACTAAGGCTATCTCTTTACTACTTTGTTTTTCTTTCTCCTGGTCAGGTGCTGGGAGGAGAAGGCGTGGTGGTGAAAGATGAAGGCGTTCAGGATGGGACCATCTATTCCATGCAGGACGGGAGAAGAGACGGACAGCAGGAAGGCTCCCAGGAACCCATGGCAGGATTTGGACAGGTGGGTTTAACTCAGAGGTGCCTACGAAAAAGGCCAACTGAAAATGTACGGATTATGCAGATCGTTTCAAATATTTTTATTGAGAAGAAGCATTACTCTATACATTACATAAAAGATAGGGTAGGTAAGAATGGAGAAACCAGTTCGAGTGCGCTAGAATTTGAAAATACGCAGCCGAAAAAAATCTGCTCCTTCCTTCAGACTTCCTCACAGAGCCCCTCCTCCAACACACACGAACGCGCACATGACCAATGAGGGCACGAGATAAGTGTGTGCACAGATGGAAGGCTGACAGGCAGGTAGGCCATCCAGTTACTTTAGCCGGCTCAGATGATTGGTCGTGCTTTTTACAGCGCCACGTCTTCCACAGATGAAATTTATTTATGTATTTATTGTCAAAGCATTTAATTTATTCATTGCTATCGGGATGTTAAGAGCATTCCATGGAATATAACAAGTGTTTCTGAAGTGAATTACCTACCCCACCTCCATAGTCATAGTGGGAAAGAACATACAAAATAGTATATATAATAAAAATAAATAAATAAACCAGATTATGCAGATTTTAACCCTTCATTTCTACGTTGTGCTTTGGTGAACACCATACATTTGGTCAAAGAAGGACACTTTTCAGAAATACCTTGATGTGTAAGATCTGTTTTTTTACATACATACAACATGCACCCGCATACATACATACAACATGCACCCGCATACGTACATACAACATGCACCCGCATACGTACATACAACATGCACCCGCATACGTACATACAACATGCACCCGCATACGTACATACAACATGCACCCGCATACGTACAACATGCACCCGCATACGTACAACATGCACCCGCATACGTACAACATGCACCCGCATACATACAACATGCACCCGCATACATACAACATGCACCCGCATACGTACATACAACATGCACCCGCATACGTACATACAACATGCACCCGCATACGTACATACAACATGCACCCGCATACGTACGTTCAACATGCACCCGCATACATACAACATGCACCCGCATACATACAACATGCACCCGCATACATACAACATGCACCCGCATACGTACGTACAACATGCACCCGCATACGTACAACATGCACCCGCATACATACAACATGCACCCGCATACGTACGTACAACATGCACCCGCATACATACACCATGCACCTGCATACGTACAACATACAACATGCACCCGCATACGTACATACAACATGCACCCGCATACGTACAACATGCACCCGCATACATACAACATGCACCCGCATACGTACGTACAACATGCACCCGCATACGTACGTACAACATGCACCCGCATACATACAACATGCACCTGCATACGTACAACATACAACATGCACCCGCATACATACAACATGCACCCGCATACATACAACATGCACCCGCATACATACAACATGCACCCGCATACGTACGTACAACATGCACCCGCATACGTACGTACAACATGCACCCGCATACGTACGTACAACATGCACCCGCATACATACAACATGCACCCGCATACATACAACATGCACCCGCATACGTACATACAACATGCACCCGCATACGTACATACAACATGCACCCGCATACGTACATACAACATGCACCCGCATACGTACATACAACATGCACCCGCATACGTACAACATGCACCCGCATACGTACGTTCAACATGCACCCGCATACATACAACATGCACCCGCATACATACAACATGCACCCGCATACATACAACATGCACCCGCATACGTACATACAACATGCACCCGCATACGTACATACAACATGCACCCGCATACGTACGTTCAACATGCACCCGCATACATACAACATGCACCCGCATACATACAACATGCACCCGCATACGTACGTACAACATGCACCCGCATACGTACAACATGCACCCGCATACATACAACATGCACCCGCATACGTACGTACAACATGCACCCGCATACATACAACATGCACCTGCATACGTACAACATACAACATGCACCCGCATACGTACATACAACATGCACCCCGCATACGTACAACATGCACCCGCATACATACAACATGCACCCGCATACGTACGTACAACATGCACCCGCATACGTACGTACAACATGCACCCGCATACATACAACATGCACCTGCATACGTACAACATACAACATGCACCCGCATACATACAACATGCACCCGCATACATACAACATGCACCCGCATACGTACGTACAACATGCACCCGCATACGTACGTACAACATGCACCCGCATACGTACGTACAACATGCACCCGCATACATACAACATGCACCCGCATACATACAACATGCACCCGCATACATACGTACAACATGCACCCGCATACGTACTCAAATATGTGCAGAATAGTTGCTGCACATATCTCTCCATTGGTGGCAATAACCTTAATCATGTATGAGAGTTTTCAGTCTGTGGCCATAAGGATGGTTTTATTGTCTCGTGCTTTTACATTCGTTTTGTTTTGTCCTATCGGTTTTGTCTAAATGTATTTATGCTGCTTTCTAATTTATGTATTGATGTACAGCACTTTAGTCAACTCTGTTGTTTTTAAATGTGCTATATAAATAAAATGGGATTGCATGTAGCAAGATATCTATGTATATCTCAGCTTACATACCAATTACTTAAATACTGAGAGAAGATTAATAAGAATAATAAATCATCATCATAATGGCCTGAGGTGTGGCGTCATTACAAAGAGAAACATCCAATGGAAGGGGAAGAAAACATTATTCTCACAACTCTTGAAGGGAGAGAAAACACAGCGGAGTGGATTTATGCCGCAGCCTGCTGCAGACAACACAAGGAACATCTGCCACACAGGACTCAGCTACAGGCCCGTCAGTATGTTCCTCTAAAGGGCTGCAGAGTCACTCAAGACATGAAATGGAGCAATTTGGGAGGAGGTTAGGGCGTTGTGTTTTTCATGTGAAGGAAAGCATGTATCCATTTACCCAGCACTGCTTGAAATAATCTAATCTTCTGAACAGGAGCAGTCTCACTGTTCTGCTCTTTAGATCATTTGACGCAGTGTGAAAACATCTCATCACAAACCTTTGAAATCTGATTAATCTTAGAGCTTTGCTTTTCATTTTGGAAGTGTAAGACAAAAACGAGCCTCCGATTGTGGCACATTAGCCATTTTACAAATCGTGTTTTTTACTTATCTTTCTACTAATGAAGAAGAAGATTCAACTTATTGTCATGACGTAGTACAGGTACTATGTAACGAAACGGTTTCTCTGCATTTGACCCATCCTAGTGTTAGGAGCAGTGGGCTGCCATTATGTACGGCGCCCGGGGGGCAGTGTAGGGAACGGTGCCTTGCTCAGGGACACCTCGGTAGCACTTGGTCTTTCCGGGACTTGAACTGGTGACCTTCCAGTTGCCAAGCCAAGTTCCTATGGACTTCGCCACCACCACCAATTTGATCCTTTTCAAATGTCAAGACTATTCATGCCCAATATTGAGAGATGGTTTCATCTGAAAATAACTTATTATGAAAAGAGTTAGAGGTATGATAAAATACACTGAGACATTTAAAGGTCCCGTGTCATGGCCATTTCTACTGATCATAATTCCATTGTTGAGGTCTACTAGAATAGATTTACATTGTTCAATGTTCCAAACTCACATTGGTTTCTCACAGCATCTCTGTATAGTGTGTGTATTCACTCTCTGTCCTACACGGCTTGTTGGAGCTCCTGCCCCCCCCCCCCTAACTGTGAGCCCACTGTGCTCTGATTGGTCAGCTCGCACACTCTGTTCTGATGAGTCCACCACCGTAACAGCGGAACATCAGTGATTATGTGTTACCATGGCGTTTGTTAGCAACCAGGAAATGGCACCAGTAATGACAAACAGATGGGAATGCTGCGTGGGGTCTGGATGCCGTGTTGGCGGGACGTTGCGCGGCTCGCTGCTCCGCCCTTTGAGGCTCGAGGAGCGGACAGTGTGAGCTGGGTTACTGGTGTCGTTTCCTGGTTGCTGCGTGGGGTCTGCGGGACATCGCGAATGGACGCGGGAAGGGTTGCTGGGGGGACTGCAGCACCCCCATCTGCGAAGCTCCACTAGCGAAAATAAAAAAACGAGATGTTGCAGGTTATCTTCTGCTATCTTAATCCGTCAAAAGTGTAAAAGTATACCTTAGACTCGGCAAGGAGAAGTAAAGCTTCAGGATATAATCAAACAAAACCACTATACCGTTAACTGACGGTGTTAGCTGATCTAAAATGAATGCTAGAGGAGCTAGCAGATTTTCAACTGATTCTGATATCCTTCTTATTGTATAAGTAGTTAGCCTAGCTGCAAATAGCGCCAACGTCTCAACAATGTTCTTCTACTGGGACATGTCTCCCTGCTCTAATGTTCAAAAAGCTCTTTATTGTTCTCATACTGCCTGAGCTGCAGCACCTCTTTCACCCTCTGTCTGAAACCAGAGCCCAGTCTGCTCTGATTGGTTAGCTGGCCGACTCTGTTGTGATTGGTCAACCACTTAGGCTAAGGGGCGCGACATCTCTATCACGTACAATGTGTTGGAGCACTAGCCAATAGAAGCGCAAGTGTTACAAAGTGATGTCACTATGTTATGGAAGTAAACAAAGGAGTCCAATGGAGGCGTTTCGGGCAGGGAAACTTTGGGATTTTAGCCTTTGCAGACCATTTACATGCACTAAAACCTATAGAACACCCTACAAGAAAGTGAAAAAGCATAATAGAGCCTCTTTAACTAAAAATGTCATTACATTGCATTTAGCTGACGCTTTTATCCAAAGCGACTTACAATAAGTGCCTTCGACCAACAAAATACAAACTAGAAGAAAACAGAATCATAAAGTACATCAGGTTTCATAGAGCTAAACATTTCAAGTGCTACTCAACTGGCTTTAGGTAAGCCAGTCCTTTATTAGTATATAAGTGCTTTGTTAATAGTTCTATTGCTCGAAGTGGAGTCGAAAGAGATGAGTTTTCAGTCTGCGCCGGAAGGTGTGTAAGCTATCTGCTGTCCTGATGTCAATGGGGAGCTCATTCCACCATCTTGGAGCCAGGATAGCAAACCCACGTGTTTTTGCTGATGGGAACTTGGGTCCCCCTCGCAGCGAGGGTGCAGCGAGTCGTTTGGCTGATGCAGAGCGGAGTGCATGCGCTGGGGTGTACAGTTTATCCATGTCCTGGATGTAGGAAGGGCCAGATCCATTCGCAGCATGGTATGCAAGTACCAGTGTCTTGAAGTGGATTCTAGCCGTTACCGGGAGCCAGTGGAGGGAGTGGAGGAGCGGCGTGGTGTGGGAACATTTAGGAAGTTTGAAGACCAGACGAGCCGCTGCATTCTGGATGAGCTGCAGAGGTCGGATGGCACATGCAGGTAGACCAGCCAGGAGGGAGTTGCAGTAGTCTAGGCGTGAGATGACGAGAGCCTGCGTTGCTTTCTGGGTCAGCTGGGGACGAATCTTCCTGATGTTGTAAAGCGTGTATCTGCAGCAACGGGTTGTAGCAGCGATGTTTGCAGTGAAGAAACAGGTTGTTATCTAGGATCACACCCAGATTCCTTGCAGTCTGAGTCGGGGAAACAACAGAGGTGCCGATGTTGATTGTCAGGTTAAGAGTGGGACAGGCGGACAGGTGCAGAATGAGAAGAGATGAGTGAAAAAGTGATCCGAGGTGTGGAGCGGGTTTACAGAGAGGTTAGAAGTAGTGCAGTTCCTTGAGAATATGAGATCAAGGACATTGCCAGCTTTATGAGTTGGTGGGGACGGAGGCAGTGAGAAAGCAAAGGCGGTTAAAAGAGATGTTAGTTCAGTTAGTTCAGATTTCACTTTCTTGTTCTATTTGGGAGTGGATTTTCCATATTGCACCATATTGGGTCCATGTGATTTGCAATGCCAGCAATCTGTCAGTTAAACTCTTATCACCCAGTGGCGGAGCCAGGACATTTTCAGTGGGGTGGCCAGGATGATCATTTTGAAATCACTATTGTATGAACATAAAAATACATCTCACTAGAAATAAGGGGTCATTTAAGGCACCTACAACACACCTCTACATAACTGGCAACAATTGACAAGTTACTTACTGTAATTCATTTCACAGTAAGTAACTTGTCAATTGCTGCCAGTTAAATACTGTGAATTTCACGGTACGTTTCTTACAGTGTACTGTCGCCCTTTAGTCCCTCTCTCTTGTCTTTCTCTCCTTTCTTTTCTTTTTGAAAGCCTGACTTTGTTAGTCTATAGGCGCATTCACACCGCAGTACTTTTCCCACAAAGGTTCATGCGAACTTAGTTCATGCAAACTCTTTAGTTCGCATGAACTAAGTACAGATCGCGTTCACACCGGAATAAGTCCCTGGGGGAGGATTAGGCAAATGAAGCCGCTGACTTCACTTCTTCTTCTTCTGCTTTGGGTTTACTGGCAGGCTACAAACAACTTCACGGCGGATACTGCCGCCCAAAGTCCCCGGCCGGAAGTCCCCGGAGTTGGGGAAGGCTTCAGTAGAAGCTGCTGGGACTCCCAGCAGCTTCTACTGAAGCCTTCCGAGTAAATCGCCAGAACGCCGACACCCTCCTCATCTCCACCGCTCCCATGTTTTATTTTGTGTTGCCATAAGTTAGTCTCTCTGCGTTTCTGCGCTGGGCTAATGCTAATAATGCTAATGCGAGGATAATAAAATGGCGGCTTCACAAAACTTTTGGAAGTTTTACGGGGCTGGTTTGCAATCCGCCCAGCCAATCAGAATATAGCTCTTTTCTCACAAAAGAAGCCGCTCGAAAGTCCCTGCTCTCTAGCAGGGACTTTCGAGCGGCTCTTTTGTGAGAAAAGAGCTATATTTAGTACCGGCTCTTTTTGGTGTGAACGCGATAAAAGAGTTCACTGAACTAAGTTCGCATGAACCTTTGTGGGAAAAGTACCGCAGTGTGAATGCGCTATTGAGGACATCGCTCACACGTAAGTACTAGCATCCCTGCTCCTCACATGCTCTCACTTTCTGCTAGAAAGTGCCGTTTGGAGGCGGAGGCGGGACCAAACCATTACATGTAAATAGAAGGGGGTGTACAAACTAGAGGCTTTGGATAATTAACTTTTGGAAGAAAATAAGTTAAATGATTTGTAAGTTAGGTGATTATCAATATAACGTTCTATTAATGTTAATTCTTGATGAATGATGAAAGGTTACTTAAACATTTTTTTCTTAATGTTCTAAAATTGTTTGGGCCCCCGTGGTGAGGTTGTTTGGTGTGGCCAATAGGGTGCCAGGATTCACCCCCCAGCTCCGCCACTGTTATCACCCCTGACAAACAGAAAACAGTCCTGTTGGGACCCTGCTCCCTTCACCTCAGACGAGCTTCACCCACCCACATTATCTCCCCGGCAAGCCATACGTTAAAGTGTACCTTTGATTCCCTGCTGTTTTGACAGAAATGCAGCGCGACTGGTCGGACCGCTTTGTAACAAGTTGATCTGTCAAACGTCACTCAAGCATGTGGACGATTAGGGGTAAAACAATAGGTTGTAAATGCAAATATTGGGGGATGTGGTCTGTAGGTATATGTACAAGAGAGGGAAACGCAGTGAAGGTGTGCGCAGTGAAAGTACTTATGTAGTTGGGGTTTGTTTCCTTTATGCACACCTTCATCAAGGGAGACGAGGAAGTTGTGATCTCTGTGGAGCAGGTAATCGTTCAGTACTTAAAGATACAGTATGTTTTTATCGACTTTAACAGAAAAATCCTTGATCTGAAGCCGAAAACATGAAATCTCTTGAAGCCTGTTGTCAGTTTTCCTGAGATATGAGTTGGGTTCTTTAATTATTTATCCTGTGTGTATTTTCAGAATTTTTACGACGAGCAGGGGGTGTTTTCGGAGAGTTTCTGGCCCCAGAGTGAGCCTCCTCAGGCCATGGCTTTCAACCTCAGAGGGAGGGTCAACAAACCCCTGACTCCCCCTCCCACCTCTCAGTCCATCAACAACCAGGTCAGTGTGCTCAGCCGCTCATAAGCAACACCCTAATTATATTCAAGCTGTACTGCAATTACAGAAACACTTGCATATCGTTTTCTGATGACTTTCAAGGACATTTATTAATTAGGAACTCTCTTCTTAATTAAATATCTAAATGTTAAGGAATTCTGATACCAGATCATTCTCCAGTATCTTAATATTAACATTAATTATTAAATATGGAGACAAATCAAGCTCAAGATGTATAAGACAGATCACTTTATCTCTAGGGAAACTCGGAACAATGAAACGGGTGATGGAGTTTTTTTTAGATGCAGTCTACTCATTTTGATTGACAGGTGTGTCAACCAATGGAGCCTCTTTCCTTATTTACCCATAATATATATGTATAAACGGATACCCTCCTGCAAACTACACCCTCACACACACACACACACACACACACACACACACACACACACACACACACACACACACATGCATAAACATCTGTCTATGCATACATGTTTACCACACACTGTTATTATACTTTAAATACAACCCAAAAAATACATGATAATGATTATGAACAAATCAAAGAATACCGGCCCCCTCCCCTTATATTTGTAAATATCTAAACAAAATAAATACAAACAAGGAAATATAAAACATGTTAATTTTCACATTTATTCTGATTGTGACTATCTTTTGAAACAAACAGAACGGCACAAATCAAAGAACTGTTTTCTTCTTCGTCCTCAGCTCCTCTTCCAGTACCCAGTGAGCCAATCGCAGCCATCCCCATTCTATGTGGGCGGGCCAATGGGTGGGATTGACAGCATGGCGAGGGCGGAGCCAACTCAACAGGCTCCACCTCCTGCGCCAATGACCCCGGCCCCGCCCCCTCCTGCCTCCTCGGCAGGCCCCCCCCCTTCCTCCCCAGGATCTGAGACCTCGTCGACTGCACGCACTGTGGCAAATCTTTACGTTCCAGGAAAGAACTACAGCAAGCACATGTTCAATCCACTCCGGTTAAGACTCCAGAGGGAAGTAGTGGAGTACAAATACTTCGTTACTGTACTTAAGTACATGTTTCAGTACTTTACTCCACTACTTATTTTTCTGACGACTTTTTACTTTGACTTCTTACATTTCTAACACAAATACCTGTACTCTCTACTTCTTACATGTTGAACTCAAATACCTGTACTTTCTACTTCTCACATGTTGAACTCAAATACCTGTACTTTCTACTTCTCACATGTTGAACCCAAATGCCTGTACTTTCTACTTCTCACATGTTGAACACAAATACCTGTACTTTCTACTTCTCACATGTTGAACACAAATACCTGAACTTTCTACTTCTTACATGTTGAACTCAAATACCTGTACTCTCTACTTCTTACATGTTGAACCCAAATACCTGTACTTTCTACTTCTTACACGTTGAACTCAAATACCTGTACTCTCTACTTCTTACATGTTGAACCCAAATACCTGTACTTTCTACTTCTTACATGTTGAACCCAAATACCTGTACTTTCTACTTCTTACATGTTGAACCCAAATACCTGTACTTTCTACTTCTTACATGTTGAACTCAAATACCTGTACTTTCTACTTCTTACATGTTGAACCCAAATACCTGTACTTTCTACTTCTTACATGTTGAACTCAAATACCTGTACTTTCTACTTCTTACATGTTGAACCCAAATACCTGTACTCTCTATACTTTCTACTTCTCATTTCCCAAACAGCTGGTTCCTTTAGTCTGAATGTGTGTATTAATGCGTGATCATATTCTTTAGAGTCATTGCGTGCCTATTGATTGAACACGATCCGTGTATCCAATCATTTCCTGGTCTTCTCTAAGAAGAGGGACCAATGGAAACGTTGTCATGTTGCCGTTGTTCAGCATGGAAACATTCATTAGCTAACAATGACATTATTGTTCTATAATATAAAGGGAGGTCAGGTACTCTTTAAAAACAGCTGCTAGTTATGGGTACTTTTTTACTGAAGTACATTTCAAAGCCCTCTTTACTTGACTTGAGTAAAGAAGTTTAGTCAGTACTTCTACTTTCACCAGAGTATTTTTAAACACGAGTATCTGCACTTCTACTTGAGTAAAGGATATGTGTAGCTTTGCCATCTCTGCACGCCTCATCCTACACCTGGCTTTGTGTCTGATCTATAGTAGTATATTTTATATAAACGATCAATGAATCGACGTGGATGCCATGTGTAAAGGGTCGTTTGCCGTGTCAACATCTCAGGTAATTTGGTTTAACGACACATTTACTCGTTGTTTTCCGTCAAACTCTAATGGAGCTGTTCTCATCGCGGATGTACAGTAAACTAGGAGTTGAGAAAGGGTTGCACGATATCAGAAAACCATGCGATAACACTGTTTAATATTGCGATAACGATATTACTTATCAGCTGAGTAAATGATACCTCTGTTGGTTGGCAAGACTTGCATCGAACCCGTGTTTGTAGGACTTAATCTTTATTGAAACGTAAATACTTCCAAATAACTAACGTACGTTATTTTTCCATACCAGTTTTTTTCTGCCTCGTCTCTCCCCCTTTCATTGCATGTCATTTAACAGCAGCCTCCTGAATGGAGGGACCTGCACAGTACATCACGGTATCATCTGCATACAAATGTAAAGTAGCTTCATCCACATTTTCACCTAAACTGTTGATATATATGGAGAATAAAAGTGGACCTAAAACAGAACCTTGGGGAACACCATTAGCAATGTTTAACCACTCAGAAGACAGCCCATCAAAGTGAACACAAAATATGCTATAATGTGAGATGTTAAAGGGACTGTGATCAATGCAAATGAAGATCCACTGTTCTCTTTGCACAACAAAGTGATTATTACCTCAATTTGATGCATATAAGGGTATGTTCGTTATACTGGGTCATGTTTCTTACATTTTCTAAAATCGCAAAATATTGCCCTGCCAACAGTGTTACGATATATTGGGATGTATTAAATCTTAACCCATGTCTCATCATACATATTGTATCGTGACATTGTTACATATACACAGACCTAATGTAAGCGGCATATAGACACAAAGTGGAACATTTAGCTACTTAAGCGCAATATTTTTCTCAAATGACCAAAAATAGGCTAAAAAGAGAGTTAATATAAGAGTACATTCATCAGGTGGATTTTAAATGTATATTGACAAAGCTCTGTGACTGCTGGATGTTTGAATACGTAAGGCTGTGCGTCGTCTGCCAGCTTGTTGAGGAAAGAACATCCTGCAGCTTGAATTCGTACTTCCTCTCTCAGACGATAAACCTTGAGCTTCTGAAGAGGCAGAGGCAAAGATCTCTGGATGCTGTACAGATATATATTCCACCATACAGTGGCATTCATTATTGATAACATGGAGGATCCTCTGAAAGCTGAACTGCATAGAAAGAACCAACCCTAAACCTGTGAAAGACTTCTTATATCATCTTACCTTTTTTTCTAGTAATTCCAATGCTAACAAATTTACTTAGCAGGGGGTCTCCAACCTTTCTTCATCTGAGAGCTACTTTGAAAAAAATGAAAGTGGCCAAGAGCTACTTGCATCACATCGCTTACCTTTATTCACATAGCACTCATCAGTTGAATTCAACTTTTGTACACGTGTGCAATTGCAATACCTAACCCTTAAAAGGTTCTTCACTTCACATCAAGATCCAAGAAAACGACAATTTCTCACATATTATTATGGCCCACATAAATTCACTTAAATGTCCTTAATCACCACCTTACCTTAATAAGTGCATTCACTCTTTTTTGCAGTCAGTGAGATGAATGGCGCTGCATGGAGTCCACCATACAGGTCTATGCTGGACCCACTTTAATAGAGTCATTTAAATGGTCATGCGTCAGTCTTGTTCTGTATTTAGATTTCATGCATGTCAGAAAAAGCTGCTTCACAAAGGGATGTAGAGCCACATAAAGCAGACGTGTTCAGTGCTGCTTGGTGAATGATCTTATAGTTCTCTGGGTCTACAAGGTGCTGAGACTTAAGCTGAACATGATTTTGGAGATGTATAACCTCCATCTCCATCTCCACAGGATTGACACTGAACAGTTCAGCCATCTTCTTCTTCTTCAGCTCGACATGAAATTATAAACCGTGACTGTATAGGTCTAGCCTCCCTATATCTGTGTGTGAAATTGTTCCATCCTCAAAAACAATACTTCTGCAGTCGAGCTGCAGCTTCTAGCTACGGTCTTCAGCTAAAAAAAAGGACACTGAATGTCCTGAATGTGGCATCACGAACATGACTGTCTGAACACAGCAGGCAGGAGTATTTACAACAGCATATAAAAACAAAAATAGTGCATGTGGGTGCACACTTACATTCTCTGTCTTACTGTTACATTAATCCCATGAATGTATGAGATTAAGTTAGCATCATATCTCAATCAGTGATTAAGTGAATAATAAAGTTTCTATCGGGTCACTATCAGCCAGGGGAGGGGGGAGACGGTGATCGCGGGAAGCTTTCCTCCTGCCTTCACAAACCGTTACACAAGTATTTATCAACTGAAAATAGCAAGAGGACATTCATACTCTGCAATCCAAGACTTGATTAAATCCACCAAAAACCTGACATGGTGCTAACGCGAGTATTTTTAAAACGTGTGTCTGAGCCGCAGCGACACTGACTGATTCAGGGGCATTTATTGTCCTCTGATTTTTTCTACACAGTCTGTGAACCGCGAGCGGCGAGCTACTGAAAAGCTGCCCGGTCGATGTGTTGGAGACCCCTGATCTAAAGACATTGATGGTCTGAAAGCAATGTGCTTTCATGTAGCTGAAACATTGACTACTTGTGTGAAATGTGTAGATGTAGGATTTATTAAAAGGGTTCTACTTCACCCTTTATCTTATCAATATGGCTATGATAAATGGCAAATGTAGAGACGATTATGTATCAAATTGATCAAGACACAATCCGGTAATAATCTGTGATCCAGTGGCACTGTGACAGACAACAGATACAAGGTCGTAAATCTGAATAGAAACTTTAATTAAAATATGTTTTTTTTAATGATTTAACCGGGATTACATTTACCCCTTCTATAAATTCAAACAAACTAATCTGAAGTAATAATAATAAGAACAAAGCACAGACCACGTGAGTCCTGAAAGGAACAAACAGGACACATCAGACACATCTCAAGTAGAGACAAAAGCCAATGTCAAAAGATGGGTCTTCTTCAGTAGTTTTTTAAAAAGCTTCAACAGAGACTGTCTAAAGGGAGAGACCGTGGGACAGCCAGTAGTTCCTGGTCTGAAGACTTAAAGGCGCATTTCCACTACACGGCCTCGCTCGGCCTCGCTCTGTATGGCTAGGCCTTGGTAGGACTGGCTCACTTTATGCTGCGTTTCCATTACAGTTTAGTAGCTGGGGCAGTATCTATAGTAACGCAGTGTGGGCAGAGCCGTGACGTCATCTTCAATGCGAACCACAGAAAAACAACACAGCCGTTAGCTCTTAGCCCTCAGAGCTCACAGCTCCTCATATCTGTAGGGCCGTTGTTGTGAGTGTGGACGGTCGGAGCATACAGGACTGTCTCAGAAAATTAGAATATTGTGATAAAGTTCTTTATTTTCTGTAATGCAATTTAAAAAAAAAAAAAAAAATGTCATACATTCTGGATTCATTACAAATCAACTGAAATATTGCAGCCTTTTATTATTTTAATATTGCTGATTATGGCATACAGCTTAAGAAAACTCAAATATCCTATCTCTAAATATTAGAATATCATGAAAAAGTATACTAGTAGGGTGTTCAACGAATCACTTGAATCGTCTAATTAACTCGAAACACCTGCAAGGGTTTCCTGAGCCTTGAAAAACACTCAGCTTGGTTCAGTAAACTAATCACAAGTATGGGGAAGACTGCTGATCTGACTGCTGTCCAGAGGACCGTCATTGACACCCTCCATCAGGAGGGTAAGACACAAAAAGAAATTTCTCAAAGAGCAAGCTGTTCACAGAGTGCAGTTTCAAAGCACATCCACAAAAAGTCTGTTGGAAGGGGGAAATGTGGCAGGAAACGCTGCACAACCAAGAGAGATGACCGCCAGCCTCAACAGCATTGTGAAGAAGAGTCGCTTCCAGAATTTGGGGGAGCTTCAAAGACAGTGGACTGAAGCTGGAGTCCAGGTATCAAAAGTCACTGTTCACAGACGTGTCCGGGAAATGGGCTACAATAGCCGTATTCCCATGGTCAGCCCACTTCTGAACTCAAGACAACGGAAGAGGCGTCTGACTTGGGCTAAGGAAAAGAAGCACTGGACAGTTGCACAGTGGTCCAAAGTCCTCTTTTCAGACGAAAGCAAGTTTTGTATTTCATTTGGAAGTCAAGGCGCCAGAGTCTGGAGAAAGGCTGGAGAGGAGCAAATCCAAGTTGCTTGAAATCCAGTGTGAAGTTTCCCACAGTCAGCGATGGTTTGGGGAGCCATGTCAGCTGCTGGTGTTGGTCCACTGTGTTTCATCAAGCCCAGAGTAAATGCAGCTGTTGTACCAAGAGATTTTTAGAGCACTACATGCTTCCGTCTGCTGAAAAGCTCTATGGAGAATGAGGAATTCATTTTCCAGCATGATCTGGCACCTGCCCACAGTGCCAAAACCACCAGTAACTGGTGTACTGACCATGGCATTACTGTCCTCGATTGGCCTGCAAATTCCCCTGACCTGAACCCCATAGAGAATATGTGGGGTATTGTGAAGAAGAGAAGCTGAAAGACACCAGACCCAACAATGCTAATGAGCTAAAGGCCGCTATTGAAGCATCCTGGGCATCCATAACACCTCAGCAATGCCACAGGCTGATTGCCTCCATGCCACGCCGCATTGATGCAGTAATCGTGGCAAAAGGATTCCCAACCAAGTACTGAGTGCATTAATGGACATTTTCAAATGTTTGATTGTGTTTTGCTGTTATAAATCTTTTTTTTTTACTGGTCTGAGGAACTATTCTAATTTTTTGAGATAGGATTTTTGAGTTTTCTTAAGCTGTATGCCATAATCAGCAATATTAAAATAATAAAAGGCTTGCAACATTTCAGTTGATTTGTAATGAATCCAGAATGTATGACATTTTTGTTTTTTTTAATTGCATTACAGAAAATAAGAACTTTATCACAATATTCTAATTTTCTGAGACAGTCCTGTATATAACGTTAGCTTAGCCAATCTCCATTTAGAAAACACGCATTCTAAAAGGTGTTTCTCTGCCGTCTGCCTGCAGACTTGTCAAAGCGTTAAATTCATGGTTTTTACTAACCGGTATCAGTATGTTGTTACTTCGGCATCATTTAGAAACCTGTATTACAATTAAATCACGGTCAGATATGTTCATCTTGTTGTAGTTGTAGCCCCCTTGCCAGCGATGCTCTCTCTAGTTTAGCATACTCAGCCCGACTCAGCCTGGTTGTTGCTTAAAGCGAGCTCCGCGCTGTGGTGGAAATGCGCCATAAGTGACCTACCGGCGATGTAAGGATGGAGAAGGTCACATATATATTCCGGTGCATTTCCACGCAGGGCTCTATATGTAATAACCAGAACCTTAAAATGAATTCTAAAAGTTCTGACGGCTCTTCTTCTGTGTGTGTGTGTGTGTGTGTGTGTGTGTGTCCTGCAGGTCAGAAACCTCACCAGTGCTCCATCTGCTGGCGCTCCTTCTCTCTGCGCGACTACCTCCTGAAACACATGGTGGTGCACACGGGCGTGCGGGCCTTCCAGTGCTCCATGTGTGGAAAACGCTTCACCCAGAAGAGCTCGCTGAACGTGCACATGCGCACGCACCGAGCCGAGCGCACCTTCCAGTGCAACGTGTGCCAGCGGGCCTTCACCCACCGCACGCTGCTGGAGCGCCACGCCCTGCAGCACGCCCACCCCCCCCCCCCCAGGGGAGAGGGGCCGACATGACCTCGCCCCCCAAGCACAGCCCCCCGCCGATGGGGGGGTCCTCAGGTATGGCTACGCCCGCTGGGATGGTGGGAAACATGGCCAACATGCCCAGCACGGAGCCTCATCTACCTAAAGGTCTAGTGGGCAGCTAGTGGGAACACGGACATGTGGAGGAGTCCCGAAGGTTTTATATGAGAAATGTTGGTACGGGTTCCCCAGGACGTAGACACTGCTGGATGCTAAGGTTCATACGTTGGGCGATTTTCACGATTATTAAGTTGCATAAGTTGCGTTGATTAGCATACGCAGACAATAGCTAAAAATGGCTTGGCTGATTTGGACAATTTTGGTGTGGTCTATTGAGGATGTTAAATCTATACTGACATTTCTAGGTTAAAAGAAATGACAGTTTTGAGTCCTGTAATTCCCAAACTTCTTCAAATCAGTTCACCGGGAGTACATAGATGGAGACTTTAACCCCAACCCTTTTTTTTACATGTCTGCATCTGCTAATTAACACAGCTTAGTATGCCAATTGTGCAAAATCGCCGACAAATGCAAGTTAGCATCGATAGTTTCTTCGTGCTGGGGACCCTTGCTATACATTCCTATCATAAACGTTGGGTATTCAACATTTTAACGGGTTCACAATCAGACTGAGCTGCCAGATAGACTATAGGGGGAGAATAAGGGGAGGATAGGGAGCCCATTCCTCAAACCGACCATTTTTAGGGTCCTAGTTCTGGTCGGAAAAGCACTTACAGGTTCCCGTCTTTTAAACTTAACGACACCTTTCAATCAGGGTTCTTACAACAGCTGGATAATAATGTAGATTTCTGAGGTGGAATGCACATAATCCTGGAAACAGTTGTTCCCGCCCAGAAACCCGTTCTGTTAGCTTGTCGTCCTTCC
The DNA here is from genome assembly GCA_902827135.1 of Harpagifer antarcticus. NCBI lineage: Eukaryota > Metazoa > Chordata > Actinopteri > Perciformes > Harpagiferidae > Harpagifer > Harpagifer antarcticus. The sequence continues at coordinate 1,134,908 of CADEHL010001310.1, read as the reverse complement.
CTTGTGTTGTGACATGTGTTGCTGTTATCAAGCGCTCATGAGCGACACCGCTTAACGATCACACACCTTGATGAACAGCCATCCAAATCCAGTCAAAGTGTGGTTTAAATGTGTAGGAACCCTGTTCAAAGACACCAGAGAGTCACCAAAGGTTAGGGAGTGGGTTGGGAGGATGGGGTTAAAAGAGAAGCAAGTAAGGAAGGGTTATTAGGGGGGGGGGGGGTGCAGGGTTTTTATTCACCCTTCAATTCATTAATTCAGGAGTAAAGTTCAGTGTTGCATTCTTTAAAGTGCATCAAATCAAACGTAGATTATATATATCTGAGTTTATGTTATGAAGCCACTTTTCAGGAAAACAATCCAAAAACTAAATTCAAGAAATTATAATTTCTCTTTATATTTAAGGGATTTTCTGTTAGAAAAGGTGTCGTGTCTTCTTTTGTTAGCCAGTATTATCATACATGTAAACCGAAAGACGAGGCTTCCTTCTTTTACAACCCTCACACACAACGCGTTTAAATATTACATTTTAAATGGTTATATATTTAGTTAAAACTAGAAGACTGTTTTAAAAGGGAACTTATAAAGCACTTCTAAATATGGTTGTTAAGCTGGAAAATGTAAGCAAAGACCTGCATTTGCTAGAATCCCTCCTCCAGGAGTTAAAAGTATGAAAACAAGAACAGGTTTGCATCTCGCTCACACTCGTCTGTGGATGAATGTGTAACTTATTGTGGCTAAAACACAGACATTAAACGATAGAAACACCTTAAAAGCTTATTAATTACAAAAAATTCCCTTTCTTTATACATTAGAGAAAGAAATTCCTTGAATGAACTGAATTGAAAGTGAATGGAGCCCGGAGCTATTCAACGCAGGGTGACAAAGGAGGTGATGAATGACTCAATGTAGAGTAGTTCAGAGGGAGACTACAGCAGGGAGGAAGAGGAGGAAGAGGAAGAGGAAGAGAAGGCGTGATGCACAGCAGTGTGAATGAATTCACCATCATCCATCCAGACCGCTTTGTAACATTTTCCACAGGCGCCACTGGTCGGCCCAGGATCATATACCTCGAAAAAAACCAAGGACGGGGACACTATTATCTCTTTTGAAATGTTGGGAAACATTTCAGCATGTTTTACACACACACACACACACACACACACACACACACACACACACACACACACCCACACTACAATTACCTCGGTGGTCCAAAGACAGGCATTGTGCTTCACATCTTTTAAGCAGACGAAGAGAAACAGTGAAAACGAAAAGCTACGACAGATCCGTTTACTTTTCAAAAAACGTACTAAAGTACTTCTGTGTAAAGTTCCTGTACGCATCGCTATGACGCCCAGCTTGTCCTTTGTTGCTCATGTGATTCTTTGATGCAGAAAAAGGGCCATAAAATATAAAAAAATATGAAAAAAGTGTTTTAAAGTGAAAGAGCCATTCAGAGGACTATGACGAAATCAATGATTTTTCATCAGGATTTTATTAAGTGTTTGGTTGTGTTTTTGGGCTCTGGGTAATAATAATAATAATGAATGGGAAAATGTTTGTTGCTTAAAAAAACCTATAAAAGCTTTTCTCGCAGCGCTATAAAAAAACCTTTTTTTAAAGTTTTAGTAAAACTAAATTAATCATGAAATGTACAATCACCCCGAGAAAGTTTAGACAAAGTCAAACTTGTGATAATGTTAATTATCACTTTAATATTTATTACAATTTGATCTCTATGCACAATTAAGTTTGCACATCATATGACGTAGACCTAGATGTTGTTGTCCCCCCATGTATTTGGCTTAAGATGTTTTCCCCTTTTCTTTACACCTTGATCTTAAAAGACCTTAAGTGTCCCTGCTTTTTGCTAATTTCCCTTCATGTTTGTCAGTCGGAGCATTATATGATATTCAGTAGTTTACTTAAGCTTTGTAAGAGCCTTCTAATTAAAATGATTTCTTACGTGACCTCCCCATCGTGAGCTGTGCGAGTGATGAGATCATTTGACTTCAATATCACTTTCATTTTAAGAAGAGTGAAACCAGCAAAGGCTTTGATTCAAATCCTTTGTGTCTGGACTTCACTATAAATATTGACATGCAATGTCCCATTTTTTAAATGTGGTTAAAAAACATTTGCTTATTTACGTGGAGCAGGCCTTTCAGCATGTGTTCATTGGCGTCAGAATGCTGCAAGTTAATTTGTTTCGCCAGCAATGCGGGTGATAATGGAGTGGTGCAGTGATGACGTGTTACGACGATAGCATCTCCCTGCTCCCTCGACAAAAGCAATGGGATGTTCCATTGGATTTCGGCGTATTGATGAAAACAAGCTCGGTGGCAAACCCACCTTTATGATACTTACATGTTTTGTTCAGCAAGATAATCTCAACACATTTTAACACTTCTTTTATGATGAAGTAAAAGCTAACTGTAGGCTGTAAAGGAACTACAGCACAGTCACATGACTTCATTTCAGCACCGCTAAGCTAAAGGTGGCTAATGTTCAACTCGATTACGTTTAGTCGTCTCATTTAGAACATTTTACAACTTTAAACCCTAATTATTTAAATAAGGGCTATAAAAGTGTTTGTGCTCGGCAGTTGATTGCAGTTTTTAAATCAGCTGATTAATGGACGTTTCTTTCCCAATGTTAGTCAATGGGGAAAAAAACATTTTTGGGCCCAATTAATTCACGGAGTGTAGTACCGCTGTTTGGCCACTATGGGAATTTGCTTCGATGTGCGGCGCACTTCCTGGGGGCTTAACATTCACCAGTGCGCTATCTGAACGTTTAAAATCGACTTGGCTACCGTTAACCACAGACCTTATTTCAGGCCTCCACAAAAACGTTAACTAAACCGGACGAGGTAAAATGCTAATTTAAAAGCGGGCTATTAAAGTATATGTTCATAGTAGTTGATTAACTTAAAAATATAAATTATCCGCTGATCTACAGACATCTGTTTTCCAATGTAAAAATTATTTTTGGGCCCAATGACGTCACGGACTGACACAGATAGCGTAGTACCACCGTTTGGCCACTAGGAGAACTTGCTAGAACAAACAGGAAAGTCTCGTAAACTAGTGGCATCTCACCACCAAAAACGGTCATAAAAAAATGTCAAGACGAGGGAGCCGGAACCATAAAATGCTGACTTATTTCCGGGTATTAGGACTCATTCCTGCACCACTCTATAGATAATTAAAAGAAGCTGGACTGAAACTCCTCCAACTCTCCGTTGGATATAAGCTATATGTAACATTTTACGCCAAACCTTTGGTGCTTTTTTAGGAAATATTTACCTCATTTGCCAGTGTCCATGCTGTGGTCTGTTTGGTGAATAAGCAAGTGTTGATCTGTTTCAGAGGTTTCGCTGCATCTTGTCTGAGAAGGACCCTTGAACAGTACTGTAATATGTGTGCTTTGAAGCCATGTCAGCGCATTGTAACGTACAGGTTATGCCTTTTTTTCTGTTTTATTGGGAGGGAGGTTGATAATTGTTTTTCTACGTTAATATTTCTTAACAGAGGTTAAATATGTCAGAAGAAGAAGAAACAGTCATTTTATAAAAAATAAAAAACCATTTGTCATCGTAAAACCACATCTTTTATGTATAAAAAGACTAAAGGCATGATTTTAACTTTTTCTGAGAACTTAGATGTCGTACTCAATGAATTAATTGAATTTTAAAAATGAGTGATTTCAAAGATTTCTTTCTCAAAATAAAAGTCTTCTATGGATAAAGGCAAGATGTGAGTAAAGAGTGGAATTGTTTATGTGTGTGTGTGTGTGTGTGTGGTGTGTGTGTGGTGTGTGTGTGTGTGTGTGTGTGTGTGTGTAGTGTGTGTGTGTGCTGTGTGTGTGTGTGTGTGTGTGTAGTGTGTGTGTGTGTGTCGTGTGTGTGTGTGTGTGTGTGTGTGTGTTGTGTGTGTGTGTGTGTGTGTGTGTGTGTGTGTGTGTGTGTGTGTTGTGTTGTGTGTGTGTGTGTGTGTGTGTGTGTGTGTGTGGTGTGTGTGTGTGTGTGTGTGTTGTGTGTGTGTGTGTGTAGGTCAGGTGAGTAAATGCCTCAAATCATCAATATAGTGTACTGCAAGTTTGCTTAATTTGTATGTCTTGTTTACTAATTTGATCAGATTTTGCCAGATTTAATTCAATATGCTTATAATATTATACTTTTGGTTGTGTGATTGTTTGTGTTAAGCTTCGGTGGAGAAGGAATCCAGATGTATTAATGGTAAAGCTGAAAACTGTACTGAAAAGTCCTCATTATGCGACAGAATGGCCGGTCAGAGTTATATACATTTAAAGAGTTTAAGAACATCACTATTAATTGTTAAAGGGGCTCTAATAAGCTGATGTTCAGGTGTATATCAGTATGTAGTGTCTCTACTTTAAAGAGTCCTCTCCTGCTGATGCTCAGGTGTATATCAGTATGTAGTGTCTCTACTTTAAAGAGTCCTCTCCCTGCTGATGTTCAGGTGGTATATCAGTATGTAGTGTCTCTACTTTAAAGAGTCCTCTCCTGCTGATGTTCAGGTGTATATCAGTATGTAGTGTCTCTACTTTAAAGAGTCCTCTCCTGCTGATGCTCAGGTGTATATCAGTATGTAGTGTCTCTACTTTAAAGAGTCCTCTCCTGCTGATGTTCAGGTGTATATCAGTATGTAGAGTCTCTGCTTTAAAGAGTCCTCTCCTGCTGATGTTCAGGTGTATATCAGTCTGTAGTGTCTCTACTTTAAAGAGTCCTCTCCTGCTGATGTTCAGGTGTATATCAGTATGTAGTGTCTCTACTTTAAAGAGTCCTCTCCTGCTGATGTTCAGGTGTATATCAGTATGTAGTGTCTCTACTTTAAAGAGTCCTCTCCTGCTGATGTTCAGGTGTATATCAGTATGTAGTGCCTCTACTAGATACAGGATCCAGGACACAGGATCCAGGACTCAGGATCCAGGATTCAGGATCCAGGACACAGGACCGTAGCAACAGGATCAGCCACGACTCAGGATCCCGGCGTAGACAGACACCAAAAAGACATTTGGGGGAAGCTGGGTTATTCGGAACATGAGAGTACGCAGGTACAGACAGACAGAAGGAAGAAGTAAGGTGTCCCCCGACAGTCCAAGCCTATAGCAGCTAAACTAACGTGTCTACGTACATGCACTCCCTTAGGATAGGGTGAGGGGAAAGAGTATGAAGATGTATGTGCCACCATGAGTGCATTGCTCCTAAAAAGTGTTTCTGGCACTGACACCAATGAACAGTTGTGCGTCGACTTGGCAGGGATCAAGGCACGTCTATACCTCTCCCTGCTTCCACCGTCTACACACACAACCAGATTACATTCCATCAGTAAGGAAAAAGAGTAGGAACTAAGATGTATGGTGAAGAGGCTCAATGTGTCTGTGTCAATGCACTCTTATTAATCAGTGACAATGTTTCTGTAAAAGCTGCTCATATGTTTTATATGTACAATGTTAAAGTAACTTGTAATGCCAAATTCTAAAATATAGTAAATCAGACAAAGTACAAAACTAATAACTACCTTAATGTTGGAAAATATTGAAGTCGGAACACAAAGTAAAGATGTATGTTGTTTATTTAACACAAAAGTTGTTGTGTAGAAAACAAAATGTAACTGAACCATCGACAGTTTTGAGAAAAGTTATTGTTAAAGTACATTTTAAGTAAAAGTGTTCTGGTTCTAGCTTTTCAACTATATAAATATGCTTTTTAAGTATAAAAAAATATAAATACCTTTTGGGACAGGCGGTCACACGAAACAAGAAATTGTGATGTGAAATATTTCCCTTTTTCTCTGCCACTGATAAATGAAGAAAAGCGTTTTAGTTGCAGCTCTTGTCAATACCTTATTGATTCAGTAATATGAAAAATACAGCTGTAGTTGTTTTTATGAAACATCAATGTGTTATGTGACGTTTAAAAAGCTGCTAAATACCGTTGTTTATTATTTTAAATGTGAAAAATATCTTCTTGTATTCCCCAATTGTTGCTTCAACACTGTCTGAGTTCCTGCAGCCTTACTGTAGTTTCTTTATCTTAACTCACCTGTCCTCTTAGTTGTTCCTGTTATCCCTGCCATCAAACTCCCAGTGCATGTGTCATGAACACAGTGTCCCAGTGCATGTATCATGAACACAGTGTCCCAGTGCATGTATCATGAACACAGTGTAAAAGCTGTCGTTTCTTGAAGGTTCATAGATGATGTTTTCTTCGGGGGCCTTTGAAGGTCTGGCTGGTCGCGGCTGAACTCTGGCCAGAAGGCATCTGTTACTCAACAACATCTGTTCCTGTTACTCTCTTTCTCCCAGCATGCCGAGGGACACGCAGGCTCTCCCAAGGGTGGCCCTTTGTGTGCCCCATTGTCAATTCCATCATTGTCTGTTTCGAAGTCTGTTCCCATAATGCCGCGGGGTTATAAACCCCTTCAGAGGCCATTTCTACCGGGCGGATGATTTACAGTTATTTGTGTCTAAAAACAATCAGCGTCTCTATGTTGGGGGGGAGGGAGGGGGATTAAGAAAGAGAACTGAGGGGAATTTAAAGAGGTAATGGGTAAGACATTTAAATAGGCTGATTTTACAACACGTTACTTCAGCTTCGTATGTTTATATAAATATTTATTTAATTTATTCTAAAATGGTTACGAATTGTACATTTCCCGTCGGATAATTAAAGTGTTTTGATTTTAAGTCAAATCAGAATCAAAATACTTGAGTTATCCCAGGGGGGGGAATTAGGATTTGTGACAGTTGTGCCATTACTAAGACTTCCTCTCTACAGCAAAATAACTTTAGTGGGGCATATCTCCGCATTTGAATTGTTTGTGGAGATCTCCTAAAGTGTTTTTTGTTCCGAGAAAAAAGTCAGAATTCTTTTTTAATGTTGAAAATTTTGGGGGGATTTTCAGAAATGTCTTCTTTTTTTCTTGAATGCTTATTTTAGTCGGAATCAGAAATGTCCAAGAAAACTTTATTTTAATGTAAAAAGCTTCAGTTTTTAGTGAGAAAAATCCCCACTTCAGTTAATTTTACTGTAAGCAGGAGGGAGGAAAACCCATAGTATTGGAAAATGTCACAAAACCCCTGCCCCCCTGATTTGTTTCCCCCCCTGATGTAAAGGTCCTCCCTAACTTATTCCCCCTGTTTAAATGTCCCCCCTAACTTGAGCAGATATGTAAGAGAACTTGACTTCAGTGTAAAAAGCTTCAGAAATGAGTGAGAAAACCCCACTAAAGTTATTTTTGCTTTAAACGGGAAGGGAGGAAAATGGTCCAACTGTCACTAATCCTATTTTCTTCTTGAAATAAACGTAGTATTTGATTCTGATTTAATCTTTTCTCTTTTGCTTTTGAAGATATGTACAAGAAAAACTCTTACTTTAAAGATTTGAGTGAGAAACCCCCCACTAAACTGGAAGTGTGGAAAACCCACATAACTGGAAAATGGTACAGCTGTCTGGGATAATTCAAGTATTTTGATTCTGATTTAAAATATTTCTCTCGTACTTTAGCAGATATGTACGAGATAACTTGACTACAGTGTAAAAATCTTCAGAAATGAGTGAGAAAACCCCCCAGTAAAGTTATTTTTCCTGTAAACTGGAAGCGTGGAGCACCCAAAGTGTTGGAAAGCTGTCATGAATCCTAATATCCTCCTGGGATAATTCAAGTATTTTGATTCTGATTTAAAGTGTTCTCTTGTACTTTAGAAGATGTGCACAAGAAAACGTTACTTCAGTGTAAAAAGCTTCAGTTTTTAGTGAAGAACCCCCCACTAAAGATATTTGTGCTGTTAACAGGATGCGTGGAAAAGTGTTTGAAAATGGTACAGCTGTCATGAATCCTACGTTTTCTTCAGTACTTGTGTAGATATGTACAAAGACACTTGAATTTTAAAAGAAAAAGCCCAAGTAAAGTTATTTTTTTAACCTAAAGTGTTGGAAAATGGTACAACTGGCATGAATCCTATGTTTTGTCTTGTACTGGCGTAGATATGTGTAACCGGTGTCGTTAAGCGGTCTCTGCGTTGTGTTTTGCGTTGTTCGTGGATGACCAGAGCCAGCATACAGTTTTGACGATCTCCGTTTTATTACTGACAATCTGACAACAGATATAACTAGAGAATGCAATTCCTGAAGAAATTGCTAGTGGGAATGCTTTATGCTGAAAATCTGACGCTAAACTGCTATGCTGAAATGTAATGTGTAAGAAGAAAGTGAAGAATTTAGATTGAAATGATATATGAGCACTGGGGGCTTGAATGTGTGATGAGAGGAAAATAAAGTAAAAAGGCTTGGAAAAGCAGCAGAATATTTGAACTGCAAACTTCTGAACTAACTTGATGGTGAATGATCGGTCGCCATGCCAACGGCATTTGATGACATCCCATAATACGCTTAGATGTGTTGATGGCTGCATCGTTACCAACGGCATATGGTGAGATCTCAGATTTGGCGTAGAGCTGTTGAGGCGTGGACCGGTGATATACAAGTGAAGATTGGGGGACGATTGGACCGTGTCCATTGGACTTACAGCGACATCGCGTTTCATGGCGAGTGGTCTGTTGCCATGGCAATGGCATTTGATGACACCCCATAATACGCTTAGATGCGTTGATGGCTGTGTCGTTCCCAAACCTGTGAAGTTTTGAGACATTTGGAGCATTTTCACTGAAGTTAAGAGAAAACCATGTTTCATGGCGGGCATTGTGTTGCCATGGCAACGTCATGTCCCGTAGATGTCTTCAGGGCTGGACTGTTAGCACACATGTGAAGTTTGAGCATTTTTTGAACATTTTCATAGGAGTTATATAACGAAATCGTGTTTTATGGCGAGGGATGCGTTTCCATGGAAACGGCATATGGTGAGATCTCAGATTTGGCGTAGAGCTGTTGAGGCATGGACCGGTGATATTCAAGTGAAGATTGGGGGACGATTGGACTTACAGCGACATCGCGGTTCATGGTGAGTGGTCTGTCGCCATGGCAACGGCATTTGATGACACCCCATAATACGCTTAGATGCGTTGATGGCTGCATCGTTACCAAACCTGTGAAGTTTTGGGCCGTTTCGAGCATTTTCACTGAAGTTATTGTTTCATGGCGAGCATTGTGTTGCCATGGCAACGGCATTTGAAGAAATCTCAAAACTGTCCCGTAGATGTCTTCACGGCTGGACTGTTAGCACACATGTGCGGTTTGAGCACTTTTTGTACATTTTCATAGGAGTTAATGTATAGCGACATCGTCTTTTATGGCGAGGGATCTCGCCATGGAAACGGCATATGATGATGACACCCCATAATTGACGTAGAGCTGTTGAGGGCAGGACCATTAACCTTTATCTGAAGTCTGCTGCTCTGAGCGTGTCAGGTGGAGCGATGACATCATCGTGTTCCATTATATTTGAGCTAACGAGGTGTCCAGAGATCAAAGGTTTCCATTGTTCTGAATGAGAGATAAACCTCTTACATGTGAACGTTTTGTGGAAGAACCGTAACAGATATCTGTGAAATTTCAAAGCGTGAAGCATCTCAAGAACCTTGAGTATCTGAAGTGTAATTTTTGTGTACTTTTGGGTTAATAATGTGGCCTTTTTGGCAGTTTAACTAAAGGTGTGCGGCTGCTGCTGTGAGGAAATATCAGCCTGAAATTACAATGGGTTTTAATGGAGACATGTTGAACGTTTTTGTCACTTCATGCCCTCAAGAGGCATTTTGTTTAATTATTTTTTGCTTAATTATTTGTCATTTTTCTAGCTACGAGATGTTTTCCTACGTTTGCCATGAACAATTATGTCTCAGGAATGTAGGGTTTGGGAATTATGGCAGTTTTAAAAAGAAATATGAAGGCAAATTTCAAGATTTCCTACCCTCTGTGACATCACACACTAGTTAATGTTAAAATGTGAAGAACACGTCTAAAACAAGGCCTGAACAATGTTTAATATCTCTAAAAGTAAGAATCAGATTTAAAAGTTGTGTTACACGAATAATGTCAGAAAGATGTGTAACATTTTAAAGTTGGAATGAGGTTTCTGAGTGAAAGTATGAATGAACAGTTAGCAGTTGAAGTCGCATGAACATTTGTTGAAGTCTGAAGAATTTCTCCATTGACTTCAATGTTAAAAATGTGATGAATTATGGGATGTATCTCTGGAATTATGAAAGTTATGAATAATACCAATTGATTCCCGACCGAGCTGAACGTTTTGATCTTTGAATGGAGTTTCTGCGATGTTCAATGCGGGAGGAGAAGACCGGCCGGATACTGATCATTTAGTGGGAATGCTGTTAACAGCATTCCCACTAAATGATCAGTATCTGTTCTTCTACGCACAAAATTCTTTATTCTTATTATTCCACCTGTTATTTTGCCGGTTTTACATTAGGTTTCCCTCACAGTGACTCCTCACGTGGAACATTTACAAAAAGGGAAGAGGAAAAGTGAGGGAAACCTATGTAAAATATGGGGGGGGGAAGTCCTCACAACAATAATCTCCTGAGCATAGCGACCACACTTCAGAAGTTCCGCCCACTGATCTCCGACCTTGTCAGGTATTGAACATTCAATAAAATGAAGAACACAGAATTACTTAATATAAAACACAGAATGTGTGTGATTATTCAAAATGATTTACAAATAAACCCCACTGCATATTTGCAACTGTTACATATGTACAAAAGACACTTGAGGTTTAAAAGAAAAAGCTTCAGGTTTTAGTGACATTTTTAGGAAAATCGTACAACTGTCATGGATCCTTCCTTTTCTCTTATACTTGTGCGGATATATACAAAACAACGTCAGTTAAAAAAGAAAAGCTTCAGGTTTTAGTGAGAAACCCCCTAAGTAAAGTTATTTCTACTGTAAACGGGGGGCGTGGAATACCCAAATAACTCAAAAATGGTACAGCTGTCATGAGTCCTAAGTATTCTATTATACTTGTGTAGATATGTGCAAAAGACACTTGAGTTTTAAAAGAAAAAGCTTCAGACTTTAATGAGAAAACCCCCAAGTGAAGTTATTTTTGCTGTAAACAGGAAGGGAGGATAACCTAAAGTGTTGGAAAATGGTACAACTTTCCTGAATCCTAAGTGTTCTCCTGTACTTGTGTGTAGATATGTACCAAAAAGCTTCAGTTTGTAGTGAGAAAACCCCCACTAAAGTTATTCTTGCTGTAAACGGGAAGCTTGGAATACCCAAAGAACTCAACAATGGTACAGCCATCATAAATCCTAAGTTTTCTCCTGTACTTGGACTTAAACAAAACGTCAGTTCTCAAAGAAAAAGCTTCAGTTTTTAATGAGAAAACCCCACTAAAGTTATTTAGCTGTAAACAGCAACGGGGGTAGACCCAAAGTCCAGGAGGCGTTTCTTCACATTGATCTGACTTTCAGAGCCATGAATTACCTGACTTGTTCTTTAGGCGGAGGAATAGGAGTGGTAAATCTAGCGTAGGGACATTGTTTTGTTATGAATAGGCCCCTCTCCCGTCTCCAGGGAAACACTTTCAACTCCTGGCAGCAGCCAACAGTTTGGGCACAGAAAGGCCCACTATGGGGTCCTCAGGGGAAGACAACAGATGTTCCTGATTAACTTACAGACCAGAAGTGTTTTTCACAGTGCAGATGGATAAAAAAAAAGTTGGACACAATTAAAATTTCATGTTTAGCAATATTTATTTGGAAAAATAGTCTTGGCTAATTCCTTCATTCAAAAACGGTAAAGGAGACGGTAACATAACACTTTGTACAGTACAATCCCTCTTAAATAACATTTTCTTTAAAAAAAGTCCCATTGACCTGAAGTGCCTTTGCAAAATATCATCATTAATAAAAAAAAGCAACTTAAATAATCATAACAAACATCACAAATATACAATACGAAATAAAAATAACACAAATCATTAAATTAACTTAAATTAAATCATATTTTTAAACTTTTTTCTTGTTTTTTTCTTTCTTTATTTACAAAATCTGTATCAAAAGCAACATTTTATTTATTTAATTAAGACAAAGTTTTCATGTCCCGAAAAGAAACTGAAAAGAGTTGAACAATACTATGTCATAAATGGTTTTGGAGGGCCTTAGGGAAGGAAAACGCACTTCAGTGTACACAGCGATCAATACATTACAGTCTTCACAGTGCAGCGATGGGTGCACAGCCCAAAAACAGCTTCGAGAAGAACAGGCCAGTATGGCCAAACATCCACCGTTTGATGCAGTTCCTGCGCTCAGCAACACGTGTGGGTTAGAGAAAAGGCCTGGGTGCAAATGTTGCAAAAACAAAAAAATCGTAGCGTCGCACGTTAGCGCCACGAGACAGTGTCCGTTTATATTTTTTTACTATTTTTACTCCCCGATAAAAGGCAGAACAGAAAGCTAAGTGGCAGTTTACTTTCAACCGTAAACTTTGTATTTATACCCCGCCAGTTCTTATCCCACACGCTGCCTGCGCTTATTTTTTTCCAGTAGAGAACCAGCTCACTCTGAATATCAGTTAAACGTCTCAGTATCAGCAGCAGTCTCAAGGCGGGACACCTCCCCCTAGGGTTTAGAGCAGCATCTGAAGGAGTATTAAAACTCTCCCATAGAGCAAATGAGCAACGGGCAGCCCACTGGTGGCTCGTTACACCTGGAGGGACACGAGAAGACAAAAGAAACGTTAGGGTTTGTTCGACAGACGACCACAGAGAGACGAGTTTCAACACTGAAATGTATAACATCGGAAACTCACCTCAGTTGCAATTATACATTCGTCCTTTTCCTCTGACATCACAAACACAGATTTGTACTTGGTGTCCGCACATGCAGACATTTCTGGGGCGTTCTTTTCTGATGAATCGCTTTAAGAAAGAAAGAAAGACGTGGTTAGTTTTATTGTTCTGATAGCTTCAGTGCTACATTAGCTTCAGTGCTACATTAGCTTCAGTGCTACATTAGCTTCAGTGCTACATTAGCTTCAGTGCTACATTAGCTTCATTCATTAGCATTACATTACATTAAGCGCTTTGAGCACCAGGAAAATCGCTATATATAAATCACATGTATTATTAGAGACCGTCAGAAAGATATTTACCATTTTAATCGTTTGCTGCGTTTCTCCTCAAACTCAAACGAGTCGTGGGATTGGCACTTGTCTTCGCTGGCCGCCTCCAGCATGGCTTCCTTCGCCGCCTGCTCGTAGTTGACCTCCTGTACGAGGTTGTAGTCTGAAGGCTGATGGCGGCTCTTGTAGCTGCTCCTCCCCGGTGGAGACCCCTCGTCAGGATCGCTGCTGCAGAAGTCCATCTTCTTGTTGATGTTTTTAACTCCCGGCGTCGGCATCATGCTGACCGCCAGATCTCTGTCACCTCGGTGACAGTTGTTGGTCAGGTTGTTTATTGTCTCCACCTCACCAACTGTTTCTATTTGACCGCCCCGCTGGACTTTCGATCGGAAAAATCCAACAAGAACAGCGCATCCCGCCAGCAGAAGAAGAACCAAAGCCACGCCGGACCCCACGGCCATCCAGGGAACGTCGGACCCTCGGATCGCAGCGTGTTCTGGGAGCAGGAACTGGCAGTTTCTTCCTCCGTATCCGGGAACGCACGCGCACACGTAGCGGTTGTTCCTCTCGTGGCACGTGGCTCCGTTGTGGCACGGGTTGTGTTCACAGCGGCTGATTGGAGAGCTGCAGTTTCGCCCAGTGATCCCCGGCGGGCACGAGCAGATGTATCCGTCGAGACCTTCCTGACACGTGCCGCCGTTTCGGCACGGGTACATCGAACACTCGTCCCCCGTGTGGTCGCAGTTCATGCCCGTGAATCCCTCGGGACACTGACACAGGTACGAGTTGACCAGATCCACACAGCGAGCACCTGTAGGCAGAATCAGACATGTTTAGTGTTAGGAAAATATCACTGGTCTTGAGCTTCAATCTCTGGATCCATGTGTCTGTGATCCTCTCCAGAAAGGAAGTAGTCATCAGAGCATCAACTAGTTCCTGAGCAGTGTCCTTCACATGCTGATATCCAAGAGAGGGAGTTACACAGTCACAAGATGGAGGAATAGAAAGCAGTATTCAATGTTTACTTCAGATTAGCTCCACGTCAGAAATGAGCATGCTTGATGTCTCTCTCCATAGAGGCTGAATCATCATGTTAATCACAGAGCTATCATCTGCCTCAAACAGTCCTGATGCTCTTCTAGGTAATCACGCATCCTGTCATGTTCACAGCTACAGTTGGGATACCTTTGTTAGCATGCTACTCTCATATTGGAAGAGTATTTCCCCAACATTTAGTACAAATGGAATAATAATGATGTTTTGGTGTTCGAGGCACACTTCAAAACTGGAGTCAAAACTGCTCAAAGATTGTAGGTCAACCTTTTGAATCAGCTTACATAAATTAACAATATCGAGGCTGTCCAACAACATCGTCTCTGACCCCAACCATGTCCTGAACAGTGAATATGAATTGTCACAACCAATCAGAGATACAGGGTCCCACGATTGAATAAAGTTCGTTCGAAGCACTCCTTTGTGCGCCAGGCAATCCTCAAATTAAATACAGAGTTAAATCCCTAGTCGAACTTGATCTGACAATACATTATTATCGTACCGTATTGTGTCTTATTACACGGCTATACACGATATTGCAGAGGTTGTTAATAGTTGATAACGCACCGCTGCTAAGCAAAATAACGACCGTTGCTAAGTAGGATCAAGAGTGAGAAAGGGAAAGAGGTCAAAAGACAGAGAGCTGGACGTCAGATAAATCCACAGAAGAAGACAGCGGAGAGATCTTGATCCACCTCCCTTAAAGGTCCCTATTATACTGTGTTTCATCAATATATCACAGGTCTCAGATATATCCAGAGCCTGTCTCTGATTGGCTGAAAGACCATTGCAGCATTACCCATAATCCCCTCTGTTTCAGCCCTGTTTCCAAAGTGCTGATTCTCTGTCTGTTACTTTAGATGAAAATAAGGAGCCCCTCCCCACGCCCCTCTGAGAGACATTTGGTTACCAAAGAACTCAATGGTGCTCTAGGCGGAGATTCAGGTTGATAAGGTGGGGGGGGGGGGGGGGGGTTACCTGGTTGCTGATTGGCTAATGGTTACACAAGACAAAACATCGTTTATGACATCATCAAGTGGCCAAAATCTGATCAGCTCATTTTCAGACAGGTTTTTATAGAAATGGATATTAAAAGAGAGAAAATCTTGTTCCTGAAACTTTCCGAGTCTCTTTCCACAGAGGGGACACATGTTGATGTAGAAGAAGACATGAAGAAGAGGGGACACATGTTGATGTAGAAGAGACATGAAGAAGAGGGGACACATGTTGATGTAGAAGAGACATGAAGAAGAGGGGACACATGTTGATGTAGAAGAGACATGACGAAGAGGGGACACATGTTGATGTAGAAGAGACATGAAGAAGAGGGGGACACATGTTGCATGTAGAAGAGACATGAAGAAGAGGGGACACATGTTGATGTAGAAGAGACATGAAGAAGAGGGGACACATGTTGATGTAGAAGAGACATGAAGAAGAGGGGACACATGTTGATGTAGAAGAGACATGAATGAAGAAGAGGGGACACATGTTGATGTAGAAGAGACATGAAGAAGAGGGGACACATGTTGATGTAGAAGAGACATGAAGAAGAGGGGACACATGGTGATGTAGAAGAGACATGAAGAAGAGGGGACACATGGTGATGTGGAAGAGACATAAAGAAGAGGGGACACATGTTGATGTAGAAGAGACATGAAGAAGAGGGGACACATGTTGATGTAGAAGAGACATGAAGAAGAGGGGACACATGTTGATGTAGAAGAGACATGAAGAAGAGGGGACACATGTTGATGTAGAAGAGACATGAAGAAGAGGGGACACATGTTGATGTAGAAGAGACGTGAAGAAGAGGGGACACATGTTGTTGATGTAGAAGAGACATGAAGAAGAGGGGACACATGTTGATGTAGAAGAGACATGAAGAAGAGGGGAAGAAGAGAGGGGACACATGTTGATGTAGAAGAGACATGAAGAAGAGGGGGCACATGTTGATGTAGAAGAGACATGGAGAAGAGGGGACACATGTTGATGTAGAAGAGACATGAAGAAGAGGGGACACATGTTGATGTAGAAGAGACATGAAGAAGAGGGGACACATGTTGATGTAGAAGAGACATGAAGAAGAAGAGGGGACACATGTTGATGTAGAAGAGACATGAAGAAGAGGGGACACATGTTGATGTAGAAGAGACATGAAGAAGAGGGGACACATGTTGATGTAGAAGAGACATGAAGAAGAGGGGACACATGGTGATGTAGAAGAGACATGAAGAAGAGGGGACACATGTTGATGTAGAAGAGACATGAAGAAGAGGGGACACATGTTGATGTAGAAGAGACATGGAGAAGAGGGGACACACGTTGATGTAGAAGAGACATGAAGAAGAGGGGGCACATGTTGATGTAGAAGAGACATGGAGAAGAGGGGACACATGTTGATGTAGAAGAGACATGAAGAAGAGGGGACACATGTTGATGTAGAAGAGACATGAAGAAGAGGGGACACATGTTGATGTAGAAGAGACATGAAGAAGAGGGGACACATGTTGATGTAGAAGAGACATGAAGAAGAGGGGACACATGTTGATGTAGAAGAGACATGAAGAAGAGGGGACACATGTTGATGTAGAAGAGACATGAAGAAGAGGGGACACATGTTGATGTAGAAGAGACATGAAGAAGAGGGGACACATGGTGATGTAGAAGAGACATGAAGAAGAGGGGACACATGGTGATGTGGAAGACACATAAAGAAGAGGGGACACATGTTGATGTAGAAGAGACATGAAGAAGAGGGGACACATGTTGATGTAGAAGAGACATGAAGAAGAGGGGACACATGTTGATGTAGAAGAGACATGAAGAAGAGGGGACACATGTTGATGTAGAAGAGACATGAAGAAGAGGGGACACATGTTGATGTAGAAGAGACGTGAAGAAGAGGGGACACCATGTTGATTGTAGAAGAGACATGAAGAAGAGGGGACACATGTTGATGTAGAAGAGACATTGAAGAAGAGGGGACACATGTTGATGTAGAAGAGACATGAAGAAGAGGGACGGACACATGTTGATGTAGAAGAGACATGAAGAAGAGGGGACACATGTTGATGTAGAAGAGACATGAAGAAGAGGGGAACATGTTGATGTAGAAGAGGACATGAAGAAGAGGGGACACATGTTGATGTAGAAGAGACATGGAGAAGTGGATTTTTGCACAATAGGTCCCCCTTAACATATTATGTGTCGTAGTGAACAGATTTGCATGAGATAACCCTAACCCTCCCTTCTAGTCTCTCTCACCGTTGGAGACAGGCGTGGAGGAGCAGTGGTCGATCTTCTTCTCGCAGGTGAACCCGGCGTACCCTGTGGGGCACTGGCCAGAAGTATCCTCGTCGGGGTTGTCGGCACAGCGGCCGTCGTTGGAGCACGGCCCGTCGGCGCACGTCATGGCACTCAGCTCGCAGTTTTTTGCCATAGAAACCGTGAGGGGCAAGTGCAGGTATACGTGTTTTCCAAATCCTGCGAGGAGAAGAAATAGAAACAGGTTCGACATCAAGATCTGTCTTTGGCTGCTGCTGAATCTTTGTGAGTTCCCATAGGCGAAGTTGAAACTAATATGTTTTATTTAAACGTATCGCTTTCAACTAAGCTAATTACAGTTTTGTGACATCTGTTGAGATAATACATTTAATTAAAGTGTGTAAATGTGTCTTTCTGCAGAACAACTACTTTACTCTGGGTACTTAAAGTATATTATGATGCTAATCCTTTTAAATCTAAGAACACATTTCAATACAATACTTTTAACTTGTAACTGAGTATTTTTACACTGTGGTATTGTTACTTTTAATCGAGTAAATAAGTACTTCTTCAACCTACTGAGCCCCAGCTTGCAAGATGTCTCTTTCCTCCCTACTAAAGTCCTTTTTGAAAGAAGACCAAACACTTACGGCACAGCTTTCCTCCGTTGCGACAGGGGTTTCCGGCACATTCGTTGACCTGCATCTCACAGCTGGACCAGTGAAGCCCGGGTCTGCAGGAACAGGTGTAGCTTCCCTGACCCGTGTTGCTACAAGTGGCTCCATTCATGCAGGGCCTGTGGTGGGTGCAGTAGTTGAGATCTGGAGAGACACATGTGGATTAGCCACAGCTCAAACACATGGCAGAACAGCAGCAGCGACAGAATGTGTTTTGTCCTCCGGCACACTTGACTCTTTCTCTTCTTCCAGTGGTTTTTGTTTCCTGTGAGCCCCTCCCTGCTGTTCCTGCTGTCCCTGCTGTCTCCTGCTGTCACACAGAGACAACTGCTGCTCTGTTGTGGCGGTCCTGCACCGCAGTGGTGAATGTATGTTGCTATTTTGATCTTCTTCAATTTCCTTCTTGTCTTTACGAGACTTTGAAATGCTGCTAAACAGACCATGGCCGCAGAGGAACGGTCCTGAGCAGAACTACCCTATAAACTCGGCATAAATCTAAAACACTCTTTCCTAATAAGCATTGCTTACACTCTGACACAGATGGGTTGGCGAGGTTTCTAGGGAGAAGTTGGGCTACATTTGGTTTGAACGTCAGTGTTTTTTGGACATATACTTTCTGTTTAATCAGCTGTTCAATGAACAATCTTCCAAATGTAGTTATGGTCGTTTGTTTATACATCCATTGAAAGACTGTTGATTTAGGCGATGACATCCTGAGCTGAACTATACGCTATAAAACTCTGCATCGATACACTGTTCTGCACTTTGTCGTCCCGACTCTCCTCACATTAAGCACGGCTTCGGTTATTGACAATTGATATAAACAAAGACACAGATGTGGCTAAAGTTTTGGACTTATAACTTCTGTTTTAAACCGCTTTTCAACCGCCATTCTTCCAAAGGGTCTTTTCTTGTTTAACCTTAACTTTCTAACCCAACACTTTTTGATCAACAAATTCCCCAATTGACATAATCTAGACACAGATGTAGTGGATTTGCAAAGATTTAGTTTGGACATATAACTACACTGTTTAAACAACTTTTCAATCTGCATTCTTCCAAATGTAGTTAGGGAATGCTCTTATTTATACATCGTCACCATGCTGATGATTAAGGACTTTCAGGTAACCAATCAACTTTCACTTTTTAACTTTCACTTTTTCATCAGCAAATACCCTATCAGTGCTCTATGCTTCCTTTCCTTCTCTCTCTTTCCTCCTCACCACTCTCATCTCATCCTCACCTTGGTTGCAGAAGAGCCCCCCCCCAGCCCTCCCTGACAGTTGCACTGCCACGGCTGCTGGCAGGTCCCATGGAGGCAGCCCGGATAGCGGATGCACTCGTCGCAGTAGCGGCCTTTGAATCCCACTCTGCACCCTGTTGTCCAATTCGGAGGGAGACACCGGTCAGAACACTCACATTACTTCATGTGTCCCACTAATTCATGAAGGCCCCGGTGAACAGGAGAAACAACGTACTTGCACTCTCCGGGTTTCTCACAGAAGCCGTGCTCTTCGTCGCAGCCTGGCAGGCAGATTGCTGTGGAAGAGAAAGAGACAAACTGTTAGGATATTTCTTTGGTTTTGATATAAATCTCAAGAAAGTCATTCAAACTCAAGGTGCTCTGACAAAACTGAAACGCTGACATATTTATATTTGCTTTCAAGTAACCTAATACAGTTTTGTGAAATCTATTGACACAATACATTTCATTAAAGTCACCGTTTCAGGTTGTTCAGGGTAAACCCATTAGCTGATACTTTAAACTTCTTATCACCGTGGAAGAATGTTCTGCTTAACATAGTGCTGAGACAAAGGAGGGAGTGTGTGAACGTGTGTGTGCCACAGAGTCTACACACTCACACACACAGACCCCGTCAATCCACCCACCACCCTCTTTTTTTCCTTCTTCTTCGCTGCGGGTCAAACCCTCTTTTATTCATTCTGTGCCACACACACAAACACACACACACACACACACACACACACACACCACACACACACACACAACAAACACACACACACACACACACACACACACCACACTCACACCCTCGTAATGTCTCGGATTGGGGCAGATAAGAGTGGACAGCTGGCGAGTGTGTTGCCAGTGCGCGACAGCTGCTCCATTGTCTCCTCTCTGCCGGCAGCTGCCCACTCAAACAATACCTCACCCGCCCGGCCAATCAGCGCCGGCCCACTCCCACAGTAACCAATTGGAAGGGAGCGTGTACATTATGGCACGCGTGAGATTATTCCCAAAAACTTTCCTTAGACTAAATAATGTGGTCGTGTGTGTGTGTGTGTGTGTGTGTGTGTGTGTGTGGTGTGTGTGTGTGTGTGAGGGAGGAGGGGGTGCGCGTGGTGTTTACGCACAAGTTGCCTTCTAACGGCACTCAGAGGATTGATACAGACCCCAATTTAGAAATTCACTTTTTATAGTTTTCAACAAG
This sequence comes from Harpagifer antarcticus, assembly GCA_902827135.1. Taxonomy (NCBI): domain Eukaryota; kingdom Metazoa; phylum Chordata; class Actinopteri; order Perciformes; family Harpagiferidae; genus Harpagifer; species Harpagifer antarcticus. The sequence goes on along the minus strand of CADEHL010001310.1, from coordinate 1,114,386 downwards.
CAATCTACTTAACTTGTACGTTTAAAGAAGTGCAATCTGTATCCATTGTGTGTGCTGTGTGTGTGTGTGTGTGTGTGTGTGTGTGTGTGTGTGTGTGGTGTGTGGTGTGTGTGTGTGTGTGTGTTTGGTTTTAAAATATATGTTAAGATCAGCATCTCTACACACCTCACATATGCTCCTAATAATATTACAGAAATAGAAACAATAAATTAACCTTGTATATGTTTCTAAACCAAAATTGCTATTACACACACACACCACACACACACAACACACACACACACCACACACACACACACACCACACACACACACACACACACACACACCACACACACACACACACCCACACACACACACACCACACACACACACACACACACAACACACACACACACACACACACATGCTCCAAATACAATATCAGAGTTACTCACGTTAAGTGCTAAGCTCGTGTCCCTTCCACCCGGACGTCGCACACTATCTCCCCCCGCTCTCCACAGGTGAAGTGGCCGAAAGCATCGTCTCTGGGCCGGCAGAAAACCGAGCACCCGTCCCGTAGTAGTGCTCATCACACACGAACGGTAAGAGTACTTGAGCTCCGTCTTGCCTACGGTGTGCAGATCCTGGGACCATACCTCTCCCACAGTCAGGTGCCTCTGAGTGGTCATGGTGCTGATTAACGCGGTCCTGGATATACTAAAATGCATATGTGGATGCAGAAAGTGAGGATTAAGGGATACAAATGGGTTTGAATGTGGTAAACATGTTAGTGTAGTGGTGGTTTTTTCCTACCTGTCATGAGGTCGTCTTGGAGTCGGTGTGTAAGGCCTCAATGATCAGCGAGAAGGTCCCCTGGGACACAAATGGCTTCATGAGACAGGTGGCCAGCGGACGATAACATCAGGAAGAAAGCCCGAGGCGAGTGTGCCTTATACACTCAGTGAATGCCAAACTGCGGATAACCTGATCCGCTGAAACTAAATACCTGGACAACTTTCAGCCCTTAAAGTGGGATGTCAGACAAAGTGCTGAGGCGCGTTTTTACGCACGGATGTACCCCCCAAAATGGCGCGATTTCGCTACCTTCACTTCTACTGTATCCGACATGAATGGGTGTACTTACAGGCCACGTGAAGCCGAAGTTAATCCTGACGGGGTTTGAGAACGAGCTCTCCGGGATGACATTGGGGACCTGGAAGGAGTTGGAGCCCAGAACAGGCGTCACAGCGCGCCGTACGTGCACGGAGGCTCCGGGGAGGCGTTGGGCTGGTAGTGCTTGAGACAAATCCTGAAGAAGGTTTTACAATCGCACTGCTGCTGGAAGGACGACATCAGGCCTCCCTTTACAGCAGTTTTGTTGCCCTGTATTCCCTTCTTGTTTAGGAAACTTCCTGCAACTTCAGCTCAAACACTCCCGAACAAACCCCTGTGGAGGAGGAAAGTCATTTTCATTAACTAAACACACACAGTACCGCCAGCGCGTGTGTGTGTTGTGGTGGGGAGGGAGGGGAGGGGAAGGGGGGTTCATTGATTGTGAAATAGAGAATGTGTGTCTTACCTGGCACAGCAACATTGACATGACGGTGAGAGTCAGCAGGCTGACGCGCGCTTTTAAATAAATACATAAATAATAAATAAATAAAATAAAAAGTCTCGGGGCTCGGCTTGTCCTCAGGGTGCCTGCTCCTCTTCAGTCCCTCTGAGGAAGATGCATTGAGCACGTTCTGTCGCCTCAATGGGGTGTTCTCTCCCCTCCGCTCTCATTCATGTCCCGAGGAACAAAAAGGATAAATCCCAAACCTTGAAAAAGCGAAAAATAGAAAAAAGCCACAAAACAAGATGTGTGTGCGTCAGAGAAGTCCTCCAGGTCCGTTATAATCCAGTGCGTAACGAGGGGGGGAAAGATGGGTTCCTTGTTTTTGTTTTCTTAAGAAAGTGACTAAAGGAGTAGCTTTGTTTGTGTCTAACCCAAGGACAGATTTGTCACTGGTCCAACATGCTTCCTTCTCCCCCCTAATGTCTTTCCTCACTGTGAGCTGTGCGTCTGTCTCCAGCCGAGGCCGCCGGCAGCCTGTTATATACGGCCTGACACATGCTATGCTAATAACATGCAAATGGTCACCCCTCCTCCTCCTGCGCGACTTCACCTCCCAATCTGGCCCGGCTCTCCACAATGGGGTCCCATGCAAGTAGCCCCCTTATTACCCCTGCAGCAGCAGCGCGTTCATATCTCAGCCCAAAATGGAGACGTGTGAAAGTATTTTCGATATAATAAGAGTGAACATACAAATGAAGGATCTGAGTGACTCCTACAGGCGGAGGAGAAGAATATCAGATGACCTGTTGAGGAGAAAAGATGAATGGAAGTTTCTACCTTTTATAACATATCGCAGGTTGAAGAGGTGGGCATGTTAGCTTTAACACGGCTAGGAGGAACTATGATTGACTTTGTATTGCTTTTGTAATTGTTCATTCAGTAGTTTTCTTTACAATACAAGTTTCCATTGAATCTGGAAAACGTTAATAGATCATAGTTTCTTTTGAAATAAACGCAGAACATGTATGTACATCTGGGAATCTCTTTTCTTTACAGTCTGAACTAGTTACATCGGGAACATGTTATCTGAGATTCAAAGAGTCCCACTGAACCCAAATGTAAAGCGCCACACACGCCAGGTTCCTTTGACAGGAAGTTAATGGCGTGTGGTGGATTGTTCCATCCAGCTGTTGCCTCGCTGGACAATCCCCTTTGTTTTTAGGCGTCTTTACATGTTTTGGGTAAAATGCCAAAAACAAAGCCCCTAAAAAGCAGCTTTGAAGTTGATTCATAAGGAAAAAAAGGAGAACAAAAATGTTTTTGGTGAAACCCTGACTCAGTTAATTGTTTACACCCCTCCTCCACCTCCCCCTCTTTCCTCCCTCTTTCCTTACACTCCCCTCTGAATATTGGCTATTTCTGGTTGTGGGAAGAATTCAGAAAGACTAAAGAAAGCATTCCTTGGCAAGAAGCCGCGCGGTGAGGTAAACGACTTTGAGGGGCTGGACGTTTCCATTTTGCTCCCCTTTCTCCTCACTAACATTTTTTTTAGCCCGCGTGTGTGCAGGCAAGTGCATTGATGTGTGTGTGGTGCAAAAGGGCGCGCGCACCGGCTCGCGTGGCCAACATGAGGGGGAACTTTTGTTTATGGTGTGTGTGTGTGTGTGGTGTGTGTGTGTGTGTGTGTGTGTGTGTGTGTGTGTGTGTGTGTGTGTGGGTGGAGGAATAAGTTTGCTCTCCCCCCCTCAGCTGTATGGTAATTCAGCCAGCACCTGCTCTCCCCTCAATAACAGCGGGAGCGCGCCTCCCTTAGCAGAGTGCGCGTCCACATGTCCCATACACAATACACTCTCCCCCCACACACACACACACCACACACACACACACACACACACACACACACACACACACACACACACACACACACACAACACACACACACACACACACACACACACACCTTCCATATCAAACAAACATAACCTGACAAATATCGCTTTTTTGTCTTTTGCTATTGACCAAATGTCGAAAAAAACACAAGTCTTGGTGTGTGGGTTGGGTGGGTGTGCGTGTGTGTGCGCGTGCGTACGTGTGGTGTGCGTCTGTGTGATAGGGAGCAGGAAATGGGACTTGTTTCTTAAATAGGTCCTTCATTAGAAGTGTGATTTTTCTGCTGTATAATGGGGCTGCCGTGCACGGACATTGCGTCACTTTGCTCATATATGACGTCAAGGATGCGTTTCTCCGGTTACCTGATGCTGAGACAATTGCCCCCCCCCCCATGCCCCCCCACCACCAAACACATGAGACACGCTTTCCCCTTCTCATCCAAACTACCTTCACTTCTCCTGATGTGTCCTAGAGTTAATTATTACCTCCAATCAATGGCAGATGCAACCGGACAAAGTCCTCCTCCTTTAATAAACCTGTCCTTCTCGGGACATTTATCAAGCCACACGCCAGCTGATCCGTGACCATCGCGATTTAAGGGACAAACCCAAAATCAATGTTTATTTCCACTCAGAGAAAGCAAACGTTTCTGTGGTATTTAAAGGAGAGAGACTGAACTGTTTTACAGCTACAATTAAGAACAACTCTCAGTTCGGAGCCACTCTGACCCTTTTAGATGACTTTAATACACAGGAAGTGTAACCATGAGGAGCTGCAGGCTTTGAACTATATGCCGAAAAGTAACATGACATGTCTGTAAACTGTAAGGCACAAGGGACGGAACCGGAAGCCATCTTCTCTTCAAGTGAACCGAACATCAGCCAGGTTTGATATGCCTCACAGACAGCAATGATCCATACCCATCACTTTTGGTCTCACTCTGAACCTTCAGTTACTTCAAATACACCGAGAGTGAAACCAATAAGAGCTGCACGCGTACCCTCCAATATAGTTTGTATTGATCATTTACTAAGCTCAACTCTGGGTATGACATGACCAGAAATGGAGTGAAAAACTTGAACCAAATTGAAATTCTCCTGAAATATTCTGAACATGTCTCATTGTTGGCAGGTTTGATATGACTCATTAATGGCAATCAATTACCATTAGCCTGAACAGGCCGTGTGTGTGCCCAGATAACGAGTTGGAATACAACATGCATCTCAATTTAAACATTACTGAAAATCAATTAGTCAGATCTTTAAGCAATCTGAGATAAACTGCATGAACCTCAACCAGGAGCTGAACCTGTGAGACTAAAGTAGACACTCTGCTCAGTGTGGACACATCCGTCCCTACAGTACACTGTGTCTGTGCCCCTTCCCTGGCTGAGCCTGACTGTTTAACTAAAGCTACTGTAGGGGCTGCTGTAGTTTAACTCCTGCCCGGTAGCTGCGCCAAACAAAACAGGGTGACTCGGGGTCTGACTATTCATCCATTCTCTGCGCTTTCATTTCCATTGATTGTGAATGCAGGAGGGGGGGGGAGGAGGGGGTCTTCAGTGAAGGACCACGACACGCCTTCAGACGCGGACAGACCCTTACAAGCCATCTGCCACTACCCCCCCCTCCCCCCCCTCCCTTGCACATCCAGAAAACGACGTTTATTTCCCTGCTCCCCTCCCTCCTCCTGGCTGAAGCACGTCTCTATGTCCCGGTCTACCTCCACTGGAAGCATGTTAAAGGACCTGTAACGGTATGGGCCCTCCGGTGCCATATGGCGAGGGGGAAGCCAGGAGGGGTTTCTCCCTTCTTTGGTCCCCGAAGAGGAGACACCACATGGTCACTCGTGGGAACGTAAACACGGCGCGCATCACACGATCGATCATATGAAGCGCAATTTGGAAGGGGGAGTGTGGCGGAGGTGTGAGGAGTTGGGGGGGGGGGGGGGGGGGGGGGTG
>CADEHL010001310.1:888972-1108897 GCA_902827135.1 Harpagifer antarcticus | reverse complement strand
AAGTCAATGTAATGCCCCTGAAGTGATGTATAACATGGCATGTGTGTGTGTGTGTGTGTGTGTGGTGTGTGTGTGGTCTGTGTGTACCCTTACCCTAATCCTAACCAAGTCTTCACCCTAAAATTAATGATGTTCCCCGTTATGGGACCTCCAATTGTCCCCATACGGGCGACGAGTCGCCACACGTGACTGTTGTAAACAGATTTAGGTCCCCAACAAGTATAGTAATGCTAGGCCACACACACCACAACACACACACACACACACACACACACACACAGTCAGTGGGTTGGGTCCTGTTTCTGAGATGGACACGTATGCCAGAGATGAATAAGAACGCTTGTTCCAGTGAAGTTTGGTATGTTGACCTTTTGCTCTATCTGGTGGGCTTGGGTTTTAACAGATGATGCCAACGGTTCTCTGTAGAGTTGTTGTGGTTCCCATCATGTTGTCCCAGAACAATCTGAGTCTGTCAGTGGCAGGAACAAACACTTTAAATGGCATACATTGAAGGTGCCGATTGCTCCATATGATACACTGCAGCCCATTCTGCTGCAGCTTTCTCGCTATTTCTGGACCAATACCAAATGTAAATACCCAGAATTCACTTTAAAATATGCTCCATGTTGAACAATAACAAAGTGACCCTTTAACAAGAAGAAAGCCCTCTACGGTTGTCAAAAGGGTCACATTTTAACACCAGTAGCAATGGGTGGATTACCTAAAGAGGCCGACCCGGTGCCCATTGGCTCAGGGGCCCTATCAGCTGAACCTTTTGAAACACATTTCCCTCGCATGTCAGAGCTGAATAAAAAGCTGGGAACTTTAAACTGTGTATGTTGTTTAGTCTCTCCTGCTTGATAAGGATGGTACATGTTAGCAGACATGTGTTTACTGCAGGTCCTCTTCAGCCTCTCCGGATGTCAGTTTATTTCCTCCTGCAGTGATAAGAAATGATGATCATCCACTCCTCTTCCTCCAGGGAACCGCAGCTGGATCCACCACTAGGGGGCGTCACTCACATCTCCATACTCTCCTATAATCAGCCTGGTGGAGGTGAACCAAGAGGTGAGACTGCATGGATGTTAACGAACAGGATTATGGGTCAAAAGCAATACAGACGAAGCAATATGTAATTCTGTTTTGTATGTTATGTTATCTTCTATAAGATGCACTTAAAAGTTCTATTAGGAAATACTTTTTATATTTTTTAAATCATGTATAATACAAAAAAACAATGTTGATTGAATGTGCACTGTATGTGATCAACTGCATAATAATCAACTATTAATATGAAGTTTACAGTTGAATTTACACCCAAACCTGAAAAACTGTCCCTTCTGATCTCCACAACATAATTAAAATAAACTTAAACATGTATATCTAATGCAGGCCCTGTTGCAAACACATATAATGTCTCAATGAACTGTTGATCTGAGCGTTTGATTGTTATTTCCTTTTGTTAATTGGCTTAATAAAGGACATACTGTATATTTCACCTGCGTGGGATCAAGGCTCCAGGAGGCTTAGCTCATTTCACTGGATCTGTGGATCCTCATATGGCGCTGCGCTCTTTAAGCCTCTTATGAATCACGACGGCAGCAGATGTAGAATCAGGAGCTCCTGCTGAGAGGAGAAACCCGACGGCTGAGCCTCAAGTCTCTGCCGAACCTCAGCGAAATATCGATACTGCCTTTGTGTGTGCAACAACCCGAGCTGTCAGGAAGATGGAGCGCGTAGTGCGTGCCCATCGACTCTGAACACAAACAAATCCATCCTGATAATCGTAAAGCATGCTTCCGCAGGAGATCAGGAAGCAGAAGCCCCCGCTGTGGTCGGAACCGATTTTTTTGCGGGCAGTATGTTCCCCCGGTGCCGATTCTGCACTTGAAGTTCCCTCTGAGCGCGAGGCGGCGCCGCTCCGGTTCCGCACCTGAACGGAAGGTGAAACTGCGTCCTGGTTGGAGACGGAGCGGTGGGCAAGACCAGCCTCATCGTCAGCTACACCACCAACGGATACCCCACCGAATATGTGCCCCACAGCGTTTGACAACTTTACCGGTAATGTCTGACGTCAATGTGGCTGATTTTCAGCTTTACGCACAAGACTATTTTAAATTGAGGCTCTAACCTTATTTTTTGCTGCCTTTTCCAGAGGTCCTATTTATATTTGACTTCTTCACTTCTTGCAGCATCATCTGTATTTACAGGGTCGATCTTTAACTTACTTCTATCACTTGAATTAATTGTATTTTTAATTTATTGTAAGCACTTTAAATCGTCTTTGTGTCTGAAATGTGCTACACGAGTCAAGTAACCTTAACCTTAACCTTAACTTGACAGATGAAACGTTTAGGCTGTCGGTATTTTGACCTAATTTAACTTATAATGCTATACTCAATCACCTTAGCAGCTCATATATTAAAACACATCATATTTTTACATGACAAAGTACATGCTGCAAGAAACTCTTTAAAGCCACAATACTTGCTTTTTGTATCTTCTCAGTGATGGTGGTGGTTGATGGAAAACCAGTGAGACTGCAGCTCTGGGACACAGCTGGACACGTGAGTTGCTGTTAAATAATACCACAGACCTTTAATACAACACTTTGCAAATGGTGCAAATCTAGTTCCCTATTCTTTCATAGAAATATGTATCTTTTCATGTCTTTCTGCTGCTCTGTCACAAAGCAGTGGGGGCTGGTTGATGGATCAAACAAAGTAAGTCATCAGGGACCAATGAGTGTTTGTCAGTAGTTATTGGAGTGTTTGTGTTGGTTTCCCCTGGCGTTTAGTCCTGGACTGAAATCCGTTTAGACCCCTTTAGTTTTTAGTTGCCCCCCAATATCTCCACATGTCACATCGCCCCCTGCAGGAAGTCACCATGTATTTGAGCCCCCTCTGTCCCCCTGTGCTCCATCGCCCTCTTTTGGCTGAGTGTTCATTACCCATCATCAAACTCTTCCTTTTAAAAGCTTTAGCTGACACTTTTATCAAAATCAACATGCAGGTGTTTTGCATTCAGCGCTTCACTGTGGTGACATTATTAACCTTTTAAAAGATGCAACTCTAAAAGAAGATGTTGAGGAAATGTTACCAAAGCCTACTTGAGAAGTCCCATTACATTATGGAGGTAAAAAAGGGACACATTTAGGTATTTTCATGTGTGTTTTTTATGCCATTAAGAAAGATTCACTAGCCTTTAAGTAGCACATTGCATTCCTGCATGTCTTCTGCTCGGCTTGTTTTCCGAGTCCTGCTCTAAAAGTTTAATTTACATTAGGGAGGTCAGAATCTATTAAGAGACACATTTTGGCCTTTAATGTGTTTTTTTGCTGACCCAAATACCTGTTTCTACTCTCACATGTGAACCCAAATACCTGTACTTCTACTTCTTATGTTGAACACAAATACCTGTACTTCTACTTACATGTTGAACAAATACCTGTACTTTCTTACTCTTACATGTTGAACACAAATACCTGTACTTCTACTTCTTACATGTTGAACCCAAATACCTGTACTTCTACTTCTACATGTTGAACCCAAATACCTGTACTTCTACTTCTTACATGTTGAACCCAAATACTGTACTTTCTACTTCTTACATGTTGAACCAAAACCTGTACTTTCTACTTCTTACATGTTGAACCAAATACCTGTACTTTCTACTTCTTACATGTTGAACCAAATACCTGTACTTTCTACTTCTTACATGTTGAACACAAATACCTGTACTTTTACTCTTACATGTTGAACTCAAATACCTGTACTTCTACTTCTTACATGTTGAACTCAAATACCTGTACTTTCTACTTCTTACATGTGTGAACCAAATACCTGTACTTTCTACTTCTTACATGTTGAACCCAAATACCTGTATTTCTACTTCTTACATGTTGAACCAAATACCTGTACTTTCTACTTCTTACATGTTGAACCAAATACCTGTACTTTCTACTTCTTACATGTTGAACCAAATACCTGTACTTTCTACTTCTTACATGTTGAACTCAAATACCTGTACTTTCTACTTCTTACATGTTGAACTCAAATACCTGTACTTTCTACTTCTACATGTTGAACCCAAATACCTGTACTTTCTACTTCTTACATGTTGAACCCAAATACCTGTACTTTCTACTTCTTACATGTTGAACTCAAATACCTGTACTTTCTACTTCTTACATGTTGAACACAAATACCTGTACTTTCTACTTCTTACATGTTGAACCAAATACCTGTACTTTCTACTTCTTACATGTTGAACACAAATACCTGTACTTTCTACTTCTTACATGTTGAACCAAATACCTGTACTTTCTATTCTTACATGTTGAACCAAATACCTGTACTTTCTACTTCTTACATGTTGAACCCAAATACCTGTACTTTCTACTTCTTACATGTTGAACTCAAATACCTGTACTTTCTACTTCTTACATGTTGAACTCAAATACCTGTACTTTCTACTTCTTACATGTTGAACCCAAATACCTGTACTTTCTACTTCTTACATGTTGAACACAAATACCTGTACTTTTACTTCTTACATGTTGAACTCAAATACCTGTACTTCTACTTCACATGTTGAACCAAATACCTGTACTTTCTACTTCTTACATGTTGAACCCAAATACCTGTACTTTCTACTTCTTACATGTTGAACCAAATACCTGTACTTTCTACTTCTTACATGTTGAACCCAAATACCTGTACTTTCTACTTCTACATGTTGAACTCAAATACCTGTACTTTCTACTTCTTACATGTTGAACTCAAATACCTGTACTTTCTACTTCTTACATGTTGAACTCAAATACCTGTACTTTCTACTTCTTACATGTTGAATCAAATACCTGTACTTTCTACTTCTTACATGTTGAACCAAATACCTGTACTTTCTACTTCTTACATGTTGAACCCAAATACCTGTACTTTCTACTTCTTACATGTTGAACACAAATACCTGTACTTTCTACTTACATGTTGAACCCAAATACCTGTACTTTCTACTTCTTACATGTTGAACACAAATACTGTACTTTTACTTCTTACATGTTGAACTCAAATACCTGTACTTCTACTTCTTACATGTTGAACTCAAATACCTGTACTTTCTACTTCTTACATGTTGAACCAAATACCTGTACTTTCTACTTCTTACATGTTGAACCAAATACCTGTACTTTCTACTTCTTACATGTTGAACCAAATACCTGTACTTTCTACTTCTTACATGTTGAACTCAAATACCTGTACTTTCTACTTCTTACATGTTGAACACAAATACCTGTACTTTCTACTTCTTACATGTTGAACCAAATACCTGTACTTTCTACTTCTTACATGTTGAACCAAATACCTGTACTTTCTACTTCTTACATGTTGAACCAAATACCTGTACTTCTACTTCTACATGTTGAACCCAAATACCTGTACTTTCTACTTCTTACATGTTGAACACAAATACCTGTACTTTCTACTTCTTACATGTTGAACCCAAATACCTGTACTTTCTACTTCTTACATGTTGAACACAAATACCTGTACTTTCTACTTCTTACATGTTGAACCCAAATACATGTACCTTCTATTCTTACATGTTGAACCCAAAATACCTGTACTTTCTACTTCTTACATGTTGAACCCAAATACCTGTACTTTTTACTTCTTACATGTTGAACTCAAATACCCTGTACTTTCTACTTCTTACATGTTGAACTCAAATACCTGTACTTTCTACTTCTTACATGTTGAACCACATACCTGTTACTTTCTATTCTTACATGTTGAACACAAATACTTGTACTTTTTACTTCTTACATGTTGAACTCAAATACCTGTACCTTCTACTTCTTACATGTTGAACTCAAATACCTGTACTTTCTACTTCTTACATGTTGAACCCAATACCTGTACTTTCTACTTCTTACATGTGAACACAAATACTTGTACTTTTTACTTCTTACATGTTGAACTCAAATACCTGTACCTTCTACTTCTACATGTTGAACTCAAATACTGTACTTTCTACTTCTTACATGTTGAACCCAAACACCTGTACTTTCTACTTCTTACATGTTGAACCCAAATACCTGTACTTTCTACTTCTTACATGTTGAACCCAAATACCTGTACTTTCTACTTCATACATGTTGAACTCAAATACCTGTACTTTCTACTTCTTACATGTTGAACTCAAATACCTGTACTTTCTACTTCTTACATGTTGAACTCAAATACCTGTACTTTCTACTTCTTACATGTTGAACTCAAATACCTGTACTTCTACTTCTTACATGTTGAACCCAAATACCTGTACTTTCTACTTCTTACATGTTGAACCCAAATACCTGTACTTTCTACTTCTTACATGTTGAACTCAAATACCTGTACTTTCTACTTCTTAGATGTTGAACCCAAATACCTGTACTTTCTACTTCTTACATGTTGAACACAAATACTTGTACTTTTTACTTCTTACATGTTGAACTCAAATACCTGTACCTTCTACTTCTTACATGTTGAACTCAAATACCTGTACTTTCTACTTCTTACATGTTGAACCCAAACACCTGTACTTTCTACTTCTTACATGTTGAACCCAAATACCTGTACTTTCTACTTCTTACATGTTGAACCCAAATACCTGTACTTTCTACTTCTTACATGTTGAACTCAAATACCTGTACTTTCTACTTCTTACATGTTGAACACAAATACCTGTACTTTCTACTTCTTACATGTTGAACCCAAATACCTGTACTTTCTACTTCTTACATGTTGAACCCAAATACCTGTACTTTCTACTTCTTACATGTTGACCCAAATACCTGTACCTTCTACTTCTCACATGTTGAACCCAAATACCTGTACTTTCTACTTCTCACATGTTGAACACAAATACCTGTACTTTCTACTTCTTACATGTTGAACCCAAATACCTGTACTTTCTACTTCTTACATGTTGAACACAAATACCTGTACTTTCTACTTCTTACATGTTGAACCCAAATACCTGTACCTTCTACTTCTTACATGTTGAACCCAAATACCTGTACTTTCTACTTCTTACATGTTGAACCCAAATACCTGTACTTTCTACTTCTTACATGTTGAACTCAAATACCTGTACTTTCTACTTCTTACATGTTGAACTCAAATACCTGTACTTTCTACTTCTTACATGTTGAACCCAAATACCTGTACTTTCTACTTCTTACATGTTGAACACAAATACTTGTACTTTTTACTTCTTACATGTTGAACTCAAATACCTGTACCTTCTACTTCTTACATGTTGAACTCAAATACCTGTACTTTCTACTTCTTACATGTTGAACCCAAACACCTGTACTTTCTACTTCTTACATGTTGAACCCAAAACCTGTACTTTCTACTTCTTACATGTTGAACCCAAATACCTGTACTTTCTACTTCTTACATGTTGAACTCAAATACCTGTACTTTCTACTTCTTACATGTTGAACTCAAATACCTGTACTTTCTACTTCTTACATGTTGAACTCAAATACCTGTACTTTCTACTTCTTACATGTTGAACTCAAATACCTGTACTTTCTACTTCTTACATGTTGAACCCAAATACCTGTACTTTCTACTTCTTACATGTTGAACCCAAATACCTGTACTTCTACTTCTTACATGTTGAACTCAATACCTGTACTTTCTACTTCTTACATGTTGAACACAAATACCTGTACTTTCTACTTCTTACATGTTGAACCCAAATACCTGTACTTTCTACTTCTTACATGTTGAACACAAATACCTGTACTTTCTACTTCTTACATGTTGAACCCAAATACCTGTACCTTCTACTTCTTACATGTTGAACCCAAATACCTGTACTTTCTACTTCTTACATGTTGAACCCAAATACCTGTACTTTCTACTTCTTACATGTTGAACTCAAATACCTGTACTTTCTACTTCTTACATGTTGAACTCAAATACCTGTACTTTCTACTTCTTACATGTTGAACCCAAATACCTGTACTTTCTACTTCTTACATGTTGAACACAAATACTTGTACTTTTACTTCTTACATGTTGAACTCAAATACCTGTACCTTCTACTTCTTACATGTTGAACTCAAATACCTGTACTTTCTACTTCTTACATGTTGAACCCAAACACCTGTACTTTCTACTTCTTACATGTTGAACCCAAATACCTGTACTTTCTACTTCTTACATGTTGAACCCAAATACCTGTACTTTCTACTTCTTACATGTTGAACTCAAATACCTGTACTTTCTACTTCTTACATGTTGAACTCAAATACCTGTACTTTCTACTTCTTACATGTTGAACTCAAATACCTGTACTTTCTACTTCTTACATGTTGAACTCAAATACCTGTACTTTCTACTTCTTACATGTTGAACCCAAATACCTGTACTTTCTACTTCTTACATGTTGAACTCAAATACCTGTACTTTCTACTTCTCTCATTTCCCAAACAGCTGGTTCCTTTAGTCTGAATGTGTGTTTGATGCGTGATCATTATTCTTTAGAGTCATTGCGTGCCTATTGATTTGAACACGATCCGTGTATCCATCATTTCCTGGTCTTCTCTAAAGAAGAGGGACCAATGGAAACGTTGTCATGTTGCCGTTGTTCAGCATGGAAACATTCATTAGCTAACAATGACATTATTGTTCTATTGATATAAAGGGAGGTCAGGTACTCTTTAAAGCAGCTGCTAGTTATGGGTACTTTATACTGAAGTACATTTCAAAGTTCTTTACTTTGACTTGAGTTAAGAAGTTTAGTCAGTACTTCTACTTTCACCAGAGTATTTTTAAACACGAGTATCTGTACTTCTACTTGAGTAAAGGATGTGTGTACCTTTGCCCTCTCTGCTAACCAGTCCTCTCTGTTTCTGGTTTCTCTTCATAAAGGATGAGCTGGATCTCCTTCGTCCTCTCTGCTACAAAAACGCGGATGTCTTCCTCCTCGTCTACAGCGTGGTGCGGCCCTCCTCCCTCCGCAGCCTGGTGGACCGCTGGCTCCCTGAGATCCGGCACCAGTGTCCGGACACTCCTCTAGTCCTCGTCGGCACCCAGCTGGACCTGAGGGAGGACGTGCAGGTTCTGATCCAGCTGGCCCAGAACCAGCAGCGTCCCGTGGGCACGGAGGAGGGCCGGCAGCTGGCAGAGGAGCTGGGCATGGTGGGATTCATGGAGGTCTCTGCGCTGACCCAGAAGAACCTGAAGGACCCGTTTGATTCGGCCATCTTAGCCAGCATCCAACAGACGGAGATGGAGAGTTGCAGCGAGGAGAGGAAGATGAAGTTCCAGAAGACGCCGGATAAGATGAAGAGTGTCTGGGAGACCTGGTGGAGGAAGATCAACTGTGTGATGGTGGAGCAGAGCTGTGAGGACAAGTGACAGTTATTGAAAACCTGTTGAATTCGGAATGAAAATGTCAAAATACACATTTCAGGTGTTTTATTGACTACTTTTTAGACACGACACAACGCAGACAGATCATGAAATGAAATCAAGTAAACGTCACATTTAACGTGTTTTTTTGTACTAGTAACGTCTATTTGCATCTGTGTATTTCTCCTAAACTCAACAAATACAATACAAACCTCGGTCAGTTCATCGGAAAACTGATACATTAGTTTTCTTCATCGTGATGGCAGAAGGTGGAAAGAAAATATCCAAAAGAAACATTGACTAGTAACGTCTATTTGCATCTGGATTTCCCCAAAACTCACCAAAACATGGCAGAATTTATCATTTGCACATCGAAACTTACAAGAGTTTCATGACGATCTAATTAATGATCAACCAGACGAACCGGAAGGATCTTGGCCAGCATCCAGCAGGCGGAGGTTAGGTCCCCAGCTGACCCAGAAAGTGACGCAGGTTCTGGTCCAGGCTCTCGTCATCTCACACCTAGACTACTGCACCTCCCTCCTGGCTGGTCTACCTGCATGTGCCATCCGACCTCTGCAGCTCATCCAGAATGCAGCGGCTCGTCTGGTCTTCAACCTTCCTAACTTCTCCCACACCACTCCGCTCCTCCGCTCCCTTCACTGGCTCCCGGTAACTGCTAGAATCCACTTCAAGACACTGGTACTTGGGTACCATGCTGCGAATGGATCTGGCCCTTCCTACATCCAGGACGTGGTTAAACTGTACACCCCAGCACGTGCACTCCACTCTGCATCAGCCAAACGACTCGCTGCACCCTCGCTGCGAGGGGGACCCAAGTTCCCATCAGCAAAAACACGTGGGTTTGCTATCCTGGCTCCAAGATGGTGGAATGAGCTCCCCATTGACATCAGGACAGCAGAAAGCTTACACACCTTCCAGCGCAGACTGAAAACTCATCTCTTTCGACTCCACTTCGAGCGATAGAATTACTAACAAGGCACTTATATACTAACAAAGGACTGGCTTATCTAAAGCCAGCTGAGTAGCACTTGAAATGTTTAGCTCTATGAAACCTGATGTACTTTATGATTCTGTTTTCTTCAAGTTTGTATTTTGTTGGTCGAACGCACTTATTGTAAGTCGCTTTGGATAAAAGCGTCAGCTAAATGTAATGTAACGTAATAAGAGTTACAGCGAGGAGAGGAAGAGGAAGATGAAGATCCCCCTGAGGAAGAAGACGCCGGATAAGATGAAGAGTGTCTGGGAGACCTGGTGGAGGAAGATCAACTTCTGGAAGGTGTGAGATCAAGTGAACAGCCTGGGTCAGATCATCGAAAAACGGTTGAATTTGGAAAGAAAATGTGCAAAATACACATTTCAGGTTTTTTATTTGACTACTTTTGTCTATTTGCATCTGGACATTTCTCCAAAACTCAACAAAACATGGCAGAATTTGCACATTTCAAAAAACATTTCCACGATGGTATCTAGTTGGGAATGTTGCTATCCTGTCCACCTGTAGTGTTGTGTGCAAAATGTATGGAATAAGGTCATTTTCCAAAAATAATCTTATTTAGCATTAATTTTGACAGAAATCTCCAACTTTTAAAGTTTCATCCTAATCTTTATTCTACAATTTCTTCACGGAGAGTTTATATTTCATTGATCTCCAGATTTTAAGAACACGTCACAAATAAAACATGACGACAATTAATAATAGATCTGATATACGGTAGATATGTTATTTAGATTTTTCAGTGTAATTTGTCATAATCTTATTTAACGTACTTTTTTGTTCATTTATATTACTTGTGCACTTTTTGCTCATTAATTAAATTGTTTTTCAAACTGTTTTATAACGGTGATATAATTGCTGTTTTTCTACGACTGAATTTCTGTTACTGTGTTTATGTATGCACTTAATTTATTGGCAATAAACGTTATTTTCATTTCCCTCAGTTGTCATTTAAATATGATCCTGCTGATGTTCAGGTGTATATCAGTATGTAGTGTCTCTACTTTAAAGAGTCCTCTCCTGCTGATGTTCAGGTGTATATCAGTATGTAGTGTCTCTACTTTAAAGAGTCCTCTCCTGCTGATGTTCAGGTGTATATCAGTATGTAGTGTCTCTACTTTAAAGAGTCCTCTCCTGCTGATGTTCAGGTGTATATCAGTATGTAGTGTCTCTGCTTTAAAGAGTCCTCTCCTGCTGATGTTCAGGTGTATATCAGTATGTAGTGTCTCTGCTTTAAAGAGTCCTCTCCTGCTGATGTTCAGGTGTATATCAGTATGTAGTGTCTCTACTTTAAAGAGTCCTCTCCTGCTGATGTTCAGGTGTATATCAGTATGTAGTGTCTCTACTTTAAAGAGTCCTCTCCTGCTGATGTTCAGGTGTATATCAGTATGTAGTGTCTCTACTTTAAAGAGTCCTCTCCTGCTGATGTTCAGGTGTATATCAGTATGTAGTGTCTCTGCTTTAAAGAGTCCTCTCCTGCTGATGTTCAGGTGTATATCAGTATGTAGTGTCTCTGCTTTAAAGAGTCCTCTCCTGCTGATGTTCAGGTGTATATCAGTATGTAGTGTCTCTCCTTTAAAGAGTCCTCTCCTGCTGATGTTCAGGTGTCTATCAGTATGTAGTGTCTCTACTTTAAAGAGTCCTCTCCTGCTGATGTTCAGGTGTATATCAGTATGTAGTGTCTCTACTTTAAAGAGTCCTCTCCTGCTGATGTTCAGGTGTATATCAGTATGTAGTGTCTCTACTTTAAAGAGTCCTCTCCTGCTGATGTTCAGGTGTATATCAGTATGTAGTGTCTCTACTTTAAAGAGTCCTCTCCTGCTGATGTTCAGGTGTATATCAGTGTGTAGTGTCTCTCCTTTAAAGAGTCCTCTCCTGCTGATGTTCAGGTGTATATCAGTATGTAGTGTCTCTACCTTAAAGAGTCCTCTCCTGCTGATGTTCAGGTGTATATCAGTATGTAGTGTCTCTACTTTAAAGAGTCCTCTCCTGCTGATGTTCAGGTGTATATCAGTATGTAGTGTCTCTACCTTAAAGAGTCCTCTCCTGCTGATGTTCAGGTGTATATCAGTATGTAGTGTCTCTACTTTAAAGAGTCCTCTTCTGCTGATGTTCAGGTGTATATCAGTATGTAGTGTCTCTACTTTAAAGAGTCCTCTCCTGCTGATGTTCAGGTGTATATCAGTATGTAGTGTCTCTACTTTAAAGAGTCCTC
This sequence comes from Harpagifer antarcticus, assembly GCA_902827135.1. Classification (NCBI taxonomy): domain Eukaryota; kingdom Metazoa; phylum Chordata; class Actinopteri; order Perciformes; family Harpagiferidae; genus Harpagifer; species Harpagifer antarcticus. Next base: position 1,096,248 of record CADEHL010001310.1, on the reverse strand, counting down.
TTCTGCTGATGTTCAGGTGTATATCAGTATGTAGTGTCTCTACTTTAAAGAGTCCTCTCCTGCTGATGTTCAGGTGTATATCAGTATGTAGTGTCTCTACTTTAAAGAGTCCTCTCCTGCTGATGTTCAGGTGTATATCAGTATGTAGTGTCTCTACTTTAAAGAGTCTTCTCCTGCTGATATTCAGGTGTATATCAGTATGTAGTGTCTCTACTTTAAAGAGTCCTCTCCTGCTGATGTTCAGGTGTATATCAGTATGTAGTGTCTCTACTTCAAAGAGTCCTCTCCTGCTGATGTTCAGGTGTATATCAGTATGTAGTGTCTCTACTTTAAAGAGTCCTCTCCTGCTGATGTTCAGGTGTATATCAGTATGTAGTGTCTCTATTTTAAAGAGTCCTCTCCTGCTGATGTTCAGGTGTATATCAGTATGTAGTGTCTCTACTTTAAAGAGTCCTCTCCTGCTGATGTTCAGGTGTATATCAGTATGTAGTGTCTCTACTTTAAAGAGTCCTCTCCTGCTGATGTTCAGGTGTATATCAGTATGTAGTGTCTCTACTTAAAGAGTCCTCTCCTGCTGATGTTCAGGTGTATATCAGTATGTAGTGTCTCTACATGTCTCCATGCTTTAATGTTCAAAAAGCTCTGTATTGTTCTCATACTGCCTGTGCTGCAATACCTATTTTCACCCTCTGTCTGAAACCAGAGCCCAGTCTGCTCTGATTGGTTAGCTGGCCGGCTCTGTTGTGATTGGTCAACCGCTTAGAGATATCCCACCTCTTAGCCTATCACGTACAATGTGTTGGAGCGCTACCCAATGGAAGCGTGAGTGTTACATAGTGATGTCACTCTGTTCTTGAAGTAAACAAAATAGTCCAATGGAGGCGTTTTAGAGAGCCATTTTTAACCATTTGCATGCACTAAAACCTAGATAACACACTACAGGAAAGAGAAAACCCCAATAAGCACAGGGCCTCTTTAAGTTTAAAGCAACATGTATTCTCTATCATTTCAAACATTCGCGATACATTATGTTTCATCTGGGGGTGAATTAAGGAACTATCGATTTAAAAGAGCAGCATTCACCTGTTTCTTCAGAGCACTTGTATCCATGCCAAGGACATGTTGGAGTGTTAATAAGGATTAAGAGCTGCTGATTGGCTCCCTGATCCTCCTGATCTACTGACCCAGCATGGACACACTTTTATAGACCTGCATGCATACACAAAGCATCCTCACCTCAGGTACAGATTGGCAGTGAAAAGGAGAAGGAAACGGGTCCAGAGGGAGATGTTTCTGTAATCTCTGACTGCTCTAATGGGAGCAGACAGGAGCAGCTGGAGAGGATTACACAGCAGATGGAGGCGGACACTTCACACCTTCAGAAGTCACAAGATGAGATAAGATAGGACTTTATTTAACCCTAAGGAAATTGTTTGGCTCTTTTCTGCTGTAACAAATGTACATTTCCACTCTCTGGGACGAATACAGGTATTCTGATTCTGATTGAACTGAACATTAGGGTAAGATCTTATTGAACACGTGAGAAACATGTGCTAAGCGTGTGGAGTATTTTGATTTAATTAAGAAACAGTCGTCATGTTCTCACCCTGCCCGAAGCATTTAGGTTAGATTTAACAGGTGACCTCTATTCATCTGACTTAATTTCACACACACACACACACACACACACACACACACACACGCACGCACACACACACACACACACACACACACACACACACACACACACACACACACACACACACACACACACACAGAAGAAGTGCCGTCAGAACTTCTGATTAGTTTCTGTTTGAACTCTATAGACGAGGTACGTTTAATCCCGGTTAAAACATAAAAAAACGATTTTATTAAAGTTTATATTCTGATGTAGTCACTTTAAGCTGGCCCACCGTTTAACACACACACACACACACACACACACACACACTTGATTCTTCAAATACTGTACCTTACTCATTGTTGAATTGTGATCCTCATATTTAAATCCATTCATTCCGCCTTTTCAAATATTTCTATATGTATAGATATGTGTTATTTTTGTATTTCTATTTTTGTATGTGTAATACCTGCCGCTCACCACCAGATGTCAACAATATTCACATTTTAAACCTCATCGGGACATGGAGTTAATTCAGAGTCTCATGCTGGTTAGTCTGTTTTAGTGACCTTAGTATGGTTAACATCCAGGAGATGTGACACTTATCAGTGCAAAAGTTTGATGGTTTAGAAAAACAAGAATATGACGCACTTACAGAATAGTTTTTATATCCCACAAATAAGTTTCATAATGCAATGGAATAACGATAACACAAAATCTAAGTGCTTTATTTCTAAATCATAACCACTCTGCATGCTTGAGAGGGCAACACAAATGGATTAAACATACTATAAGACTGAAAAACTGTAAAAATTGCTGAAATAAATGCATCATATGGATAATGTGATTATCTGGGGTGGATGGAATTCGGGGGAGGAGAAACAGAAGAGAGAAGATTTGTGAAGAGTGTGTAAGAGTGCTGAGCTTCATTTAAACAATAATTGAAGCTTTCAGATTCTGAAGATTCAAACATGGCTCTCCTCCTGTTCCTCTGGGTCTTCTGTCCGTTCTGCAGAAACCAGGTTCAGGTCTGAGTCGTTCTCATACTCACAACAAGAGTCTAACTGATGGAGAGACAACGAGAGGAGAGTCAGAGGCGTCAAAACGTGGATACATTCATACTTTTTGTGACGTTTAGATACTACTTGGACCCCAAAGCAGAGACTGACAAAAATAAAGTTTCAATGTGTTTAATAAACAAAGTAGTCCAAGGCAGGTACTGACGACAGGGAGCTTGGCTGGCCGTAGTAAATCCAAAACTAAAGCTGTGTGAAAACGTTCCCGACAAAAACTCAAAAAGAACTCCTTAACTAACTGCAAAGTGAACCACAACAGACTCCAGGCTGCAGAAAGGCACTCCGGACCGCGGGACAGCATGAAATACTCTGGCAGAGGAGTGAGGTGAGGGCCAGGCTCTTAAAGAGCAGTTTAATGATGTGAGTGGGGACAGGTGTGCCTCATCTGCAGCCAGGAGTAAACCAGCCACGCCCCCCTGTCACACACCAGCCCTGCAGAGACGGAAAGGCAGAGTAGTGAGGGGTAAATGGAGCACACAACAAGTAAAACACAAAAACAACAAAAGCCCCATGCAAAACATAACACTTTTGGTCAAACAGAATTCAACGTTTCCTATATTTTGCTCCTTTTTCAATGTGTGTTGGAAAATGTGTGAAAACATTGTACTGAAAAAACGTTGATTTTAAATAAATGTGTCCACAAATTACACATAATTGTATTAGGTTAGGTGAAAGCATTAATATAAGTCTAAATAGGTTCAACTAAATAGGATTGCTTTCTTAATATCATTGCTTTCAACTAAACTAATACAATTATGTGTCATTTGTTGACATAATACATTTAATTCAAGTCAACGTTTCAGTTTTTCCATTTGAATGTTTTCACACATTTTCCAACCAACACGAGAAACGAATATAGGATCGTGTGTCATTCAAAGTCAACGTTTCAGTTTTTCAGTGGTAGTTTTCCTTATAAGAAAGTAGTTAATAAGGTAAATGTACATTTTTAAACTGACCCTATATTTACGGTAACAGTTGCTAGGGTAAAATAATGTCTCTCCTCCTCTGGGTCCATTCGCTTCAGCGATGGAGCTCCCAGCCTTCTTCATCCTGAATAAATCAGAACACAAACAGATAAATAAGTAAAAGCTTTAATCATAAATCCCAAAGTATGGAAATCAATACTCAACGTAGAATATCAACAGATTTCGTTTCATAGTTTTACCTCATCAAGAGAAAGAGAAGAAGCAGAATTATCAGCACCAGAACCACCGTCGTCCCCCTGATAATGTTTAAGATCATTGTTGGATTATCTAGAAATGGAGATAAGCAGTGATGAGATACTTTACTGTATCAATGAACACACACATTTCTCTTCAACAATACTACATTTAAAATCTGCACAGTTCTACACTTTAAGTTCTAGTACTTTGTCCTTTTTTTTTTTTACTGTATTTAGATCTTCTTTTTGTATTTAACCTATTCTGCTTTTTGGGGTTTTCCCTTCCCTGTAGCACGTGGGCTCAGTCAGAACAGTGTCATAATACACACGTGCACACAAAAGGATTCACACTTGTATTTCCGGATCCACACTTGTGTTTTTCAAAGCACACACAAATGTGTTCCGTTTCATATACATGTAAATTAAATCCAAATACAGAAAAAAGTTTTACATGTGTATCTTTGATCCTCACATATTTGTTTTCCGTTTGAAACCTCTGAACCTGCAAACACAAGCCGCTCTCTGTGCACGGATCGCTGTGCATTCGTGTGTGGGTTTTTTGAGACTCTCCTGAGGGTCAGCCGATTCGTACTTGTAATTTTTTCTATCTAGGCTATAGCCAATCAGATGTCTCCTTCATTCTAAGCCAATCACATGAGCGCGCCCCCACAAGGGTAGATTTCTTGCCTTCATGACGTAACGCTTCATATACGCATTTTGCGCAGTCCGGAGCTGACAGCTCCATGGAGCCTGCCTGCAGGTGCTAATCTCAGGACACCTCCACTCTCAGTACAGCGCCACTTTCCGAACAGGAAATGCACGCAAATACAAGCCTTTATATTATTAAGGTACAGCGCCACTTTCCGAACCATTGATGAATGCTTGTGTTCACAAACACGGCAGGCAAAACCGTTTTAAATGTGTGTTTCCTGTATGGCGAATACAGCTGCTTTATTTATGTCTGTATGAAGTTGTTGTGAGTGTGGAGGGAGCAGCTACAGGTTAGCTTAGCCTAATCGATTAGTGCTAGCACCAGTGGTAGACAGTGACCTGTCAACGGGGGGGAGCCCCTCCGGTCATTATCGGCTGATATTCACTCTTAATAGTTTGATCGGTGCTCTCTATAAAGGCCGATCAGGAGCTGGATCTGATCGATATGGATATAAACGCGAGTGAAGTATAACCGGACCCGAGAGAGATCAGATCAGCTGCTGAGTCTGACAGAGACACGCAGCTCTGTATGATCACCTGAAGCTCCGCCCTCTGTTTAGTGAGCTGACCAGACTTCGCAAAATGTTTGACCGTTGGTGCTCATCCTAATTTTCGGCCTTGATGTAACGATATTCATAATTAAGTAAATGTAACACCCTTTTCATCCCGGTTACACTTTTCATTTGCCCTGCACGATGGGTGCTGCAAGTGATGAAAATGGGGGATGTTGGCTTATCTGGCACCCGCAGCTCACAGCCAAAGTGCGAGTGCGCGTGGGAGAGAGCGAGGGAGCGAGGGAGGGTGCACCGGTACCGGCGCTGTTGTTGTTAGCATCTGGTGCTAGCTGCTCTAACGGATATAAGAAGAAGATGTGTCTACAATAATCTGGAGGGAGAGTCCTCTCCAGTCAGACTGAGAGGCTGATAACTACAGCTCAGTGAGGGAAAGGACTCTTGAGTGTTTAGATAGTTCACTTTAGTCTAAGTTCAAACGGTTTGATCACAATTTATGTAAACACATATTTCCAAGGCACTCCTTTATAATTATTGGGATAAACAGGTTTGAAATCATTCCAATGTATACTATAGGACAGTAACCAAACATATTCTTTAAAACTGGAGAGATAAAAAAAAAAGCAAAAATAAATAAATGTTAAGGTAAAATAAGATATGAAAGAAAAACATAAATAAAATAAGTTACATTAATTTGTTATTGGCTATGGTAGATTATTGGTTATGTTCACATACTTATTTGATTACATCCACTTGTCTAAGATGACAAGAGAGATTTTTGACCCAAAACCAGCTGTTGACTTGTGGATGCAAGCAGCGAATCACAGACTCAACCAGAGAGAAAGCAGTAGGCCTACATCATCAGCTACCATGTCTGACAGAGAGGAAGACAGAGAGGAAGACAGAGAGGAGGGTAGTGATGACAGCTTGTAGGATTGCTGGTCGTGCTAATGTTGTCTTGTGTTCACCTCTGCATGTGTGTTCTGTGTTCACCTCAGTGTGTGTGTTCAGTGTTCACCTCTGCATGTGTGTTCAGTGTTCACCTCTGCATGTGTGTTCAGTGTTCACCTCTGCATGTGTGTTCAGTGTTCACCTCAGTGTGTGTGTTCAGTGTTCACCTCTGCATGTGTGTTCAGTGTTCACCTCAGTGTGTGTGTTCAGTGTTCACCTCTGCATGTGTGTTCAGCGCCGTGTGTCTGGCAAATAAAGACCCCCTCAAAAGTTACGGTTTATTTCATTTTAAGGATGAGCACCAAGCAACATCTCCAGGTGCTCCTTTGAGAACCAGTGCAAAAAAGTTATGTGCACCTCTGGCTATATAGGTTTTAGTGCATGTAAATGGTCTGCAAAAGGCTAAAATCCCTGTGTTCCTGCAGAGGGATTTTCCCACAGAGTGACATCATTATGTCACACTCGCGCTTCTATTGGCTGGCACTAAAACACATTGTACGTGATAGGCTAAGGGGCCGGACATCTCTAAGCGGTCGACCAATCATAACAGAACCGGTCAGCTAACCAATGAGAGCAGACTGGGCTCTGGTTTCAGACAGAGGGTGAAAAGAGGTGCTGCAGCACAGGCAGTATGAGAACAATAAAGAGCTTTTTGAACATTAAAGGTCGCCTATTATGCAAAATCCTCTTCTTCATGTCTCTTCTACATCAACATGTGTCCCCTCTTCTTCATGTCTCTTCTACATCAACATGTGTCCCCTCTGTGGAAAGAGACTCTGAACGTTTCAGGAACAAAGATTCTCTCTCTTTTTGTCCTGATCTATTTCTATAAAAACCTGTCTGAAAATGAGCTGATCAGATTTTGGCCACTTTGTGATGTCATAGCGATGTTTTGGCTAGTGTAACCATTAGCCAATCAGCAACCAAGGTAACCCCCCACCTTATCACCTGAATCTCCTCCTAGAGCACTATTAGGCGCGTTCACACCGGAGTACTTTTCCCCGTACTTTTTCCATTTAGTTCCGTTAGTACCCCTGATGTCGCGTTCACACCAAAAAGAGTACTTAGTGCCGGGAACTTTTACCCCCATTTTCAGTCTCTGCTAGAGAGGTGGTACCAAAAAAGTTTTGCGAAGCCGCCATTTTATTATCCTCGCATTAGCATTATTAGCATTAGCCCGGCGCAGAAACGCAGAGAGACTAACTTATGGCATGACAAAAGAAAACATGAGAGCGGTGGAGATGAGGAGGTGTCGGCGTTCTGGCGATTTACTCGGAAGGCTTCAGTAGAAGCTGCTGGGAGTCCCAGCAGCTTCCACTGAAGCCAGTCCCCAACTCCGGGGACTTCCGGCCGGGGACTTCGGGTGGCAGTATACACCATGAAGTTGTTTGCGGCCTGCCAGTAAACCCAGCAGCTTCTACTGAAGCCAGTCCCCAACTCCAGGGACTTCCGGCGGCAGTAAATGCCGTGAAGTTGGTTGCGGCCTGCCAGTAAACTCAAAGCAGAAGAAGACGAAGTCAATCAATCAATCAATGTTTATTTATATAGCCCAATATCACAAATGTTACATTTGTCTCAGTGGACTTCACAGTTTGTACAAAATATCAGTATGACAATACGACACCCTCTGTCCTTAGACCCTCACATCGTACAAGGAAAAACTTCCGAAGAAAACCCACAGTTTAAAGGGAAAAATGGGAGAAACCTCAGGGAGAGCAACAGAGGAGGGATCCCTCTCCCAGGACGGACAGACGTGCAATAGATGCCGTGTGTAAATTGAAAAGACAATACATTTGCAACATAGGTAGTCCAAATGTTTGGAAATGCATGTATGTATAATAGGAAGATGAATCCACGAGGATATCCATCCAGGACCTATGATCCAGGACCACAGCCACGACTCAAGATCCAGGGCTCGCGATGCAGGACACAGGACCGCAGGATCATCCATGACTCCGGATCCCAGCGTATATAGACACCAAAAAGAAAGAAATTTGGGGAAGCTGGGTTAATCGGAACATGGGAGTACACAGGTATAGACAGAGAGAAGGAAGAAGTAAGATGTCCCCCGACAAACTAAGCCTATATCAGCAAAACTAGGGGCTGAATCTAATCAGCCCTAACTATAAGCTTTATCAAAAAGGAAGGTCTTAAGCGCACTCTTAAAAACGGATAGGGTGTCTGCCGCCCGAACACAAACTGGAAGCTGATTCCACAAATGTGGAGCTTGATAATAAAAGGCTCTGGCTCCCATTGTACTTTTAGAGACTCTAGGAACAACCAACAACCCTGCATTCTTGGAACGCAATGCCCTAGTAGGACAGTAGGGTATAATGAGTTCTTTAAGGTAAGATGGCGCCTGCCCATTAAGGGCTTTGTAGGCGAGAAGAAGAATTTTAAATTCTATCCTGTGTTCTATAGGGAGCCAGTGTAAGGCAGCCAGAACAGGAGTAATGTGGTCCCTTTTCCTAACTCTGGTTAGTACACGAGCTGCAGCATTTTGAATTAGCTGAAGCGACTTGACTGACTTCTTGGTACACCCTGATAATAAAGAGTTACAATAATCCAGCCTTGAAGTAACAAATGCATGGACTAGTTTCTCTGCATCGTTTTGAGGCAAGATATGCTTGATTTTTGCAATGTTATGTAGATGGAAGTAGGCGGTCCTTGAAATTGATTTTATGTGGGCGTTAAAAGATAAATCCTGATCAAATATAACACCAATATTCCTTACAGTCTCACTGGAGGCCAAATTAATGCCATCCATAGTTAGTATATCTTTAGATAATTTGTTTCGTAGATTCTTCGGGCCAAGTACAATAACTTCAGTTTTGGTCGTGTTTAACATCAAAAAGTTTAAGGTCATCCACGTTTTTAAGTCCTTGAGGCAGTCTTGAATTTTATTTAGATGATTAATTTCATCAGGCTTGATTGATAAATATAGTTGAGTATCATCCGCATAACAATGAACATTTACAGAATGATTCCTTATAATATTGCCTAACGGAAGCATGTGAACAAAATAGGTCCGAGCACTGAGCCCTGTGGCACTCCGTGGCTAACTTTGGTTTGCGTGGAAGATTCATCATTGACACGTACAAACTGAGAGCGTTCAGATAGATAGGACCTAAACCAGCCTAAAGCAGTTCCCTGTGTGAAGAATAATCTTCTGGGATTCAATGCAGAGCCAATGTTGAAGAATTGGAGACGGAGAATCTTTCATCAAACACGGAGATTTATTGAAGTAACGGCCGGAGAGGATACACTCAGTTTCATACAGTTAACCATCTTCCACCGAGCGGACCCTCTGAAAAGGTTGAGCAAAATACACCCAATATATATTGAAACAAGCGGATCTGAGATTTATGGGCCTGTCTCTGTAACTATAAAACATAATGTACACACTGCAGGGCAACTCAGAGGCACCGGAAAGCCCCCCTTTCTTCAGAAAGCCAGGCGTCCGACCTTTGAGTTGACCCTGAGAACGACATGATGATATTCCACAGATTGAGGAACAACACTCTTAACCAGAAGAAGAAGCTCTGCAGATAGGGTCCTAATTCCATATAAGGAGACAGACATGATTAAAATATTTCCCTAACAGCCCCTCCTTTTATCAATTAATTGATAACCAATTAACACTAGTCTAAGAATATTTTAGTCAATACTCAAATCAATGAACGCCTTCAGAGTCTGAGATCACACACATTAATCACATCATAAAAGTAAGCAGAATTGAAACATTTCAATTACCTTGATTGAACACAGTCAATCATAATATAAATCATCTCTCCTCCGTGTCTGATATCATTTGTCAAAAGCACAATAATAAACACACATGTAATACAAAATATAATGGCAAAATATATGTTTCAAAAATAAGATCTTTTATCATTTAACACTCAGTTAATCTCATTCTTCAAACACAAATGCAAAGTCAGCTTACATCTCAAAGATTTACTTCAAGGCAATTACTTAAGCACAATTAGAATTTAGGATTATAAGAAATCCAAATGAGGTATAAAAACTGAATCATGAGAGATCCAGGATAAAATTCTCAGTGATGAATCTGTAATCTGTAAAGTTCAATGTCCTCAATCTTAACATTATTTTACGTTTACTTTAACACGCTTCATTCAAGAGTAAGGCATTTTTAGTAGTTACATATATTTCATTCAAATACATTTGTTCAATATCTGAAAAGGAAGAATCAGATATTTATTGTATAACAACCTGAAAAGGGAAAATCAAAACATCTGTTCTTTATTCTGAAAGTCAACTGTAATCAATTTATTAATCACTGAACGGCGGTACCCATGGGCCAGAAACTGCGATGGAGACCCATGGATCTCGCAATTCCTTGTTGTACATTAATATTATTTCATCTGCAGTTGAATACCCCACAATCCTCTGTGGGGCCTGGAGAGCAGTTTTGGCGCACCTGCGTATGGCCAATTTAACTACAGTTATCAAACAGGTAATTAGGATTAGCACACCCAAGATAAACACTGCAACAGTAACAACAAATTTAACCAACCCCGCTCCCCAGGATCCAATAGTTCCACTTAAATCTCCAAATATAAACCCATGTGTTTCATGCAATTGTTTTATTCCCCGAGCAGTATCATGTGCCATATCCAGAACTTCAGGTGTAGCATCAGAGATGAAAGAACAACACTCAGACCCAATCACCTTACATGTGCCTCCCTGAGCAGCGAGGAGGAGATCCAACGCCATTCGATTCTGTAGTGCTACTGTCCTCACTTCCTGCAATTCTTTGTGTTCAGCCAACATCGCTGTGTTAGATACATTTAGATGTTTTTCGACCACTTCTGACAGGGCCACAATCTCCTGCTGAGTAACATAAATACCGTACCAAGGCAAAAATAGGCTCGCTATCTGTTGTCCTTGTGTAATTGATCTGCTATTCCGATGTAAAGAGGGAAGTATCGCTGCAATCTCACTAGCCTCTACTTTACGGATTAAAGGGATTAGATAGGCTAGATAACAGGTGCCATAGAAAATGTCAAAGGGTACACAGCCATAAGCGCGGTCTCCACAAACTAAGTAAACTCTCTGTGGGAGGGGAATTCTAGCTAATTTTACCCTCACTATGGCATTGCAGTCGCTGTGTCCCACATCTGGAGAAGTATGAGATCCTGCTTCATTCTGGAAACAGATAGACACATTCTTCCATTCATGTACAGTAATTGGTGGTACATAAACTGAGCAATCTCGTGTTAGGGTCTTGCCTAAGGGGATTGGTTGTGTACAGTCATGTATCTTGACTTTAATGGAGTCCACTGTTCTGGACCCAAACCAGGGCACAACTGTTACCACAGCTTCAACCAACAAAGATGGCGTGTGTGATTGCTTTGTGCAATTTAGATTTGTAAGGTTAACTGAACAATTAGTCTGGGCTAGAGCTAACTGGAATCTGTATTCAAAAGCTAAGTTAACATATTTCTTCACGTATATTAGTTTTAAAAACATCAATCGTTTGAAGCTGTCAGGCAGGTAATTTTCATTTACTGTATCAACAATGAGGGAGACTAAACCCTTGTACTGTACATGTTGCTCTGAGTCTAAGGGGTAGGACGGAGTGAAGCAATCCTCAGCTTCATCGCTAATTCTGGATGCAATGTCATTCCAGCTTATTAAATCATAATCAGCTTTCGTGAACGGAATTGGGCTAAACATTGGAGAATGCATGGATTCTGGCATGTTTTGGCACAGCCAACAGTTGCTAACATTACGTTCATGTGCGTAGTCTATCATTAAACTTATTGCAGAATTAGTTTTAGCTCGTTTAAGTGGAGTGATTAAGGCCTTTTTTGAAGAATCTACATCACCTCCTGTTTGTTTAAGTGGAGTGGATAGAAAATCTGTTTTGCTATCTGGTCCAGTATATGTGCATGCAGTGACAGGTGAATTGGGGACTTTATAATCTGGTTTCCTCGATGTGCATTGTACCTCATTCATTATCAGTTTTCTTAATTGTTCCATGGTGGTACACCATAATTCTGAGGGCATGTTGAAGGGCATGGTGTTGAGTGCTATTCTTACCACCTCCTTTGTTCTCCCGAACCACTGGTACTGGTTTTGCGGATACATTCCCCATGTCAAGTAATCATCACCCTTGATTGAAGACACAGCAAACACAATAATACAGTTAGATGGGTTACATATTGAAGTTGAACAGTTAAAAGAAATAGTCTCTATTTCATGAGTGATGTCGACGATCCTCTTCACTCTTCCTCCTTCTCTCTCTCTCTGTCTCTCTCGCACCATACTGAATGTCTGTGTGGTGTTTAGATACAACCTGTCCTTGTCGCTAGGCACTGATTTGCCCGTTGGTGTTGTTTTGCCCTCAGGGTCTGGACCCTGAGTAGTCAAGTCGTGTGCGCTCTTGGATAAGAGCACCTTATCTTCTCTCTCAGAGGGGCGAGAGCCCTCGCCACCTGTCGTTGAGATTTCCACAGCTTCTATTAGGGCGTTCTTGGCCAGGTACAGCAAACCCAGGATGACGATGATGATGACTGCCTTCATACGCCAGCATCCGGTAGAGGGGAGAGACGACATCTGGAAGCGTGGATCCACTCCGCTCTGCCTTGGACTCTTAGGGCGGTTCTGGTCACGATCAACACCTGGAACGGACCTTTCCACCTGTGTGACAGGGAATCTTTTTCAAGAGATTTGATTAGTACATTATCACCAATCTTAAAAGGGTGGGTGGGCTCTTCCCCCGGCTGAGGGAGCCTATCAGCCACCTGCCTGTGAAACTTTCTCAACATGTCAGTTAGATATTTTACATAGTTAGTCATGTAATCCTCTGTCCACAGAAGGGTGAGTGTGTGGGGTGATGCTGGGGGGCTAGACCCTGTGAACATTACTCTTCCCATCAATACTTCGTGTGGGCTGAGCCCTGTCGTTGCATTTGGTGCGCTTCTGATGGAGCACAGAACTAGCGGCAGCGCGTCTACCCATTTTAGTCCTGTGGTCAACATTGTTTTAGTGAGTTTCTCTTTTATAGTCAAGTTCATTCTCTCAACCTGGCCTGAGCTCTGCGGGTGATAGGGAACATGCAATTGCCATTTAAACCCTAACACTGTAGCTAGACTCTGGGTTATCTTAGAAATGAATGCTGGACCTCTGTCACTGTTAATCCCTGCTGGAACACCAAATCTAGGGATAACATCTTTGAGAAGACACTTTACAACTGTTCTAGCGTCTTCTTTTCTGGTAGGGTAGGCCTCTACCCATTGGAGAACTGGCACACTATTACCAAAAGATATTTGAATCCTTGGCATGGTGGCATATGCGAAAAGTCAATTTGCATATTTACAAAGGGCCCTGAAGGGGGCGGTAGATGTTCATGCTGAACCAGACCACTTCTTCTTGTTTGCTGGCATATCATGCATCTATCTACTAGGGTCTGTGTGGCTAGTGTGATGCCTGGGGCAAACCATTGTGATTTTATAATCCCATTCATCCCTCCTTTTCCTACATGTGATTTGCCATGTGCAACATGTGCCAGAACATGGAGGAACGAACGGGGACAGACCATCCGGCCGTCTGGGTGGAGCCACAAGCTGGACTCAGCGTCAAGTGTACAACCTCGTCTTAGCCATAAATCTTTCTCCCTAACATCAGCGCGGGCTTGCATTACCGCGACATCATTAAAGGAAGGCAAAGAAATCGGTTCTGTGGGTTGTGTCAGGGGGCATTGGAGCACCATAGAAGAACATGAAACTGCTGCTTGTTTAGCTGCGGTGTCGGCTAACGCATTTCCACGCGAAATAGGGTCATCAGAATTTGTGTGAGCAGCACATTTCACTACTGCTAGCTGTGCAGGGAGCAGGATAGCGTCTAACAACTGAGCTACCAACGCATGATGTTGAATAGGCTTACCAGCCGATGTTAAGAAACCGCGCATCTTCCACAAGACACCAAAATCATGGCACACACCAAATGCATACCTGGAGTCTGTGAAAATGGTTGCAACTTTTCCTTTAGCCAAAATACACGCCCTCAGCAGAGCATGCAACTCTGCAGCCTGAGCCGACGTGCCATTTGGCAAGGCCTGGCTTTCCAAAACCTCCCAGTCGTTCACAACAGCATAGCCTGCTAAGTGTACTGTGTCAGACGGCCTGCTCGCAGATCCGTCTGTGTAGAGAATCATATCTGAATTAGGGATAGGAGTTTGCAACATATCAGCTCTGGGGGAAGAAGACATGTCAATCGTTGTGACGCAGTCATGTGTTATTTCAAAATCTGGAATTGGCACCAGTGTAGCTGGGTTTAGGGGGGGGGAACGTTTAAGAGTGATGTGTGGACTTGAAAGAATTACTGCTTCATAACCAGATCGCCTAGCTGCTGTCATATGCTGAGTAGCAGAGGTGTTCAGAATATGCAAAACTGCATGTGGGACATGTACTACACAGTCACTGGCCAGTACAATAGAAGAGGATTGTTTAATAACAATTGCAACTGCGGCTACTGCTCGCAGGCATGAAGGCATACCAAGTACCACAGGGGAAAGTCGAGACGAATAGTATGCAACAGGCCGGAAATTGGATCCATGCTTTTGTACCAAGATGCCAGTTGCAAAGCCCATCTTCTCATGGACGTGTAGATGAAAAGTTTGATGGTAGTCAGGAAGACCCAGGGCCGGAGCCGACGTGAGGGCTCGCTTTAAGTCTTGAAAAGCTGTGTGCATGTCCTCAGACCAGTGAACAATGTTAGGTGCGGCCTGCAGAGTTGCAGCACGTAGGATGGAATCCATGCCAGCGTACTCGTATATCCAATGTCTGCAGTAGTTTGCCATGCCCAAGAAGGAAAGCATTTCCTTTTTAGTTGTTGGTGGAGGAACTTTGTTCAACAGGCAGATTCTCGCAGGTGAGAGGAGGCGGTGTCCATCTCTCAGAATGTGACCCAAATACGTGACCTCAGTCTGGCAGTATTGCAACTTGGCCAGGGATGCTCTGTGTCCGCATTCAGAAAGTCTTTTCATGAGCAGAATGGAATCGATGCGACAGGCGTCTCTGTTAGGTGATGCAATCAACAGGTCATCAGCATACTGAAGGAGGGTGCTTCCTCCTGTCAGAATCAGAGTGTCCAGATCTCTTTTAACAGCTGCTGCGTACACAGTAGGCGACTCAACATAGCCCTGTGGGAGGCGCGTGTATGTGATTTGTTTACCTTTAAAAGTAAATGCAAACAGATACTGGCTTTCTGGATGCAAAGGAATAGAGAAAAAATGCTGAACATAAGTCAATGACTGTGTAATACTTAGAGTCTGGGGGCAGAGAAGCAAGTATTGAATTAGTGTCAGGCACTATGGGAGCTGGTGGGATGACAATAGCATTAATAGCTTGCAAATCTTGGACGAAACGCCACTCATTAGGGCGATTGTGCTTAGGTATGGGTAGGATGGGGGTGTTGCAGGGACTTTCTGTGAATCTTAATACACCTTGATCAAGCAGTGATTGGATGACTCCTTCAATTCCCAAAATGGCTCTATGGGGTAAATTGTACTGTCTGATAGCAGGCAATCTGGCATTGCTTTTAAGAGTCACTCTGTGGGGGGGAGCTGAACTGACAAAGCCCACATGATTCTTATGTTTTGCCCACAAACTGGGTGGCACATCAGCAAAGTCCGAAGGGGGGCCAAATTCTGTGGGTGGGGGTGGCTGTAAATGAAGGAACGTGCTTTGGGGGAGGGAAATGTCTTCAGTGAGACGCAGCATGTAAAAGTCTCCTCCAAAGTTGTTTACATTAGGTGTGTGTGTGTGGGAGTCAGAGACCATTGCTGCTTCCAACTGAGCATAGCAGTGGGCTGCCATTGCCCCCACCTCCTTGGGATCACTTCCTGGAGTGACAGCTAGTATAACATGAGGGATGGTGTTTTTATCTAGAAGGGCCTGCTGTGCAGGTGTCAGTTTAAGGGGCAACACACATCCTTGTGGTCCCAAAAACAGAAATTGCTCGCATTCCAACTGATCTGAGCTGTTGCAAAAACCACTTATTGATAGCGCATAATTCTCTGATGGGTTAAAAGCAGCTGTGCAATGACATTTCAACACAGGCCGCATAAGAGACATTAAGGAGGCGCACACAGGAGAAGTACCAGCAATTTTCTGAATCCCTGTTGTGGAGAAAACAGAAATCATATTGAAATCTGGAAATGACCAACAATAAAGGTTGTCCTTAGATGATTGAATGAATTGGACAGCCTGGTAAACTTTGCTGTCAGGAATAGTTAAAAACAAACCATCCGGAGTACAATGTATTGTTGCCTGTAATTTACAAAGTAAATCTCTGCCCATCAAATTAATCGGACTTCCATCTGAAATAATGAAAGAATGTTGCACATTTGACCCATCGATTGAAACATTAGTATTCTCTGAAACGGGCTCGGACATAAGAACGCCAGAAACACCCATTGTTGTAACAAAATCATTTGTTGCTTCACACACTTTCTCCCTAGTGCGTACTGCTGACAATGTGGCGCCGCTGTCAATCAAAATATCTACAGCTGTTCCACTAAAATCAACGGGCATAATCGGATCTTCACGCGGGTTATTAGAAAGGCGGATTGTTGCTGCTTGAATGGGGAAATGTTGTGAATCTGACCGTATTTCTTCTCTATGGCAGCTCCATCTCCTATTAAACCCACTTTGCAGACTGTGTTGCTCATGTGGAGCCTGTCTGTCATAGTGTTGCGGGCACATTATTGCAGGTTGCCTGGGTGGCTGGGGGAGAGCGGGCAAAGATTGTGCATTCTGTTGTGCACCCCATCTCTTTTCACACTGTCCAGCCCAGTGATCCATGGACCCACAAACGTGACACGGCTTTTTTGGATTTTTGTTCTGCTGTTGTCTATTCTTATCATGATAACCCTGTGATTTTCCATGATTTTGATACTGCTGTGTGCGGTTCTGTCCCTGAACCTGTTGGAAATTATCTGCGCCCTGATAAGCCTGTGTATTTTGAGGCAATTGTTGCATCATTTGAGTATTTCTAGGATGCAAAAATATCTGGCTCCTATGCAAGGCACGCATTGTGGCTATTGTGGCTTGCCAGGTCTTAATTTGCCATTCAGGTGTTGCTATCATGTAGGCACGAGCTGCCTCTGGAGTTAGGCTCTGCACTAAACTCTGAATCGCGAACAAATCATTTCCTTCCCTTTTAATGCCTGCATTATTATCCCATACGGTCATGAAACGCTGGATAAATTCTGGGACAGTTTCTGTTGGGTTCTGTACGCAAGCCAACACTTGGGAAAAATCTGTGTGAGTTTTAGCGCATGCTCTAACAGCCAAAGCAGCGACATTCTGAATCCACATGTCGCGCGTCTGTGTCAAAGGCCAATCGCCTGCAGGCGTGCATGCAGGGAATTTAAACTCATCTTTGCATGTGGACCAATCTGCCTTGTACGTTAGGATTATCAGCTGTTTCACATCATGAACCAAACAGTTATAAACTGAGCAGACATTAGTCAACCATGACAGATACTCATCTGGACTTTTAGTGGGATTTGGAGCGTGATTAGTGACATCCATGACCTCCGCGGGTGTCCAAGGTTTATAAACTGGAACCTCTCCTATCAGAATTTTCGGGGCGGTTACAGTGTCGGCAGAATTATTATTTGGAGATGTTTGCGTTTGCATGATCCTTTTACGCTGGACAGCCCTCGGAAAACTGCTGCCGTACGGCGTGGCTTTATAGTCGTATAGACGGAGCGGCGGAGTGAAAGGAGGGGGGCTCCGTGGCTGGCTGCTGTCTGAAAAATCCCCCTCCGTCTCCTCTGCCCTGTTGTCTTCTTGTGTCATATCTAGTCCGTTATAATGTCCTGGCTGGTATCTTAATCTATTTTTATTTATGATAGCTGCCGCTGACATTAACAGATCATCATCGGAGTTTCTTGCAGCAGTATTTGAGAGATCTGCTGCGGGAATCATTTGTGTACAGAGAGAGACAGCCTGCTGCTCTTCCAGCAGCCCTGCGTCTGTTAAAATGCAAATGAGCTGATCTGGGCTGGGAGACTTTCCTTGTCTTTTCAGCCAATCAAAAATGACAGATTTAGCTATTGCTCCTGCGTCTTCTCCGTGTCTTTCCCTAATTCTTGACATGTTTTCTGATTTAACATCGAACGCAGCCTCTAGACTGAGCAAATGACAAGTCGCCGCACATTTGGAAATTCTTTCAATTAAAGCTTTGAGCTCTGTGGAGGCTATTTCTTTACCAACTGATTTTTCATTCTTTCGTTCATCATATCCTCTTTTCTCTGCAATAGACATCCAAGCTTTGAGACAACCCGACATGTATCCTATATCCCAGGACGGGTTCGGATCATTTTTCACAATTTGAAATGCTTGCCATAAAACTGCCATGTCAAAGCTCCCTGTCAACGGCCAGTCAAATTGAATCTTTCCTTTCTGATTATTTTGTTGTGAGTGCTCACAAAGTAAAGAAGTAAATGGCATAACTTTAGACCAATCCAAGCTTCTTCCTATAATCCCAGACGGCATATTGGGTGAAAACATATGAAGATAGTGGGTCTCTGTAACTGGATTTTTAGAAAAAGTTTTATTGCGTTCATTAGTTTTCCTCTTACCAACTGACTCCTTTGTGGACTGAGAATTACCCATGTTTAACGGTTAGTACAATCAACAAACACTGCAGATAAGACAAACAAACATAAAACCACAGCAAACCTCCGTGTGACAGAAAGTTTAATTTAATCCGAATAAAGAGAACTTCAGCGGGGGTTGGGAAATATAATTAATATGAGTGCCTTCTTACTCATATTAGCTTAGACTGGATCTGTTGAAGAGCAATAACGAATTTATCCTCAAATCAACAACCACTATGCTAGTTTAGTGGTGGATTCCCTCTGTCCAGAGAATAAAACCATCAGTTTATCCTCCGTATTTATCAACCCATACTTTTCTTACAACAATGAAAAAAATGATCGTTTAATGACACATTCTCGCATTCCGCCTCATATATGACAATCTTAGTTTAGTTCCTAAAAACGACTATGGTGCGAGGAAAAGAATATTATACCACTAAACTGAATTTCTTTCTGCTCTACTGCGCTCCGCAGGGGGGGGGAGGGACACATGCAGGCCCGCTCTGCCCCTCTGCAGCAGCACAGGGTCCGCTTTAAAACAGCTGCTTTATTTTATTTGACCGCTGAAGTCTCCAGAATTCGGCGATTTGTTTCAATACAAATCCATAACATTGCTCTAATGCAGAAATCCACTTTACTGATTCTCTATTTTAAGGTCTCTCCGAAATTTAAATAGAGACACCGAGAAAAAAATGTGCAGCCTTTCAGCTTCACAGGTAATTTTGATATCGTCAATCACAGATCCTGGTAAGGCAATATTCAAATAGATTTGAAATTACACTTACCAGTATTCTGAAGATATATTTGATATTCTGTCGTGACGCCAATCTGTGAAGAATAATCTTCTGGGATTCAATGCAGAGCCAATGTTGAAGAATTGGAGACGGAGAATCTTTCATCAAACACGGAGATTTATTGAAGTAACGGCCGGAGAGGATACACTCAGTTTCATACAGTTAACCATCTTCCACCGAGCGGACCCTCTGAAAAGGTTGAGCAAAATACACCCAATATATATTGAAACAAGCGGATCTGAGATTTATGGGCCTGTCTCTGTAACTATAAAACATAATGTACACACTGCAGGGCAACTCAGAGGCACCGGAAAGCCCCCCTTTCTTCAGAAAGCCAGGCGTCCGACCTTTGAGTTGACCCTGAGAACGACATGATGATATTCCACAGATTGAGGAACAACACTCTTAACCAGAAGAAGAAGCTCTGCAGATAGGGTCCTAATTCCATATAAGGAGACAGACATGATTAAAATATTTCCCTAACACCCTGTATGCCAACTAAGTGCTCTAGTCTTTGCAATAAAATATTATGATCGATAGTATCAAATGCAGCACTGAGATCGAGCAAAACAAGAATAGAGACAAGTCCCTTGTCAGAGGCTATTAGAATGTCATTTGTGACTTTGACCAGAGCTGTCTCTGTGCTATGATGTGTTCTAAAGCCAGACTGAAAATCTTCAAATAAATCATTGTTTTTTAAGTAATCACACAACTGTTTTGCGACTGCTTTCTCAACAATCTTTGAGAGGAACGGAAGATTAGAAATAGGTCTATAATTGGCTAAAACCTCTGGATCGAGGTTGTGCTTTTTAAGAAGCGGTTTTATCACTGCTACTTGAATGATTGTGGAACATAGCCTGATAATAAAGATATATTCATAATATTTAATAAAGAAGTGCTAATTAATGGAAAAACTTCCTTCAACAGCTTAGTTGGAATTGGGTCTAATATACACGTTGATGGTTTAGAAGAGAGAATCATTGAATTTAATTGTTCAAGGTTTATGGCTGAAAAGCATTCTAGTTTACTATCTAGTGTAATATTAGAACTTACGTTTCCGGGAGTTGATAACACTATACTGGTCAAAGGCAAAAGGTCATTAATTTAGTAACAATTTTATCGTTAAAAAAGCACATAAAATCATTACTACTGAGTGCTATGGGAATAGAAGGCTCAATCGAGCTATGGCTCTCCGTCAGCCTGGCTACAGTGCTGAAAAGAAATCTTGCATTATTCTTATTCTCATCTATTAATGAAGAGTAGTAGGCTGCTCTCGCTTTACGCAGTGCTTTCTTATATTCATTGAGAGTAATATGCCAAATTAAACGAGATTCTTCAAGTTTAGTGGAACGCCATATCCTTTCAAGTTGTCTCGACTTTTGCTTTATTTTGCGGGTTTTGGCATTATGCCATGGAGCTAATCTATGTTGTTTTATTTTCTTCTTTTTCAAAGGAGCAACAGAGTCTAATTTTATTCGCAGCGCATCTGTAGCACTATCAACAACATGATCAATTTGGGGTGGTGGACATTTTGTATAAGTTTCCTCCCCTACATGCAGACATGCTATCGAGTTAAGTATTGGTGGAATCTCTTCCTTAAATTTGGATATAGCACTAACAGATAGGTTTCTGCTGCTGGAGCTTTTGACTAATGCTTTGTAGTCTAGTAACAGTACTTCAAAAGTTACTAAGAAATGGTCGGATAAAGCAGGATTATGCGGTTCGACTAATAGTTGCTCAATTTCAATACCATAAGTCAGAACAAGGTCGAGAGTGTGATTATAGCAGTGGGTTGGTTTATTTACACTCTGACAGAAACCAACAGAATCTAAGATAGAGTTAAATGCAACAGTAAGGCTATTTTTATCATCGTCAACATGAATATTAAAGTCACCTACGATAATTACTTTATCCGTTTTAAGAATCAAAGTTGATAAAAACTCAGAGAATTCTGATAAGAATTCTGAATAAGGACCTGGTGCACGGTACACTATAACAAATAAGATTGGCTGCAAAGTTTTCCAGGTCGGATGCGTAAGACTAAAAATGAGACTTTCAAAAGGAGGTATAATTTAATTTTGGTTTAGTATTGATAAGTAAACTTGAGTCAAAGATTGCTGCAACTCCACCTCCTCGGCCCACGCCTCTGGCAATATGAGTATTGATATGGCTGGGTGGAGTGGCCTCATTTATGCTGACATATTCTTCATGTCTCAACCAAGTTTCAGTGAGACAGCATATATCAATATTATAATCTGATATTAAATCATTTACCAATATTGCTTTAGATGCTAGAGATCTTATGTTTAAGAGACCACATTTAATATTCCTGTTTTGTTGCACTGTAGTAGTTGTTACATTTACTTTTATTAGGTTATTATGTATGACACCTCTATTAGGTTTTACCTTAAATTGTCCTTGGGCAGACACACACACCGCTAATATTGGGTATTTTATTGGGTTCGGGATTCCTATGGATGACTGCCTAGGAGAGAGCGCAGAGAAGCGTGTAAGACTGCGACTCCGCCTCCTGGTCTCAACTCCAGTTTGTCATGGATTAAGTCCACAAAGCCCTGAAATGTTTGCCGAAATGAGATTTGCACCTTCCAAAGTAGGATGAATGCCGTCTCTCTTAATCAGACCAGGTTTTCCCCAGAAGGCTGTCCAATTATTTACGAAGCCCACATTGTTTGCTGGGCACCACCAAGACAACCAGCGCTGAAATGATGACATGCGGCTATACATGTCATCATTGATCAGATTGGGGAGGGGACCAGAGAAGATTACGGTGTCCGACATTGTTTTAGCATAACTACACACCGACTCCACATTAAGTTTGGTGCATTCTGATTGGCGTAAACGAACAACATTACCACCGACGTGAATAACAATCCTACTGTATTTACGTTTATTTTTAGCCAGCAGTTTAAGATGCGCCTCAACGTCGCCCGCTCTGGCCTCCGGAATGCATGCGACTGTGGAGGCTTTGGTCTCTAACTTCACGTGTCTCATAATAGAGCTACCAATAACCAGAGTTGGCTTCTCAGCGGGTGTCTCGCTGAGTGGGGAATATCTGTTAGACACGTGAACGGGATGGTGGGGACCTGCGGGTTTCACGTTATGCCCCTTCTGAACAGTCACCCAGTCTCCCTGCTGCTCGGGAGTTGCCGGGGGACGGCTAATAGGAGCTACCTTTTGCCGGCCCGCACTGGCTAACATGGGCTTTACTGTAGCTGAGTTACTTTCTAAGATGCGGAGCCGGGCTTCTATGGCTATGATTCCCGCCTCCAACCTAACAGCTATACTACATTTAACACATGTATCGGTACCAGTAAAGGAGGTAGGGGAGTAACCAAACATGAGACAGGAAGTGCAGGAAATAACACCAGAGGGTGGGGAAAGAGTCATGGCTAGCTATCAAGCTAAAGTAGCTACCGTTAGCAAACCCGAAAAGAGTGTAGGCAACTGTGGAGTTACAGTCGCTAAGAGACGGAGAGTTGTGAGTGCTTAAGCTGTAGTAACGTGTGATTACAACGTCAGGCAGTTGCCGTGATCAAGAGTTTTAAAACGATCGATTAAGTTAAGATAATAAGCTATCAGCAGCAGAACAGGCACACGGGATACCCGGAGATGACAATGACAACAACCGGAAGTTACAACATGCTTACCGCAATAGTGGTCCGTGTAGCAACAGTTCTGACCTGTCTCCAAGTAACGTCAGTGGTTCATTTGCGTAATCTTCCCTTCCTGTGTGAATGCGATTGGTACTTAGTGCCCTGGGGTACTAAGTGCCGGCACTAAGTACGGCAAAGTACTTGGTGTGAAAGCGGCTATTCCTCTCTCTTATCTTTCTTACAGTGCAGACGCTTTTCTGCTTGCTCCTGCCTCTGCTTACTTTTATGCTGATTTTCCTATTCTTATTATCTGAAAACTTCGAGCAGCGGCTCCTGGACATTAACTTATCACTGGGACAGTTCATCTTCGTAAATTGACGGAGGGTTTCAGCCATATTTCAAAATTTTTACGACGACCTCAGTCTTACAGTAGCGTGGCCTACCAACAGCTAAAGCCTGGTAGGCTACTGCATGCTAGTTGGTAGCAAAATGCCTCCGTTCTCTACAGATGACTTCCACAAACTTATACAGAAGATGGCTGTGTTGGAAATGAAAATGCAACGGTTGGAAGTTAACGTGGAAGTGAATGGACTATGTCGTGGGAATGACACCACTTTACCAGTGTTGCAAATTAATGGAGAAGGGTATGCTAACTCACAGCTAGTTAGCAGCTACAAGGATTCCAAGGAACAGGGGGCCTGTGTACTGGGTAATAAATCTACAAGTGGTAGTCCTCCCTGGAACTCTCTGGGTGCAAAGCCGAAGAGTAAATCATTTCCATGGGATTTGGGAGGACGGATAACAGGCAGAGCCCAGCGCTCTGAAATCTGTGATGCGACCGGCTGGCCTGCATTGTTATCACCCAGGAAGAGCGCCTCTTCAACCCCTGTCCCAACCAGGAAAACGCAGTGGAGAGCTGCTAAAGGGAGAATTACAAACAATCCTCCTAAACCACCAAGTGTGCCAATCCAGAACAGATACGCTCCGCTGACCGAGAACCGGAGATCTCTTTCTGATGACCTGTCCTCTTCACACAGCAGGGTAAGAACCAATAGCTCCAAAAGTAAAAGGCTAGAGGGACAGCTAACGACTGGGCCTGAAACTCTGATTGTGGGTGACTCTGCTGTAAGAGATGTAAAAGGTCTGTGTAATAAGAACAACACCAAAGTACTCTGTTTTCCCAAGGATATGGTCTCTGACTTGGCTGAGAAGATCCTGCATATTGGGGCAAAACATCCGAATGTGAAGAATGTGGTACTACACATTGGAACAAATGATGTTGTGAAACAAGAGTCAGAAGTGCTGAAAGAATACTTTAAATGTTTGTTGGAAACTGTCAGCTCTCTAAATGCGGAGGTGTTCATCAGTGGCCCTCCACCGCCAGTCAGAAGAGGAGTGGAGAGATTCAGCAGATTGTTTGCACTGAACACCTGGCTTTCAACTGTCTGTACTGACCATTCTGTCCATTTTATTGACAATTTTAACTTTTTCTGGGATCGCAGACATCTTTTCAAGGCAAATGGAGTTTGCTTGAACAAGTCAGGAGTGAAATTGTTTATCTCTAACATTTTCAACTGCCTGCGTCATCAATCTGTTCCCTCAGCCAAGGACAAGCAACAAGAGGAATCAAAACAGGAGAAAGACACAACACATCGCGCAGAAAACCCTGAAGAATTATCACTGCACCCGCCTGAGGAATGTTCTGATTATGGGAGACCTATGACACACATGGAGGACTCTCCGCTGCCCGTCACCCCCCCCCCCCCCCCCCTGACAACGCCTTTGAACACATGAAGGCGATACAGAGGGTTGGCACCGATTCCTTCCTGGATCTCAATAACCAAACAAAGGCGATACGCAGGGCTGGCAGCATGTCCTTTACCCCCGCTCCTCAATGACGCCCACCAAAATCACCGCGGAGACGGGCACCATCTCCCCCGTCTGCATCACGGAGCCTACGTCAACCACCTCCCCCCCCTGGCAGCATGTCTTCTACCCCCCGCACCATCTCCCACGTCTCCATCACCGTGCCTACGTCAACCACCTCCCGTTCCTTCTAGAAAGCATCTGCAGTCTCCGAAGCCTGATAAGGATGTGTGTGTACAAATGCTTACTGATGTGTGCTGGGTCCAGGCTCAAGGGCGTATGGCACTCTCAACACTTTCCAGGACATGCCAGGGCCCTGCCTGCCTATAGCTTTGCCGATATCTGTGTTGATAGGTAATAGATTAAGAGCGGTGAATCATCTTAGATACAGGAAGCGCTCAAACGTTTGTGTGAGTTTATCACATTTAGCTGTGATTCCATGTCAGCCACAGCTTGTTACAAAAAACATGACTGATAGTGTGTTTAACAAACTTAAACTAGCTTTATTAAATGTCAGGTCTTTGGCAGGAAAAACATTTTTAATCAATGATTTTATCACTGAGCACAATCTCGATTTTATGTTTTTAACAGAAACTTGGATTGAACAAAATAACAGTGCAGCTGTTCTTATCGAATCAACCCCTCCCAACTTTAGTTTTATGAGTCAGGAAAGAATGCATAAGAAAGGGGGTGGAGTTGCTATTCTGTTCAATGATTCCCTTCAATGCAGGAAGACATCTTATGGGAACTTTGCTTCTTTTGAATATGTGGCCCTTCAGCTGAAATGCTCCTCTCGAGCTCTATTCCTAAATATCTATAGACCACCCAAATACTGTGCAAGCTTTTATGATGACTTTACTGAACTGCTGTCTATAGTGTGTATTGACTTTGACCGTTTAGTCATTGTTGGTGATTTTAACATCCATGTTGACAACCCTCAGGACAGAGGGGCAAAAGAACTGTTTTGTATTCTTGATAGCCATGGACTGACTCAGCATGTGACGGAGCCCACGCACAATAAGGGGCACACTCTGGACTTAATTATCTCAAAGGGTTTGAATATCTCTAAGGTTGTGGTGACTGATGTTGCGCTCTCTGATCATTCCTGTGTTTTCTTTGAGAGCTCTATTTCTGTTCACAAAAATGTTCAAAAAGAGGTAACCACAAAGCGATATTTAACTGAAAATACTAGGGAAATGTTTACTCAGAATTTTTCTTCCACACTTGCCCCTGCTAACATCTCAGTAAATGAGCTAGTAGATCATTTTAATTCAAAATTAAAAATATTATAGATGCCATTGCTCCAACTAAGGTAAAGGAAGTGACTGGGAAGAAAATACCTCCATGGAGAAAGGCCATGACCGTGAGAGCAGAAAAAAGAGAGTGTCGAAAAGCTGAACGCAGGTGGCAAAAAACAAATCTCCAGGTTCACTTTGAAATCTATAAAGAGAGACTTGGCCTTTATAATTTGGAATTGAAAAACGCACGACAATCGTTCTTCTCTGACATCATTACCAAAACAAAAACAACGCACGTGCCTTGTTTGCTACCGTCGACAGACTAACTAACCCCCCAGTGTCAGTAGCCTCTGAATTTCTATCCACCAGGGCGTGCAATAATTTTGCCTCCTTCTTCACAGACAAAATTCAGAAAATAAGACAAGCAGTCAGTGCCTCTGCATCAGGAACAGCAAATGTGTTGTCTCTGTGTCCACTTAACATCAATTCAAACACCATGACACAATTCCATCAGATTAATGATAAAAACCTAGAGGACATTATTCAACTTCTGAAATCCTCCTCCTGCTGCCTTGATATTATTCCAACGGGATTTTTTAAAGATGTTTTGCCTTGCATGGCCTCAGATCTACTTCATATAGTAAACAAATCTCTTCACTCAGGTATTTTTCCACAGGCCCTGAAAACTGCAGTCATTAAACCACTCTTAAAAAAGAATAATCTAGATGCTTCAGTAATGAACAATTACAGGCCCATATCAAACCTGCCATTTCTAGGTAAAATCATTGAAAAAGTTGTTTTCAACAGCTGAGTAATTTTTTGCATTTAAATGACTGTTTTGATGTGTTCCAGTCAGGCTTTCGTCCAAACCACAGTACTGAGACTGCTCTTGTAAAGGTCTTTAATGACATCCACTTAAACACAGACAGTGGCAGAACTTCAGTGTTAGTATTATTAGATCTCAGTGCTGCGTTTGACACTGTTGACCACAGCATATTACTAGACCGACTGGAAAACTGGGTGGGACTTTCGGAAACCGTCCTAAATTGGTTTGAATCCTACTTAAAGGACAGAAACAACTTTGTTTCTATTGGTAAATACACATCTGAGTTGACAAATATGACATGTGGGGTTCCTCAAGGCTCCATCTTGGGGCCTCTTCTCTTTAACATCTACATGCTACCACTGGCTCAGATAATGAAAAACAACAAAATAAGTTACCATAGCTATGCAGATGACACACAAATGTACGTAACAGTTCAACAGGAGACTATGCTCCAATTCAAACACTGAGTAAGTGCATTGAACAAATCAATGACTGGATGGGTCAGAACTTTCTCCAATTAAACAAAGATAAAACTGAGGTAATGGTTTTTGGAGCCAAGGCAGAACGTATAAAAGTTAGCGCTGAGCTTCAGTCTGCAATGTTCAAAACAACAGATAAAGCCAGAAATCTAGGTGTAGTAATGGACTCTGACCTGAGTTTCAACAGCCACATTAAAACAGTTACTAAATCAGCCTACTATCACCTAAAGAACATATCTAGGATTAAAAGACTAATGTCACAGCAGAATTTGGAAAAACTTGTCCATGCTTTTATCTTCAGTAGACTCGACTACTGCAATGGTGTCTTCACAGGTCTCACTAAAAAATCTATTCGGAAGCTGCAGCTGATTCAGAACGCCGCTGCTCGAGTCCTCACTAACACTAAGAAAGTGGATCACATCACTCCTGTTCTGAAGTCTTTACACTGGCTTCCTGTGTGTCAAAGAATATATTTCAAAATACTGCTCCTGGTTTATAAAGCTTTGAATGGTTTAGGCCCAAAATACATTTCTGATCTACTGCTAAATTATGAACCATCCAGATCTCTCAGGTCTTCAGGGACTGGTCAGCTTTCTGTCCCCAGAGTCAGAACTAAACATGGTAAAGCAGCATTCAGTTATTATGCTCCAAATATCTGGAACAAACTCCCAGAAACCTGCAGGTCCGCTGCAACTCTGACTACTTTTAAATCCAGGCTGAAGACTTTTCTTTTTGTCGCTGCTTTTAATTGAATTATTCATATCTTAGACTGCACTGTAACTTTTATCCATGTATTTTTTTCTTTTAATGTTTATCCATGTATTTCTTCTTTTAATGTTTATTTTATTAGCTTTTCTTTTAATGACTGATTTTAAATGCCATGTTCTTAATGTCTTTCATTTGTTGTAAAGCACTTTGAATTGCCTTGTGTTGAAAAGTGCTCTATAAATAAACTTGCCTTGCCTTGCCTTGCCTATTGTGTTCGTTTTAACCAAATATCTCTCAGTGGGGAGGGGCTCCTTATTTTCATTTAAAGTAACAGAGAATCAGCACTTTGGAAACAGGGCTGAAACAGAGGGGATTATGGGATGCTGCAATGATCTGTTTGGTGTTTCGAGCCAAACACTTCAGAGACATGTTTTGTACATATCTGAGACCAATAATAAAATAAGGAAAAACAGTATAATAGGGGACCTTTAAAGCATGGAGACATGTCACAGCAGGGGTACTAAATGCTAATATGAACCTGAAACATTTTAGTCCGTAAAGGTCTTACTCTGTGTGTTTGGGCTACACACTATATACACTGATATTTAGAAATAAATAAATGTGCTATATGCCTTAAAACATAATTTAAGATCTAATTAGATTCCGAGGCTCGGGGTTAATTTAGTAAATGCATGTTACTGACTCTGATTTTGTGTGCTGCAGGAGTGAAACCAGTGACTTTCTCCAAGTGGGAGAAGATTGACAGTGAGGAAGTTCGGAGGGGGGAGGCGATGGGAAACAGAGAAACACTGCTGACTGTGGAGGAAATGTTACAGGTGGCTGGAAAATAACCTGAAGACAACATTTCATACCGTCCTGTCTGGGATCAATGACAGAAATAATGACATTAAATGATAGGTAATAAAAGCAATTAGGTACTGCAGTTTACCCGTTAAAGCTTTTAGTTTTCGTTCAACTTCCAATCAATCCAAAGCACTGACAAACTAAGTTTCCTGATGTGCCAACATTAAAGACAATTCTCTATTAGATGCTATACATATTCAACTCCACTCGAATATAATGTATGTATTTTAAAAAAGGGAAACATTATTTGTCAACCCCAAATGTATAATTGGTTCTGTATTGAGTGGGAGTTACCGTTCACATGTTTATTTCAGGGTGTCATTGCTCTAAAGAGCCCCATTATGCTTTTTTTTGCTTACATAATACTGGACTCATTTCAAAAACTGTTTCCCCAATAGACATGGGAAACTGTTCTGGAAAAATACTGAAGTTTCTCTTTAGAAGAGTATTGACTGCTTGGGGACCAAATTATGTTTTGCAAATGTTTGCACTGAAACAGATCTTTTATAAATAAGTCATGATTTATATCCTTTCATTCCCATCTTGAAGGAGCATTTCTTTCCATTGCATTTGAAATATTTAGGTCTACGGAGATTTTGTAAAAGAAAACCCTAAATACAGATTCTATAAATTCTGTCCACTGGTCTAAAAGATGACATGTTATTGAACATAAACAATCCAAGTTTGACTAAGGCGTCAAAACGTGGATACATTCATACTTTTTGTGACGTTAGATACTACTTGGACCCCAAAGCAGAGACTGACAAAAATAAAGTTTCAATGTGTTTAATAAACAAAGTAGTCCAAGGCAGGTACTGACGACAGGGAGCTTGGCTGGCCGTAGTAAATCCAAAACTAAAGCTGTGTGAAAACGTTCCCGACAAAAACTCAAAAAGAACTCCTTAACTAACTGCAAAGTGAACCACAACAGACTCCAGGCTGCAGAAAGGCACTCCGGACCGCGGGACAGCATGAAATACTCTGGCAGAGAGTGAGGTGAGGGCCAGGCTCTTAAAGAGCAGTTTAACATGAGTGGGACAGGTGTGCCTCATCTGCAGCCAGGAGTAAACCAGCCACGCCCCCCTGTCACACACCAGCCCTGCAGAGACGGAAAGGCAGAGTAGTGAGGGGTAAATGGAGCACACAACAAGTAAAACACAAAACAACAAAACCCCATGCAAAACATAACACTTTTGGTCAAACAGAATTCAACGTTTCCTATATTTTGCTCCTTTTTCAATGTGTGTTGGAAAATGTGTGAAAACATTGTACTGAAAAAACGTTGATTTTAAATAAATGTGTCCACAAATTACACAATTGTATTAGGTTAGGTGAAAGCATTAATATAAGTCTAAATAGGTTCAACTAAATAGGATTGCTTTCTTAATATCATTGCTTTCAACTAAACTAATACAATTATGTGTCATTTGTTGACATAATACATTTAATTCAAGTCAACGTTTCAGTTTTTCCATTTGAATGTTTTCACACATTTTCCAACCAACACGAGAAACGAATATAGGATCGTGTGTCATTCAAAGTCAACGTTTCAGTTTTTCAGTGGTAGTTTTCCTTATAAGAAAGTAGTTAATAAGGTAAATGTACATTTTTAAACTGACCCTATATTTACGGTAACAGTTGCTAGGGTAAAATAATGTCTCTCACCTCCTCTGGGTCCATTCGCTTCAGCGATGGAGCTCCCAGCCTTCTTCATCCTGAATAAATCAGAACACAAACAGATAAATAAGTAAAAGCTTTAATCATAAATCCCAAAGTATGGAAATCAATACTCAACGTAGAATATCAACAGATTTCGTTTCATAGTTTTACCTCATCAAGAGAAAGAGAAGAAGCAGAATTATCAGCACCAGAACCACCGTCGTCCCCCTGATAATGTTTAAGATCATTGTTGGATTATCTAGAAATGGAGATAAGCAGTGATGAGATACTTTACTGTATCAATGAACACACACATTTCTCTTCAACAATACTACATTTAAAATCTGCACAGTTCTACACTTTAAGTTCTAGTACTTTGTCCTTTTTTTTTTACTGTATTTAGATCTTCTTTTTGTATTTAACCTATCTGCTTTTTGGGGTTTCCCTTCCCTGTAGTGCATGGGGCTCAGTCAGAACAGTCTCATAATACACACGTGCACACAAAAGGATCCACACTTGTATTTCCGGATCCACACTTGTGTTTTTCAAAGCACACACAATGTGTTCCGTTTCATATACATGTAAATTAAATCCAAATACAGAAAAAAGTTTTACATGTGTATCTTTGATCCTCACATATTTGTTTTCCGTTTGAAACCTCTGAACCTGCAAACACAAGCCGCTCTCTGTGCACGGATCGCTGTGGCATTCGTGTGTGGGTTTTTGAGACTCTCCTGAGGGTCAGCCGATTCGTACTTGTAATTTTTCTATCTAGGCTATAGCCAATCAGATGTCTCCTTCATTCTAAGCCAATCACATGAGCGCGCCCCCACAAGGGTAGATTCTTGCCTTCATGACGTAACGCTTCATATACGCATTTTGCGCAGTCCGGAGCTGACAGCTCCATGGAGCCTGCCTGCAGGTGCTAATCTCAGGACACCTCCACTCTCAGTACAAGCGCCACTTTCCGAACAGGAAATGCACGCAAATACAAGCCTTTATATTATTAAGGTACAGCGCCACTTTTCGAACCATGATGAATGCTTGTGTTCACAAACACGGCAGGCAAAACCGTTTAAAATGTGTGTTTCCTGTATGGCGAATACAGCTGCTTTATTATGTCTGTATGAAGTTGTTGTGAGTGTGGAGGGAGCAGCTACAGGTTAGCTTAGCCTAATCGATTAGTGCTAGCACCAGTGGTAGACAGTGACCTGTCAACGGGGGGGAGCCCCTCCGGTCATTATCGGCTGATATTCACTCGTATAGTTTGATCGGTGCTCTCTATAAAGGCCGATCAGGAGCTGGATCTGATCGATATGGATAAACGCGAGTGAAGTATAACCGGAACCCGAGAGAGATCAGATCAGCTGCTGAGTCTGACAGAGACACGCAGCTCTGTATGATCACCTGAAGCTCCGACCCTCTGTTTAGTGAGCTGACCAGACTTCGCAAAATGTTTGACCGTTGGTGCTCATCCTAATTTTCGGCCTTGATGTAACGATATGCATAATTAAGTAAATGTAACACCCTTTTCATCCCGGTTACACTTTCATTTGCCCTGCACGATGGGTGCTGCAAGTGATGAAAATGGGGGATGTTGGCTTATCTGGACACCCGCAGCTCACAGCCAAAGTGCGAGTGCGCGTGGGAGAGAGCGAGGGGAGCGAGGGAGGGTGCAACCGGTACCCGGCGCTGTTGTTGTTAGCATCTGGTGCTAGCTGCTCTAACGGATATAAGAAGAAGATGTGTCTACAATAATCTGGAGGGAGAGTCCTCTCCAGTCCAGACTGAGAGGCTGATAACTACAGCTCAGTGAGGGAAGGACTCTTGATTGTTTAGATAGTTCACTTTAGTCTAAGTTCAAACGGTTTGATCACAATTTATGTAAACAATATTTCCAAGGCACTCTTTATAATTATTGGGATAAACAGTTTGAAATCATTCCAATGTATACTATAGGACAGTACCAAACAATTTCTTTAAAACTGGAGAGATAAAAAAAAAGCAAAAATAATAAATGTTAAGGTAAAATAAGATATGAAAGAAAAACATAAATAAAATAAGTTACATTAATTTGTTATTGGCTATGTAGGTTATTGGTTATGTTCACATACTTATTTGATTACATCCACTTGTCTAAGATGACAAAGAGATTTTTGACCCAAAACCAGCTGTTGACTGTGGATGCAAGCCGAATCACAGACTCAACCAGAGAGAAAAGCAGAGTAGGCCTACATCATCAGCTACCATGTCTGACAGAGAGGAAGACAGAGAGGAAGACAGAGAGGAAGGGTAGTGATGACAGCTTGTAGGATTGCTGGTCGTGCTAATTGTTTGTCTTGTGTTCACCTCTGCATGTGTGTTCTGTGTTCACCTCAGTGTGTGTGTTCAGTGTTCACCTCTGCATGTGTGTTCAGTGTTCACCTCTGCATGTGTGTTCAGTGTTCACCTCTGCATGTGTGTTCAGTGTTCACCTCAGTGTGTGTGTTCAGTGTTCACCTCTGCATGTGTGTTCAGTGTTCACCTCAGTGTGTGTGTTCAGCGCCGTGTGTCTGGCAAATAAAGACCCCCTCAAAAGTTACGGTTTATTTCATTTTAAGGATGAGCACCAAGCAACATCTCCAGGTGCTCCTTTGAGAACCAGTGCAAAAAAGTTATGTGCACCTCTGGCTATATAGGTTTTAGTGCATGTAAATGGTCTGCAAAAGGCTAAAATCCCTGTGTTCCTGCAGAGGGATTTTTCCCACAGAGTGACATCATTATGTCACACTCGCGCTTCTATTGGCTGGCACTAAAACACATTGTACGTGATAGGCTAAGGGGCCGGACATCTCTAGCGGTCGACCAATCATAACAGAACCGGTCAGCTAACCAATGAGAGCAGACTGGGCTCTGGTTTCAGACAGAGGGTGAAAGAGGTGCTGCAGCACAGCAGTATGAGAACAATAAGAGCTTTTTGAACATTAAAGGTCGCCTATTATGCAAAATCCTCTTCTTCATGTCTCTTCTACATCAACATGTGTCCCCTCTTCTTCATGTCTCTTCTACATCAACATGTGTCCCCTCTGTGGAAAGAGACTCTGAACGTTTCAGGAACAAAGATTCTCTCTCTTTTTGTCCTGATCTATTTCTATAAAAACCTGTCTGAAAATGAGCTGATCAGATTTTGGCCACTTTATGATGTCATAGCGATGTTTTGGCTAGTGTAACCATTAGCCAATCAGCAACCAAGGTAACCCCCCACCTTATCACCTGAATCTCCTCCTAGAGCACTAGTAGGCGCGTTCACACCGGAGTACTTTCCCCTTGAGTTCCGTTGGTAGCCCTGATGTCGCGTTCACACCAAAAAGAGTACTTAGTGCCGGGAACTTTTACCCACCATTTTCAGTCTCTGCTAGAGAGGTGGTACCAAAAAAGTTTTGCGAAGCCGCCATTTTATTATCCTCGCATTAGCATTATTAGCATTAGCCCGGCGCAGAGAACGCAGAGAGACTAACTTATGGCATGACAAAGAAAACATGAGAGCGGTGGAGATGAGGAGGTGGTCGGCGTTCTGGCGATTTACTCGGAAGACTTCAGTAGAAGCTGCTGGGAGTCCCAGCAGCTTCCACTGAAGCCAGTCCCCAACTCCGGGGACTTCCGGCCGGGGACTTCGGGTGGCAGTATACACCATGAAGTTGTTTGCGGCCTGCCAGTAAACCAGCAGCTTCTACTGAAGCCAGTCCCCCAACTCCAGGGACTTCCGGCGGCAGTAAATGCCGTGAAGTTGGTTGCGGCCTGCCAGTAAACTCAAAGCAGAAGAAGACGAAGTCAATCAATCAATCAATCAATGTTTATTTATATAGCCCAATATCACAAATGTTACATTTGTCTCAGTGGACTTCACAGTTTGTACAAAATATCAGTATGACAATACGACACCCTCTGTCCTTAGACCCTCACATCGTACAAGGAAAAACTTCCGAAGAAAACCCACAGTTTAAAGGGAAAAAATGGGAGAGAAACCTCAGGGAGAGCAAACAGAGGAGGGATCCCTCTCCAGGACGGACAGACGTGCAATAGATGCCGTGTGTAAATTGAAAAGACAATACATTTGCAACATAGGTAGTCCAAATGTTTGGAAATGCATGTGTGTATAATAGGAAGATGAATCCACGAGATATCCATCCAGGACCTATGATCCAGGACCACAGCCACGACTCAAGATCCAGGGCTCGCGATGCAGGACACAGGGACCGCAGGATCATCCATGACTCCGGATCCCAGCGTATATAGACACCAAAAAGAAAGAAATTTGGGGAAGCTGGGTTAATCGGAACATGGGAGTACACAGGTATAGACAGAGAGAAGGAAGAAGTAAGATGTCCCCCGACAAACTAAGCCTATATCAGCAAAACTAGGGGCTGAATCTATCAGCCCTAACTATAAGCTTTATCAAAAAGGAAGGTCTTAAGCGCACTCTTAAAAACGGATAGGGTGTCTGCCGCCCGAACACAAACTGGAAGCTGATTCCACAAATGTGGAGCTTGATAAGAAAAGGCTCTGGCTCCCATTCTACTTTTAGAGACTCTAGGAACAACCAACAACCCTGCATTCTTGGAACGCAATGCCCTAGTAGGACAGTAGGGTATAATGAGTTCTTTAAGGTAAGATGGCGCCTGCCCATTAAGGGCTTTGTAGGCGAGAAGAAGATTTTAAATTCTATCCTGTGTTCTATAGGGAGCCAGTGTAAGGCAGCCAGAACAGGAGTAATGTGGTCCCTTTTCCTAACTCTGGTTAGTACACGAGCTGCAGCATTTTGAATTAGCTGAAGCGACTTGACTGACTTCTTGGTACACCCTGATAATAAAGAGTTACAATAATCCAGCCTTGAAGTAACAAATGCATGGACTAGTTTCTCTGCATCGTTTTGAGGCAAGATATGCTTGATTTTTGCAATGTTATGTAGATGGGAGTAGGCGGTCCTTGAAATTGATTTTATGTGGGCGTTAAAAGATAAATCCTGATCAAATATAACACCAATATTCCTTACAGTCTCACTGGAGGCCAAATTAATGCCATCTATAGTTAGTATATCTTTAGATAATTTGTTTCGTAGATTCTTCGGGCCAAGTACAATAACTTCAGTTTTGGTCGTGTTTAACATCAAAAAGTTTAAGGTCATCCACGTTTTTAAGTCCTTGAGGCAGTCTTGAATTTTATTTAGTTGATTAATTTCATCAGGCTTGATTGATAAATATAGTTGAGTATCATCCGCATAACAATGAACATTTACAGAATGATTCCTTATAATATTGCCTAACGGAAGCATATATAATGTGAACAAAATAGGTCCCAGCACTGAGCCCTGTGGCACTCCGTGGCTAACTTTGGTTTGCGTGGAAGATTCATCATTGACATGTACAAACTGAGAGCGTTCAGATAGATAGGACCTAAACCAGCCTAAAGCAGTTCCCTGTATGCCAACTAAGTGCTCTAGTCTTTGCAATAAAATATTATGATCGATAGTATCAAATGCAGCACTGAGATCGAGCAAAACAAGAATAGAGACAAGTCCCTTGTCAGAGGCTATTAGAATGTCATTTGTGACTTTGACCAGAGCTATCTCTGTGCTATGATGTGTTCTAAAGCCAGACTGAAAATCTTCAAATAAATCATTGTTTTTTAAGTAATCACACAACTGTTTTGCGACTGCTTTCTCAACAATTTTTGAGAGGAACGGAAGATTAGAAATAGGTCTATAATTGGCTAAAACCTCTGGATCGAGGTTGTGCTTTTTAAGAAGCGGTTTTATCACTGCTACTTTGAATGATTGTGGAACATAGCCTGATAATAAAGATATATTCATAATATTTAATAAAGAAGTGCTAATTAATGGAAAAACTTCCTTCAACAGCTTAGTTGGAATTGGGTCTAATATACACGTTGATGGTTTAGAAGAGAGAATCATTGAATTTAATTGTTCAAGGTTTATGGCTGAAAAGCATTCTAGTTTACTATCTAGTGTAATATTAGAACTTACGTTTCCGGGAGTTGATAACACTATACTGGTCAAAGGCAAAAGGTCATTAATTTAGTAACAATTTTATCGTTAAAAAAGCACATAAAATCATTACTACTGAGTGCTATGGGAATAGAACTCAGCTCAGAGTCACACGTGACGTGACGTGATTCAAGATGGCGCCTGTGTCGGCCCGCCGCTCGCTCAGCTGTCTACCTTTAGCTTTCCTGTTTTTGTTTTATGTTTGTCAGAATGTCTCTGCTCTGCTCGTCTATGATCGCCAAGACCTCCTCCACCTCAGACCCTCACTGGAGTTGATACTGCTGCCCAAACTTACATCTGGCAACCATAAATCGTCCCCCCCCCCTCTTCTGTTGGATATACCCACCTACCTGCGCCGGGTTGCCCCGCATCCCGCCTCGCCGAAAGCGCTTCAGACGACGGGGAAAGCGTGGTGGTGCACTAGTCCATCTGAAGGCATACCTGACGGCTTCTTCCGGGACCTATCCACGCCTCGGATGTCATGGCCCTCCCGCTGCACGTCATGTGAGGGATCGGTGGATTCGCCCTGTCTTTCCGGAGCTACGGACTCTGCTGGATCCGCTGGCAGCTACTCCTGTCCGACTGGCAGCTACTCCTGCCCGCCTGACTGCTCCCGGCCCGCGCGGCGTTCAACACGCACATCTTCGTCAGCTGAGACGCACTCCACCGTCGGCAAGCCCGGAGCAAAAAACTTTGTATGGCTTTGCTAAATGCTAGGTCGATAGCAAACAAAACGTTCCTGCTAAATGACTTCTTCACCTCCCGTGAGCTGGATTTTATGTTCCTGACGGAGACCTGGGTCCACGCTGGCGAGTACACATCATTCTTTGATCTTCTTCCTCCTGACTGTACATTCTTCAGCTCCCCCCGTGCCACCGGCCATGGCGGGGGCATAGCTTCAGTGTTTAGAGCTAGCCTCCAGTGCCGATTGCTTCACCCTGTAACTACCTATGCTAGCTTTGAGTTGCAGCTCTTTGAACTGACCCCGGCCTCGCCTATACTCTGCGCAGTTGTGTATCGTCCGCCAAAGTGCAATAAGGATTTCATAAATGACTTTTCTGACTTTCTGTCCGGGATCATGGTGAATTATGATCGTGTTTTGATCTCCGGAGACTTCAATGTCCATGTGTGTTGTGAGTCCAAACCTCTGGTTAGGGACTTTTTAAATCTCCTTGATTCTTTTGGTCTCGTTCAGTCCGTGGCTGGCCCAACACATGAAAAAGGACACACTTTGGACTTAGTATTATCGTTTGGACTGTCTGTATCTGTGGATGAAATATGTGCAGCAACGCGTATCTCAGACCATTTACCGGTTCTGTTTACAACCTCCATCCCTTCCGCAGGAGTCGAATCACGTGCCCCTGCGCGTCGTGTGCGTTCGATTAACCCCTTGACTGCCTCACAGTTCTCTGATGTTTTTAATGCTTCTCCTATCTGTAAATTAGATGTGAACTGTGCTTTTAATGCTGATGAGCTTATCTCCATGTTTGACTCTACATGCACACTAACACTGGATTCTGTTGCTCCTTTTACGCTTAGACGCACAAAAGTGCTCTCAGAGCCGTGGCTCAATGACTGTACTCGTGCTCTCAGACGCGCTTGCAGGCGTGCAGAGAGAAAATGGAAAAAGGATAAACTCCATGTCTCCCTAGAAATCCTTCGTGCTTCCCTGTCTGACTACCAGACGGCAGTCAAAGCAGCCAAAACAGAGCACATCTCTCTGTTAATCTCCAAAAACAGCCACAAACCTCAGGTTCTTTTTAATGTCCTCAACTCGATCATTAATCCCTGTGATGTTTCTTCTATTGTGCCATCGACTACTCTCTGTGATAAGTTTCTTAAATTTTTTATTGAAAAGGTATCTGCTCTTAGGCTAGCTCACACTAGTGCTACCCCAGATCCTGCTCCCTTTCTGTGCCCTGCTGTCCTCGACCACTTTGAGCCTGTATCCTTCTCTTCTCTCTCGGATGTGGTCAAGCACCTGCGGCCGACAAACTGCACCTCAGATAGCATTCCCTCTCGCCTTCTCAGAGACGTTTTTGATTCAGTTGGAGCAAGTATTTTATTAATTGTAAACACCTCCCTTAGCTCAGGATGTGTCCCTGCTGCC
This sequence comes from Harpagifer antarcticus, assembly GCA_902827135.1. Taxonomy (NCBI): domain Eukaryota; kingdom Metazoa; phylum Chordata; class Actinopteri; order Perciformes; family Harpagiferidae; genus Harpagifer; species Harpagifer antarcticus. The sequence continues at coordinate 1,057,377 of CADEHL010001310.1, read as the reverse complement.
TTCAAACATGCCGTGGTTAAGCCATTACTTAAAAAGAAACATCTTGACCCCTCCTTTCTCGAAAATTTTAGGCCCATTTCCCAGCTACCTTTTTATCAAAAGCCCTGGAGAGAGTGGTCTACGCCCAGCTGCAGTCTTTTTTAACCACGCATGGAATCCACGAAAAGTTTCAGTCTGGCTTCAAACCCATGCACAGCACTGAAACAGCCCTTTTAAGAGTTTTTAATGATCTGCTCCTAGCCGCCGACTCAGGTAGCCCAGCTGTCTTGGTGCTGTTAGACCTGACAGCTGCTTTTGACACTGTGGACCATAGCATCCTGTTGTCACGGCTTGAACAGTCCGCTGGCATCACAGGCTCTGCCCTTGCATGGTTCAGGTCCTACCTGACAGACCGTAGCTTCGCTGTGCAGCTAGGTGCCTTCTCCTCTGCAAAAGCCCCTCTTACCTGTGGGGTTCCCCAAGGCTCGATTCTGGGCCCCATCCTTTTCCTACTGTACTTACTACCCCTAGGCTCAATTCTCACAAAACATAATATTCCCTTCCACTGCTACGCCGACGATGTACAGATTTATCTCCCTCTCGAAGCAAGTGTCACACACTCATTACAACAGTTGATGGACTGCTTAACTGAGATAAAATCCTGGCTGAGCAAAAACTTTCTAAACCTCAACGAAAGCAAGACTGAGGTCATCTTTTTTGGACCCCAACCTCCAGCCTCCCAGGTTGATATTCTGGGCTCCCTCCAACAGAACATCCTCCCCTCAGTCACGAACCTTGGGGTGACCTTCTCCAGTACTTTTAAATTCGACAAGCAGGTCAGCAGCGTAGTCAAATCCTGCTTTTTTAAAATAAGACTTTTGGCCAAAACCAAGTCGTATTTATCTTTTAAAGACCTGGAAAGGGTTATTAACGCCTTTGTGACCTCGAGACTGGACTACTGCAACGCCCTGTATATGGGTATGGACCAGGCATCAATTAAACGCCTGCAGCTAGTCCAGAACGCAGCTGCACGTTTGCTGACTGGCCTTAAAAAGCGTGACCACATCACCCCAATTCTGGCCTCACTGCACTGGCTTCCAGTTCGGTACAGAATTGATTTTAAAATCCTTTTATTTGTTTTTAAAGCACTAAATGGGCTGGCTCCGGCCTATATAGCTGAACTCCTCCAGCGCTACACCCCAGCCAGAGCTTTAAGGTCTGCTGACCATCTGCTGCTGGTAGTGCCCAAGACCAGGCTCAAAACCCGAGGGCACCGAGCCTTCGCAGCAGCTGGCCCCAGGCTCTGGAACACTCTGCCCCTCCACGTCAGGTCGGCCCAGACCCTAGGGGTTTTTAAATCCTTTCTCAAAACGCACTTCTTCTCTCAGGCTTTCTAGTCAGAGCGGAGCACGACTCCTGACTATTCCCTGTGTTTGTTTTATATCTGTTTGTAAATGATTGTCTTTTATTGTGATTATAAGTGTTTTTAATGCATGTACAGCACTTTGGCTCGACCAAAAATCGCTTTTAAATGTGCTTTATAAATAAAACCTGATTTGATTTGATTTGATTAGAAGGCTCAATCGAGCTATGGCTCTCTGTCAGCCTGGCTACAGTGCTGAAAAGAAATCTTGCATTATTCTTATTCTCATCTATTAATGAAGAGTAGTAGGCTGCTCTCGCTTTACGCAGTGCTTTCTTATATTCATTGAGAGTAATATGCCAAATTAAACGAGATTCTTCAAGTTTAGTGGAACGCCATATCCTTTCAAGTTGTCTCGACTTTTGCGGGTTTTGGCATTATGCCATGGAGCTAATCTATGTTGTTTTATTTTCTTCTTTTTCAAAGGAGCAACAGAGTCTAATTTTATTCGCAGCGCATCTGTAGCACTATCAACAACATGATCAATTTGGGGTGGTGGACATTTTGTATAAGTTTCCTCCCCTACATGCAGACATGCTATCGAGTTAAGTATTGGTGGAATCTCTTCCTTAAATTTGGCTATAGCACTAACAGATAGGTTTCTGCTGCAGGAGCTTTTGACTAATGCTTTGTAGTCCAGCAACAGCACTTCAAAAGTTACTAAGAAATGGTCGGATAAAGCAGGATTATGCGGTTCGACTAATAGTTGCTCAATTTCAATACCATAAGTCAGAACAAGGTCGAGAGTGTGATTATAGCAGTGGGTTGGTTTATTTACACTCTGACAGAAACCAACAGAATCTAAGATAGAGTTAAATGCAACAGTAAGGCTATTTTTATCATCGTCAACATGAATATTAAAGTCACCTACGATAATTACTTTATCTGTTTTAAGAATCAAAGTTGATAAAAACTCAGAGAATTCTGAATAAGGACCTGGTGCACGGTACACTATAACAAATAAGATTGGCTGCAAAGTTTTCCAGGTCGGATGCGTAAGACTAAAAACGAGACTTTCAAAAGGAGTTATAATTTAATTTTGGTTTAGTATTGATAAGTAAACTTGAGTCAAAGATTGCTGCAACTCCACCTCCTCGGCCCACGCCTCTGGCAATATGAGTATTGATATGGCTGGGTGGAGTGGCCTCATTTATGCTGACATATTCTTCATGTCTCAACCAAGTTTCAGTGAGACAGCATATATCAATATTATAATCTGATATTAAATCATTTACCAATATTGCTTTAGATGCTAGAGATCTTATGTTTAAGAGACCACATTTAATATTCCTGTTTTGTTGCACTGTAGTAGTTGTTACATTTACTTTTATTAGGTTATTATGTATGACACCTCTATTAGGTTTTACCTTAAATTGTCCTTGGGCAGACACACACACCGCTAATATTGGGTATTTTATTGGGTTCGGGATTCCTATGGATGACTGCCTAGGAGAGAGCGCAGAGAAGCGTGTAAAACTGCGACTCCGCCTCCTGGTCTCAACTCCAGTTTGTCATGGATTAAGTCCACAAAGCCCTGAAATGTTTGCCGAAATGAGATTTGCACCTTCCAAAGTAGGATGAATGCCGTCTCTCTTAATCAGACCAGGTTTTCCCCAGAAGGCTGTCCAATTATTTACGAAGCCCACATTGTTTGCTGGGCACCACCAAGACAACCAGCGCTGAAATGATGACATGCGGCTATACATGTCATCATTGATCAGATTGGGGAGGGGACCAGAGAAGATTACGGTGTCCGACATTGTTTTAGCATAACTACACACCGACTCCACATTAAGTTTGGTGCATTCTGATTGGCGTAAACGAACATCATTACCACCGACGTGAATAACAATCCTACTGTATTTACGTTAATTTTTAGCCAGCAGTTTAAGATGCGCCTCAACGCTCTGGCCCCCGGAATGCATGCGACTGTGGAGGCTTTGGTCTCTAACTTCACGTGTCTCATAATAGAGCTACCAATAACCAGAGTTGGCTTCTCAGCAGGTGTCTCGCTGAGTGGGGAATATCTGTTAGACACGTGAACGGGATGGTGGGGACCTGCGGGTTTCACGTTATGCCCCTTCTGAACAGTCACCCAGTCTCCCTGCTGCTCGGGAGTTGCCGGGGGACGGCTAATAGGAGCTACCTTTTGCCGGCCCGCACTGGCTAACATGGGCTTTACTGTAGCTGAGTTACTTTCTAAGATGCGGAGCCGGGCTTCTATGGCTATGATTCCCGCCTCCGACCTAACAGCTATACTACATTTAACACATGTATCGGTACCAGTAAAGGAGGTAGGGGAGTAACCAAACATGAGACAGGAAGTGCAGGAAATAACACCAGAGGGTGGGGAAAGAGTCATGGCTAGCTATCAAGCTAAAGTAGCTACCGTTAGCAAACCCGAAAAGAGTGAAGGCAACTGTGGAGTTACAGTCGCTAAGAGACGGAGAGTTGTGAGTGCTTAAGCTGTAGTAACGTGTGATTACAACGTCAGGCAGTTGCCGTGATCAAGAGTTTTAAAACGATCGATTAAGTTAAGATAATAAGCTATCAGCAGCAGAACAGGCACACGGGATACCCGGAGATGACAATGACAACAACCGGAAGTTACAACATGCTTACCGCAATAGTGGTCCGTGTAGCAACAGTTCTGACCTGTCTCCAAGTAACGTCAGTGGTTCATTTGCGTAATCTTCCCTTCCTGTGTGAATGCGATTGGTACTTAGTGCCCTGGGGTACTAAGTGCCGGCACTAAGTACGGCAAAGTACTTGGTGTGAAAGCGGCTATTCCTCTCTCTTATCTTTCTTACAGTGCAGCCGCTTTTCTGCTTGCTCCTGCCTCTGCTTACTTTTTATGCTGATTTTCCTATTCTTATTCTCTGAAAACTTCGAGCAGCGGCTCCTGGACATTAACTTATCACTGGGACAGTTCATCTTCGTAAATTGACGGAGGGTTTCAGCCATATTTCAACATTTTTACGACGACCTCAGTCTTACAGTAGCGTGGCCTAGCAACAGCTAAAGCCTGGTAGGCTACTGCATGCTAGTTGGTAGCAAAATGCCTCCGTTCTCTACAGATGACTTCCACAAACTTATACAGAAGATGGCTGTGTTGGAAATGAAAATGCAACGGTTGGAAGTTAACGTGGAAGTGAATGGACTATGTCGTGGGAATGACACCACTTTACCAGTGTTGCAAAATAATGGAGAAGGGTATGCTAACTCACAGCTAGTTAGCAGCTACAAGGATTCCAAGGAACAGGGGGCCTGTGTACTGGGTAATAAATCTACAAGTAGTAGTCCTCCCTGGAACTCTCTGGGTGCAAAGCCTAAGAGTAAATCATTTCCATGGGATTTGGGAGGACGGATAACAGGCAGAGCCCAGCGCTCTGAAATCTGTGATGCGACCGGCTGGCCTGCATTGTTATCACCCAGGAAGAGCGCCTCTTCAACCCCTGTCCCAACCAGGAAAACGCAGTGGAGAGCTGCTAAAGGGAGAATTACAAACAATCCTCCTAAACCACCAAGTGTGCCAATCCAGAACAGATACGCTCCGCTGACCGAGAACCGGAGATCTCTTTCTGATGACCTGTCCTCTTCACACAGCAGGGTAAGAACCAATAGCTCCAAAAGTAAAAGGCTAGAGGGAAAGCTAACGACTGGGCCTGAAACTCTGATTGTGGGTGACTCTGCTGTAAGAGATGTAAAAGGTCTGTGTAATAAGAACAACACCAAAGTACTCTGTTTTCCCAAGGATATGGTCTCTGACTTGGCTGAGAAGATCCTGCATATTGGGGCAAAACATCCGAATGTGAAGAATGTGGTACTACACATTGGAACAAATGATGTTGTGAAACAAGAGTCAGAAGTGCTGAAAGAAGAATTTAAATGTTTGTTGGAAACTGTCAGCTCTCTAAATGCGGAGGTGTTCATCAGTGGCCCTCTACCGCCAGTCAGAAGAGGAGTGGAGAGATTCAGCAGATTGTTTGCACTGAACACCTGGCTTTCAACTGTCTGTACTGACCATTCTGTCCATTTTATTGACAATTTTAACTTTTTCTGGGATCGCAGACATCTTTTCAAGGCAAATGGAGTTTGCTTGAACAAGTCAGGAGTGAAATTGTTTATCTCTAACATTTTCAACTGCCTGCGTCATCAATCTGTTCCCTCTGCCAAGGACAAGCAACAAGAGGAATCAAAACAGGAGAAAGACACAACACATCGCGCAGAAAACCCTGAAGAATTATCACTGCACCCGCCTGAGGAATGTTCTGATTATGGGAGACCTATGAGACACATGGAGGAGTCTCCACTGCCCGTCACCCCCCCCCCGTGACAACGCCTTTGAACACATGAAGGCGATACAGAGGGTTGGCACCGATTCCTTCCTGGATCTCAATAACCAAACAAAGGCGATACGCAGGGCTGGCAGCATGTCCTTTACCCCCGCTCCTCAACGACGCCCACCAAAATCACCGCGGAGACGGGCACCATCTCCCCCGTCTGCATCACGGAGCCTACGTCAACCACCTCCCCCCCCTGGCAGCATGTCTTCTACCCCCGCACCATCTCCCACGTCTCCATCACCGTGCCTACGTCAACCACCTCCCGTTCCTTCTAGAAAGCATCTGCAGTCTCCGAAGCCTGATAAGGATGTGTGTGTACAAAATGCTTACTGATGTGTGCTGGGTCCAGGCTCAAGGGCGTATGGCACTCTCAACTCTTTCCAGGACATGCCAGGGCCCTGCCTGCCTATAGCTTTGCCGATATCTGTGTTGATAGGTAATAGATTAAGAGCGGTGAATCATCTTAGATACAGGAAGCGCTCAAACGTTTGTGTGAGTTTATCACATTTAGCTGTGATTCCATGTCAGCCACAGCTTGTTACAAAAAACATGACTGATAGTGTGTTTAACAAACTTAAACTAGCTTTATTAAATGTCAGGTCTTTGGCAGGAAAAACATTTTTAATCAATGATTTTATCACTGAGCACAATCTCGATTTTATGTTTTTAACAGAAACTTGGATTGAACAAAATAACAGTGCAGCTGTTCTTATCGAATCAACCCCTCCCAACTTTAGTTTTATGAGTCAGGAAAGAATGCATAAGAAAGGGGGTGGAGTTGCTATTCTGTTCAATGATTCCCTTCAATGCAGGAAGACATCTTATGGGAACTTTGCTTCTTTTGAATATGTGGCCCTTCAGCTGAAATGCTCCTCTCGAGCTCTGTTCCTAAATATCTATAGACCACCCAAATACTGTGCAAGCTTTTATGATGACTTTACTGAACTGCTGTCTATAGTGTGTATTGACTTTGACCGTTTAGTCATTGTTGGTGATTTTAACATCCATGTTGACAACCCTCAGGACAGAGGGGCAAAAGAACTGTTTTGTATTCTTGATAGCCATGGACTGACTCAGCATGTGACGGAGCCCACGCACAATAAGGGGCACACTCTGGACTTAATTATCTCAAAGGGTTTGAATATCTCTAAGGTTGTGGTGACTGATGTTGCGCTCTCTGATCATTCCTGTGTTTTCTTTGAGAGCTCTATTTCTGTTCACAAAAATGTTCAAAAAGAGGTAACCACAAAGCGATATTTAACTGAAAATACTAGGGAAATGTTTACTCAGAATTTTTCTTCCACACTTGCCCCTGCTAACATCTCAGTAAATGAGCTAGTAGATCATTTTAATTCAAAAATTAAAAATATTATAGATGCCATTGCTCCAACTAAGGTAAAGGAAGTGACTGGGAAGAAAATACCTCCATGGAGAAAGGCCATGACCGTGAGAGCAGAAAAAAGAGAGTGTCGAAAAGCTGAACGCAGGTGGCGAAAAACAAATCTCCAGGTGCACTTTGAAATCTATAAAGAGAGACTTGGCCTTTATAATTTGGAATTGAAAAACGCACGACAATCGTTCTTCTCTGACATCATTACCAAAAACAAAAACAACGCACGTGCCTTGTTTGCTACCGTCGACAGACTAACTAACCCCCCAGTGTCAGTAGCCTCTGAATTTCTGTCCACCAGGGCGTACAATGATTTTGCCTCCTTTTTCACTGACAAAATTCAGAAAATCAGACAAGCAGTCAGTGCCTCTGCATCAGGAACAGCAAATGTGTTGTCTCTGTGTCCACTTAACATCAATTCAAACACCATGACACAATTCCATCAGATTAATGATAAAAACCTAGAGGACATTATTCAACTTCTGAAATCCTCCTCCTGCTGCCTTGATATTATTCCAACGGGATTTTTTAAAGATGTTTTGCCTTGCATGGCCTCAGATCTACTTCATATAGTAAACAAATCTCTTCACTCAGGTATTTTTCCACAGGCCCTGAAAACTGCAGTCATTAAACCACTCTTAAAAAAGAATAATCTAGATGCTTCAGTAATGAACAATTACAGGCCCATATCAAACCTGCCATTTCTAGGTAAAATCATTGAAAAAGTTGTTTTTCAACAGCTGAGTAATTTTTTGCATTTAAATGACTGTTTCGATGTGTTCCAGTCAGGCTTTCGTCCAAACCACAGCACTGAGACTGCTCTTGTAAAGGTCTTTAATGACATCCACTTAAACACAGACAGTGGCAGAACTTCAGTGTTAGTATTATTAGATCTCAGTGCTGCGTTTGACACTGTTGACCACAGCATATTACTAGACCGACTGGAAAACTGGGTGGGACTTGGTTTGAATCCTACTTAAAGGACAGAAACAACTTTGTTTCTATTGGTAAATACACATCTGAGTTGACAAATATGACATGTGGGGTTCCTCAAGGCTCCATCTTGGGGCCTCTTCTCTTTAACATCTACATGCTACCACTGGCTCAGATAATGAAAAACAACAAAATAAGTTACCATAGCTATGCAGATGACACACAAATTTACGTAACAGTTTCAACAGGAGACTATGCTCCAATTCAAACACTGAGTAAGTGCATTGAACAAATCAATGACTGGATGGGTCAGAACTTTCTCCAATTAAACAAAGATAAAACTGAGGTAATGGTTTTTGGAGCCAAGGCAGAACGTATAAAAGTTAGCGCTGAGCTTCAGTCTGCAATGTTCAAAACAACAGATAAAGCCAGAAATCTAGGTGTAGTAATGGACTCTGACCTGAGTTTCAACAGCCACATTAAAACAGTTACTAAATCAGCCTACTATCACCTAAAGAACATATCTAGGATTAAAAGACTAATGTCACAGCAGGATTTGGAAAAACTTGTCCATGCTTTTATCTTCAGTAGACTCGACTACTGCAATGGTGTCTTCACAGGTCTCACTAAAAAATCTATTCGGAAGCTGCAGCTGATTCAGAACGCTGCTGCTCGAGTCCTCACTAACACTAAGAAAGTGGATCACATCACTCCTGTTCTGAAGTCTTTACACTGGCTTCCTGTGTGTCAAAGAATAGATTTCAAAATACTGCTGCTGGTTTATAAAGCTTTGAATGGTTTAGGCCCAAAATACATTTCTGATCTACTGCTAAATTATGAACCATCCAGATCTCTCAGGTCTTCAGGGACTGGTCAGCTTTCTGTCCCCAGAGTCAGAACTAAACATGGTAAAGCAGCATTCAGTTATTATGCTCCAAATATCTGGAACAAACTCCCAGAAACCTGCAGGTCCGCTGCAACTCTGACTACTTTTAAATCCAGGCTGAAGACTTTTCTTTTTGTCGCTGCTTTTAATTGAATTATTCATATCTTAGACTGCACTGTAACTTTTATCCATGTATTTTTTTCTTTTAATGTTTATCCATGTATTTCTTCTTTTAATGTTTATTTTATTAGCTTTTCTTTTTAATGACTGATTTTAAATGCCATGTTCTTAATGTCTTTCATTTGTTGTAAAGCACTTTGAATTGCCTTGTGTTGAAAAGTGCTCTATAAATAAACTTGCCTTGCCTTGCCTTGCCTATTGTGTTCGTTTTAACCAAATATCTCTCAGTGGGGAGGGGCTCCTTATTTTCATTTAAAGTAACAGAGAATCAGCACTTTGGAAACAGGGCTGAAACAGAGGGGATTATGGGATGCTGCAATGATCTGTTTGGTGTTTCGAGCCAAACACTTCAGAGACATGTTTTGTACATATCTGAGACCAATAATAAAATAAGGAAAAACAGTATAATAGGGGATCTTTAAAGCATGGAGACATGTCACAGCAGGGGTACTAAATGCTAATATGAACCTGAAACATTTTAGTCCGTAAAGGTCTTACTCTGTGTGTTTGGGCTACACACTATATACACTGATATTTAGAAATAAATAAATGTGCTATATGCCTTAAAACATAATTTAAGATCTAATTAGATTCCGAGGCTCAGGGTTAATTTAGTAAATGCATGTTACTGACTCTGATTTTGTGTCCTGCAGGAGTGAAACCAGTGACTTTCTCAGTGGGAGAAGATTGACAGTGAGGAAGTTCGGAGGGGGGAGGCGATGGGAAACAGAGAAAAACTGCTGACTGTGGAGGAAATGCTACAGGTGGCTGGAAAATAACCTGAAGACAACATTTCATACCGTCCTGTCTGGGATCAATGACAGAAATAATGACATTAAATGATAGGTAATAAAAGCAATTAGGTACTGCAGTTTACCCGTTAAAGCTTTTAGTTTTCGTTCAACTTCCAATCAATCCAAAGCGCTGACAAACTAAGTTTCCTGATGTGCCAACATTAAAGACAATTCTCTATTAGATGCTCTACATATTCAACTCCACTCGAATATAATGTATGTATTTTAAAAAAGGGAAACAACATTATTTGTCAACCCCAAATGTATAATTGGTTCTGTATTGAGTGGGAGTTACCGTTCACATGTTTATTTCAGGGTGTCTTTGCTCTAAAGACCCCCATTATGCTTTTTGTTGCTTACATAATACTGGACTCATTTCAAAAACTGTTTCCCCAATAGACATGGGAAACTGTTCAGGAAAAATACTGAAGTTTCTCTTTAGAAGAGTAGTGACTGCTTGGGGACCAAATTATGTTTTGCAAATGTTTGCACTGAAACAGATCTTTTATAAATAAGTCATGATTTATATCCTTTCATTCCCGTCTTGAAGGAGCATTTCTTTCCATTGCATTTGAAATATTTAGGTCTACGGAGATTTTGTAAAAGAAAACCCTAAATACAGATTCTATAAATTCTGTCCACTGGTCTAAAAGATGACATGTTATTGAACATAAACAATCCAAGTTTGACTAATGGATTAAAAAAACAAACTGATGTTTTACCAGCAGTTCTGTCACATTTGAATATTAAGGACATTTTAAAGCAGAAATACACTAATAGTATAAGATACTCCAAAAATAAAGTTTGGATATTTGGAAAAGAAAACTGATTTATTAATGAAAGTTTTATTTTATGGCAAAGATAAAGCTCGATAATCGCTGTCTCGTTGACTCCGTCGTGGTGAACGTTATCCGTCTCGTTGATCCCGTTCGTGGCGAAAGTTATCCGTCTGGTTGATCAGTCGTGAGAACGTTATCCGTCTCGTTTGATCCTGTCGTGGCCGAACGTTATTCGTTTAGTTGAACCCGTCGTGGCGAACGTTATCCGTCTCGTTGAACCCGTCGTGGCGAACGTATCCGTCTCGTTGAACCCGTCGTGGCGAACGTTATCCGTCTCGTGACCCCGTCGTGGCGAACGTTATCCGTCTGTGACCCCGTCGTGGCGAACGTTATCCGTCTGGTTGACCCCGTCGTGGCGAACGTCATCCGTCTGGTTGACCCCGTCGTGGCGAACGTCATCCGTCTGGTTGACCCCGTCGTGGCGAACGTCATCCGTCTGGTTGACCCCGTCGTGGCGAACGTCATCCGTCTGGTTGACCCCGTCGTGGCGAACGTCATCCGTCTGGTTGACCCCGTCGTGGCGAACGTTATTCGTTTGGTTGACCCCGTCGTGGTGAACGTTATCCGTCTGGTTGACCCCGTCGTGGCGAACGTTATCCGTCTGGTTCACCCCGTCGTGGCGAACGTTATCCGTCTGGTTCACCCCGTCGTGGCGAACGTTATTCGTCTGGTTGACCCAGTCGTGGCGAACGTTATCCGTCTGGTTGACCCCGTCGTGGCGAACGTCATCCGTCTCGTTGAGCCCGTCGTGGCGAACGTCATCCGTCTCGTTGAGCCCGTCGTGGCGAACGTCATCCGTCTGGTTGACCCCGTCGTGGCGAACGTTATCCGTCTGGTTGACCCCGTCGTGGCGAACGTTATCCGTTTGGTTGACCCCATCGTGGCGAACGTTATCCGTCTGGTTGACCCGTCGTGGCGAACGTTATCCGTCTGGTTGACCCGGTCGTGGCGAACGTTACCCGTCTGGTGGACCCGGTAGTGGAGAATGTTACGCATCTGGTGGACCCGGTAGTGGCGAACGTTACCCGTCTGGTTGACCCCGTCGTGGCGAACGTTATTCGTCTGGTTGACCCCGTCGTGGCGAACGTTATTCGTCTGGTTGACCCCGTCGTGGCGAACGTTATCCGTCTCGTTGATCCAGTCGTGGCGAACGTTAGCCGTCTCGTTGAGCCCGTCATGGTGAACGTTATCCGTCTCGTTGAGCCCGTCGTGGCGAACGTTATCCGTCGCGTTGAGGCCGTCGTGGTGAACGTTATCCGTCTCGCTGATCCAGTCGTGTCGAACGTTATCCGTCTCGTTGATCCCATTGTGGCGAACGTTCTGGTGAAGTGATGCCTCAGCTTCCACTTCCTTGGTCGCCAGTTGAACTGAAACAAATACCTTTCATTACAAACTTCACAGAAATGCAATTAATTTTAGCTTCTCAAGACTTTGATCCTGTATTTTGTTTTTATGAAAAAAGGCCACTCCATCGTGACGTCTGTAGGCAACAGATTATAAAAGACTACAATTACCACGGCACCTTCCTCTAAAAGTCTAAAGTGACAGAGATGGGCAAACCTTTTTTTACCGCTCAACTACTGGTAATCTGTTGTGGTTTAATTTTAAATAAATCATTTTGAAAATGTTTTTAAAGTTACTAAAACTGTGAGGTAAATTAAGTTACGTGGCAATATTTCCCTTTATACCTGTACTCTATTACAATTGCTTTTAAAATGGCAAAGTACCTTAAAAGGTGTTTTAAATATAGCATCTGTTGATTTCTTATCCCATGAAGATCAGTAAAAGAGAAAAGACAAAACTCACCTTCGCCAGCGTCTCGCTCCAACATGGACTCCATCGACCGGAAAAGTGCAGAGGCTTTATTTAAGGAGATCTTATTGGGAGAGAGATCTGTAGGACACAGTATAATTAAAGGTTAGTGTCAGACAGAGAGAAGAAACACTGCATAAAATCAAATGTTTTCAACTCTCAGACTCCTCTGCAGCTTATATTCACCAGCTGGAAAACCAGAGACTGTGGACAGGAAACATGCTGTTAAATCAAACATTATTCCTTCATCTTCAACACAATTATCAAACAGGTAAATACCTCTGGCCAGACAAACAGTCAGCACACAGACGAGCATCCAAACAGCTGCCATCTCTGCAGTTTTCCAAGAGAGTGTTGCCTGAGCACCAGCCAGCTTTAAAGGAGGGAAACCTCCAGCAGCTGCTACTGATCAGCACTGATTGTCTCTCTGCACAGAGGAAAACACCATTTATCGGAGATTAAACTCTGAGAATGAGGAGTTTTTCATGGAGCTTGTTGTGCATTTATGATTACTAGAGACCATCATTTTAAATTCACATTATATTCAAATCAGTAAAGGAATATTGCATTTGAGAGGGTATAGCAACTACAACAAATAACAAGCCCTCCCCCTGAAAAACAAAGATCTTTATTAACATTTTATATTGTTGCCTAAAAACAATTTCACATAAGGTAAAAACTCAGAAAAAGTTATAGTAAATATCCAAAATATCCCTCCTCTTCAGAAAACAAAAAATTAAATTACAACATTTTACAAAACCCCCTTCCCTAAACACATATTTTGTAGAAGAAAAGAAACCGTCGTATTTTATAGCCTTCTTCCTGTACTGCCTCACCTAAAATACCTGATTGCTCATGAAACTTGCATTTTTAAGACGTAACAATAATGATGCTACCAAGAAACTAAAAATAAAATGTATAAAAATGATTATTTATGAATTATTTTTCATTTTTTATGGGTATTTTTGTCTGTAGAGACACTTAGTGGTATAAATGAAATGGTGAGATTGTAGTGTTCCACAGACATGCATTGAAAAATAAATGTCCTTTATCTTTCTTTCTAGGTCTCTACTGTAGTGGCTGGCTGAAAACAGGCCCCACTGGTGTGATAGCGATCACTTTGAACAATAGTTTAGACACGGTTCGATCCGTGCTGGAGGACATGGACTCGGGAACGTTGAACACATCGGCTGCGAAGCCGGGATCACAAAGCATCAACGCTCTGCTGGAAAACAGAGGTTCCTGCTGTCCCTTTAATTAATTTACAGTGTGCTTCAATTAAAGGGGTCCTATTCTCCTCATTTCAGGTGTTTATCGGTGTGTAGTTTCTCTGCTTTAAAGAGTCCTCTCCTGCTGGTGTATAGAGCTGTCCTGCCCCTTAGCTTAACACGTACAATGTGTTGGAGCGCTAGCCAATAGGAGCGTGGCGGCCCGTCCACACAGCAACGTTAAAAAAATCTTCCAACGCTTCTGTACATTGACTTTGAATGGGGTGACATCACTTTGCCTCGCTTTTTCGCCGAACTGCATTGTGGGGAAGCACAATATTTTTTACCCAGTTTACTTAGTTTTAACATTGCTATTGCTTTGTATGTCGGGGGCGGGATATTCATGTGATTGGTTGTTGGTCGCGTTGCTCGCAAAAAATCCCCAAGCTTTCTGACACGCCCACCTCCAAGATATTCAAGATTTTTTTAACGCTGCTGTGTGGACGGGCCGTGAATGTTTCATAGTGATGTCACTATGTTCTGGAAGTAAACAAAGGAGTCCAATGTTTTTGGGAACCAGGAACATAGCATGTATTTATCCCATAGGGCAAAAATGAGAGAATCTGATGGATAAAGTCAGATGTTATGCACTTAAGGACATTTTAGTCCGTAAAGGTCTTACTCTGTGTGTTTGGGCTACACACTATATACACTGATATTTAGAAATAAATAAATGTGCTATATGCCTTAAAACATAATTTAAGATCTAATTAGATTCCGAGGCTCAGGGTTAATTTAGTAAATGCATGTTACTGACTCTGATTTTGTGTCCTGCAGGAGTGAAACCAGTGACTTTCTCAGTGGGAGAAGATTGACAGTGAGGAAGTTCGGAGGGGGGAGGCGATGGGAAACAGAGAAAAACTGCTGACTGTGGAGGAAATGCTACAGGTGGCTGGAAAATAACCTGAAGACAACATTTCATACCGTCCTGTCTGGGATCAATGACAGAAATAATGACATTAAATGATAGGTAATAAAAGCAATTAGGTACTGCAGTTTACCCGTTAAAGCTTTTAGTTTTCGTTCAACTTCCAATCAATCCAAAGCGCTGACAAACTAAGTTTCCTGATGTGCCAACATTAAAGACAATTCTCTATTAGATGCTATACATATTCAACTCCACTCGAATATAATGTATGTATTTTAAAAAAGGGAAACATCATTATTTGTCAACCCCAAATGTATAATTGGTTCTGTATTGAGTGGGAGTTACCGTTCACATGTTTATTTCAGGGTGTCTTTGCTCTAAAGACCCCCATTATGCTTTTTGTTGCTTACATAATACTGGACTCATTTCAAAAACTGTTTCCCCAATAGACATGGGACACTGTTCAGGAAAAATACTGAAGTTTCTCTTTAGAAGAGTATTGACTGCTTGGGGACCAAATTATGTTTTGCAAATGTTTGCACTGAAACAGATCTTTTATAAATAAATCATGATTTATATCCTTTCATTCCCGTCTTGAAGGAGCATTTCTTTCCATTGCATTTGAAATATTTAGGTCTACGGAGATTTTGTAAAAGAAAACCCTAAATACAGATTCTATCAATTCTGTCCACTGGTCTAAAAGATGACATGTTATTGAACATAAACAATCCAAGTTTGACTAATAGATTAAAAAAAAAAAACTGATGTTTTACCAGCAGTTCTGTCACATTTGAATATTAAGGACATTTTATAGCAGAAATACACTAATAGTATAAGATACTCCAAAAATAAAGTTTGGATATTTGGAAAAGAAAACTGATTTATTAATGAAAGTTTTATTTTATGGCAAAGATAAAAGCTCGATAATCGCTGTCTCGTTGACTCGTGTGCGAACGTTATCCGTCTGGTTCACTCCATCGTGGCGCGTTATCCGTCTGGTTGACCCAGTCGTGGCGAACGTTATCCGTCTCGTTGACCCGTCGTAGCGAACGTCATCCGTGGTGGACCCGGTAGGGAGAACGTTACGCATCTGGTGGACCCGGTAGTGGCGAACGTTACCGTCTGGTTGACCCCGTCGTGGCGAACGTTATCGTCTGGTTGACCACGTCGTGGCGAACGTTATTCGTCTGGTTGACCACGTCGTGGCGAACGTTATCGTCTGGTTGACCCGTCGTGGCGAACGTTATCCGTCTGGTTGACCCCGTCGTGGCGAACGTTATCCGTCTGGTTGACCCGTCGTGGCGAACGTTATCCGTCTCGTTGACCCGTCGTGGCGAACGTTATCCGTCTGGTTGACCCGTCGTGGCGAACGTCATCGTCTCGTTGACCCGTCGTGGCGAACTATCCGTCTGGTTGACCCGTCGTGGCGAACGTATCCGTCTCGTTGACCCGTCGTGGCGAACGTTATCCGTCTGGTTGACCCCGTCGTGGCGAACGTTATCCGTCTGGTTGACCCCGTCGTGGCGAACGTTATCCGTCTGGTTGACCCGTCGTGGCGAACGTTATCCGTCGGTTGACCCGTCGTGGCGAACGTTATCCGTCTCGTTGACCCGTCGTGGAGAACGTATCCGTCTCGTTGACCCGTCGTGGCGAACGTGTATCCGTCTCGTTGAACCCGTCGTGGCTACGTTATCCCGTCTGTTTACCCCGTCGTGCGAACGTCATTCCCGTCTGGTTGAACCCCTTCGTGGCGAACGTCATCCGTCTGGTTGACGCCCGTCTTGGCGAACGTCATCCGGTGGTTGACCCCAGTCGTGGCGAACGTCATCCGCGGTTGACCCCCCGTCGTGTTCGAAACGTCATCCGTCTGGTTGACCCCGTCGTGGCGAACGTTATTCGTTTGGTGGTTGACCCCGTCGTGTGTGAACGTTATCCTTCTGGTTGACCCCGTCGTGTCGAACGTTATCCGTCTGTTCACCCCGTCGTGGCGAACGTTTCATCCTTCTTGTTTCACCCCTCGGGGCTAACGTTATTCGTCTGTGCTGACCCAGTCGTGCGAACGTTATCCTTCTGGTTGACCACCGTCGTGGCGAACGTCAATCCTTCCGTTGAGCCCGTCGTGGCGAACGTTCATCCGTCTCGTTGAGCCCGTCGTGGCGAACGTTCCTACCGTCTGGTGTACCCGGTAGTGGCGAACGTTATCGTCTGGTTGACCCCGTCGTGGCGAACGTTATTCGTCTGGTTGACCCCGTCGTTGCGAACGTTATCCGTCTCGTTGATCCAGTCGTGGCGAACGTTAGCCGTCTCGTTGAGCCCGTCATGGTGAACGTTATCCGTCTCGTTGAGCCCGTCGTGGCGAACGTTATCCGTCGCGTTGAGGCCGTCGTGGTGAACGTTATCCGTCTCGTTGATCCAGTCGTGTCGAACGTTATCCGTCTCGTTGATCCCATTGTGGCGAACGTTCTGGTGAAGTGATGCCTCAGCTTCCACTTCCTTGGTCGCCAGTTGAACTGAAACAAATACCTTTCATTACAAACTTCACAGAAATGCAATTAATTTTAGCTTCAAGACTTTGATCCTGTATTTTGTTTTTATGAAAAAAGGCCACTCCATCGTGACGTCTGTAGGCAACAGATTATAAAAGACTACAATTACCACGGCACCTTCCTCTAAAAGTCTAAAGTGACAGAGATGGGCAAACCTTTTTTTACCGCTCAACTACTGGTAATCTGTTGTGGTTTAATTTTAAATAAATCATTTTGAAAATGTTTTTAAAGTTACTAAAACTGTGAGGTAAATTAAGTTACGTGGCAATATTTCCCTTTATACCTGTACTCTATTACAATTGCTTTTAAAATGGCAAAGTACCTTAAAAGGTGTTTTAAATATAGCATCTGTTGATTTCTTATCCCATGAAGATCAGTAAAAGAGAAAAGACATAACTCACCTTCGCCAGCGTCTCGCTCCAACATGGACTCCATCGACCGGAAAAGTGCAGAGGCTTTATTTAAGGAGATCTTATTGGGAGAGAGATCTGTAGGACACAGTATAATTAAAGGTTAGTGTCAGACAGAGAGAAGAAACACTGCATAAAATCAAATGTTTTCAACTCTCAGACTCCTCTGCAGCTTATATTCACCAGCTGGAAAACCAGAGACTGTGGACAGGAAACATGCTGTTAAATCAAACATTATTCCTTCATCTTCAACACAATTATCAAACAGGTAAATACCTCTGGCCAGACAAACAGTCAGCACACAGACGAGCATCCAAACAGCTGCCATCTCTGCAGTTTTCCAAGAGAGTGTTGCCTGAGCACCAGCCAGCTTTAAAGGAGGGAAACCTCCAGCAGCTGCTGCTGATCAGCACTGATTGTCTCTCTGCACAGAGGAAAACACCATTTATCGGAGATTAAACTCTGAGAATGAGGAGTTTTTCATGGAGCTTGTTGTGCATTTATGATTACTAGAGACCATCATTTTAAATTCACATTATGTTCAAATCAGTAAAGGAATATTGCATTTGAGAGGGTATAGCAACTACAACAAATAACAAGCCCTCCCCCTGAAAAACAAAGATCTTTATTAACATTTTATATTGTTGCCTAAAAACAATTTCACATAAGGTAAAAACTCTGAAAAAGTTATAGTAAATATCCAAAATATCCCTCCTCTTCAGAAAACAAAAAATTAAATTACAACATTTTACAAAACCCCCTTCCCTAAACACATATTTTGTAGAAGAAAAGAAAACCGTCGTATTTTATAGCCTTCTTCCTGTACTGCCTCACCTAAAATACCTGATTGCTCATGAAACTTGCATTTTTAAGACGTAACAATAATGATGCTACTAAGAAACTAAAAATAAAATGTATAAAAATGATTATTTATGAATTATTTTTCATTTTTTATGGGTATTTTTGCCTGTAGAGACACTTAGTGGTATAAATGAAATGGTGAGATTGTAGTGTTCCACAGACATGCATTGAAAAATAAATGTCCTTTATCTTTCTTTCTAGGTCTCTACTGTAGTGGCTGGCTGAAAACAGGCCCCACTGGTGTGATAGCGATCACTTTGAACAATAGTTTAGACACGGTTCGATCCGTGCTGGACGACATGGACTCGGGAACGTTGAACACATCGGCTGCGAAGCCGGGATCACAAAGCATCAACGCTCTGCTGGAAAACAGAGGTTCCTGCTGTCCCTTTAATTAATTTACAGTGTGCTTCAATTAAAGGGGTCCTATTCTCCTCATTTCAGGTGTTTATCGGTGTGTAGTTTCTCTGCTTTAAAGAGTCCTCTCCTGCTGGTGTATAGAGCTGTCCTGCCCCTTAGCTTAACACGTACAATGTGTTGGAGCGCTAGCCAATAGGAGCGTGGCGGCCCGTCCACACAGCAACGTTAAAAAAATCTTCCAACGCTTCTGTACATTGACTTTGAATGGGGTGACATCACTTTGCCTCTCTTTTTCGCCGAACTGCATTGTGGGGAAGCACAATATTTTTTACCCAGTTTACTTAGTTTTAACATTGCTATTGCTTTGTATGTCGGGGGCGGGATATTCATGTGATTGGTTGTTGGTCGCGTTGCTCGCAAAAAATCCACAAGCTTTCTGACACGCCCACCTCCAAGATATTCAAGATTTTTTTAACGCTGCTGTGTGGACGGGCCGTGAATGTTTCATAGTGATGTCACTATGTTCTGGAAGTAAACAAAGGAGTCCAATGTTTTTGGGAACCAGGAACATAGCATGTATTTATCCCATAGGGCAAAAATGAGAGAATCTGACGGATAAAGTCAGATGTTATGCACTTAAGGACATTTTAGTCCTTAAAGGTCTTACTCTGTGTGTTTGGGCTACACACTATATACACTGATATTTAGAAATAAATAAATGTGCTATATGCCTTAAAACATAATTTAAGATCTAATTAGATTCCGAGGCTCAGGGTTAATTTAGTAAATTCATGTTACTGACTCTGATTGTGTGTGCTGCAGGAGTGAAACCAGTGACTTTCTCCAAGTGGGAGAAGATTGACAGTGAGGAAGTTCGGAGGGGGGAGGCGATGGGAAACAGAGAAACACTGCTGACTGTGGAGGAAATGCTACAGGTGGCTGGAAAATAACCTGAAGACTACAACATTTCATACTGTCCTGTCTGGGATCAATGACATAAATGACATTAAATGATAAGTGATAAAAGCAATTAGGTACTGCAGTTTACCCGTTAAAGCTTTTAGTTTTCGTTCAACTTCCAATCAATCCAAAGCGCTGAAAAACTAAGTTTCCTGATGTGCCAACATTAAAGACAATTCTCTATTAGATGCTATACATATTCAACTCCACTCGAATATAATGTATGTATTTTAAAAAAGGGAAACATCATTATTTGTCAACCCCAAATGTATAATTGGTTCTGTATTGAGTGGGAGTTACCGTTCACATGTTTATTTCAGGGTGTCATTGCTCTAAAGACCCCCATTATGCTTTTTTTTGCTTACATAATACTGGACTCATTTCAAAAACTGTTTCCCCAATAGACATGGGAAACTGTTCAGGAAAAATACTGAAGTTTCTCTTTAGAAGAGTATTGACTGCTTGGGGACCAAATTATGTTTTGCAAATGTTTGCACTGAAACAGATCTTTTATAAATAAATCATGATTTATATCCTTTCATTCCCGTCTTGAAGGAGCATTTCTTTCCGTTGCATTTGAAATATTTAGGTCTACGGAGATTTTGTAAAAGAAAACCCTAAATACAGATTCTATAAATTCTGTCCACTGGTCTAAAAGATGACATGTTATTTAACAAACAATCCAAGTTTGACTAATAGATAAAAAAAAAAAACTGATGTTTTACCAGCAGTTCTGTCAAATTTGAATATTAAGGACATTTTAAAGCAGAAATACACTAATAGTATAAGATACTCCAAAAATAAAGTTTTGATATTTGGAAAAGAAAACTGATTTATTAATGAAAGTTTTATTTTATGGCAAAGATAAAAGCTCGATAATCGCTGTCTCCGTCGTGGCGAACGTTATCCGTCTGGTTCACTCCATCGTGGCGAACGTTATCCGTCTGGTTGACCCAGTCGTGGCGAACGTTATCCGTCTCGTTGACCCCGTCGTAGCGAACGTCATCCGTCTGGTGGACCCGGTAGTGGAGAACGTTACGCATCTGGTGGACCCGGTAGTGGCGAACGTTACCCGTCTGGTTGACCCCGTCGTGGCGAACGTTATTCGTCTGGTTGACCACGTCGTGGCGAACGTTATTCGTCTGGTTGACCACGTCGTGGCGAACGTTATTCGTCTGGTTGACTCCGTCGTGGCGAACGTTATTCGTCTGGTTGACCCCGTCGTGGCGAACGTTATCCGTCTCGTTGAACCCGTCGTGGCGAACGTCATCTGTCTCGTTGAGCCCGTCGTGGCGAACGTCATCCGTCTGGTTGACCCCGTCGTGGCGAACGTCATCCGTCTGGTTGACCCCGTCGTGGCGAACGTCATCCGTCTGGTTGACCACGTCGTGGCGAACGTCATCCGTCTGGTTGACCCCGTCGTGGTGAACGTTATTCGTTTGGTTGACCCCGTCGTGGTGAACGTTATCCGTCTGGTTGACCCCGTCGTGGCGAACGTCATCCGTCTGGTTGACCCCGTCGTGGTGAACGTTATTCGTTTGGTTGACCCCGTCGTGGTGAACGTTATCCGTCTGGTTGACCCCGTCGTGGCGAACGTCATCCGTCTGGTTGACCCCGTCGTGGCGAACGTCATCCGTCTGGTTGACCCCGTCGTGGTGAACGTTATTCGTTTGGTTGACCCCGTCGTGGTGAACGTTATCCGTCTGGTTGACCCCGTCGTGGCGAACGTTATCCGTCTGGTTCACCCCGTCGTGGCGAACGTTATCCGTCTGGTTCACCCCGTCGTGGCGAACGTTATTCGTCTGGTTGACCCAGTCGTGGCGAACGTTATCCGTCTCGTTGAGCCCGTCGTGGCGAACGTCATCCGTCTCGTTGAGCCCGTCGTGGCGAACGTCATCCGTCTGGTTGACCCCGTCGTGGCGAACGTTATCCGTCTGGTTGACCCCGTCGTGGCGAACGTTATCCGTTTGGTTGACCCCATTGTGGCGAACGTTATCCGTCTGGTTGACCCGGTCGTGGCGAACGTTATCCGTATGGTTGACCCGGTCGTGGCGAACGTTATCCGTCTGGTTGACCCGGTCGTGGCGAACGTTACCCGTCTGCTGGACCCGGTAGTGGAGAATGTTACGCATCTGGTGGACCCGGTAGTGGCGAACGTTACCCGTCTGGTTGACCCCGTCGTGGCGAACGTTATTCGTCTGGTTGACCCCGTCGTGGCGAACGTTATCCGTCTCGTTGATCCAGTCGTGGCGAACGTTAGCCGTCTCGTTGAGCCCGTCATGGTGAACGTTATCCGTCTCGTTGAGCCCGTCGTGGCGAACGTTATCCGTCGCGTTGATCCAGTCGTGTCGAACGTTATCCGTCTCGTTGATCCCATTGTGGCGAACGTTCTGGTGAAGTGATGCCTCAGCTTCCACTTCCTTGGTCGCCAGTTGAACTGAAACAAATACCTTTCATTACAAACTTCACAGAAATGCAATTAATTTTAGCTTCTCAAGACTTTGATCCTGTATTTTGTTTTTATGAAAAAAGGCCACTCCATCGTGACGTCTGTAGGCAACAGATTATAAAAGACTACAATTACCACGGCACCTTCCTCTAAAAGTCTAAAGTGACAGAGATGGGCAAACCTTTTTTTACCGCTCAACTACTGGTAATCTGTTGTGGTTTAATTTTAAATAAATCATTTTGAAAATGTTTTTAAAGTTACTAAAACTGTGAGGTAAATTAAGTTACGTGGCAATATTTCCCTTTATACCTGTACTCTATTACAATTGCTTTTAAAATGGCAAAGTACCTTAAAAGGTGTTTTAAATATAGCATCTGTTGATTTCTTATCCCATGAAGATCAGTAAAAGAGAAAAGACATAACTCACCTTCGCCAGCGTCTCGCTCCAACATGGACTCCATCGACCGGAAAAGTGCAGAGGCTTTATTTAAGGAGATCTCATTGGGAGAGAGATCTGTAGGACACAGTATAATTAAAGGTTAGTGTCAGACAGAGAGAAGAAACACTGCATAAAATCAAATGTTTTCAACTCTCAGACTCCTCTGCAGCTTATATTCACCAGCTGGAAAACCAGAGACTGTGGACAGGAAAGATGCTGTTAAATCAAACATTATTCCTTCATCTTCAACACAATTATCAAACAGGTAAATACCTCTGGCCAGACAAACAGTCAGCACACAGACGAGCATCCAAACAGCTGCCATCTCTGCAGTTTTCCAAGAGAGTGTTGCCTGAGCACCAGCCAGCTTTAAAGGAGGGAAACCTCCAGCAGCTGCTGCTGATCAGCACTGATTGTCTCTCTGCACAGAGGAAAACACCATTTATCTGAGATTAAACTCTGAGAATGAGAAGTTTTTCATGGAGCTTGTTGTGCATTTATGATTACTAGAGACCATCATTTTAAATTCACATTATGTTCAAATCAGTAAAGGAATATTGCATTTGAGAGGGTATAGCAACTACAACCAATAACAAGCCCTCCTCCTGAAAAACAAAGATCTTTATTAACATTTTATATTGTTGCCTAAAACAATGGTGCAATAGGTGCCTAAGAACAATAGTTTTGACACGGTTCGATCCGTGCTGGAGGACATGGACTCGGGAAAGTTGAACACATCGGCTGCGAAGCCGGGATCGCAGAGCATCAACGCTCTGCTGGAAAACAGAGGTTCCTGCTGTCCCTTTAATTAATTTACAGTGTGCTTCAATTAAAGGGGTCCTATTCTCCTCATTTCAGGTGTTTATCGGTGTGTAGTTTCTCTGCTTTAAAGAGTCCTCTCCTGCTGATGTTCAGGTGTATATCAGTATGTAGTGTCTCTACTTTAAAGAGTCCTCTCCTGCTGATGTTCAGGTGTATATCAGTATGTAGTGTCTCTACTTTAAAGAGTCCTCTCCTGCTGATGTTCAGGTGTATATCAGTATGTAGTGTCTCTACTTTAAAGAGTCCTCGCCTGCTGATGTCCAGGTGTATATCAGTATGTAGTGTCTCTACTTTAAAGAGTCCTCTCCTGCTGATGTTCAGGTGTATATCAGTATGTAGAGTCTCTACTTTAAAGAGTCCTCTCCTGCTGATGTTCAGGTGTATATCAGTATGTAGTGTCTCTACTTGAAAGAGTCCTCTCCTGCTGATGTTCAGGTGTATATCAGTATGTAGAGTCTCTACTTTAAAGAGTACTCTCCTGCTGATGTTCAGGTGTATATCAGTATGTAGTGTCTCTACTTTAAAGAGTCCTCTCCTGCTGATGTTCAGGTGTATATCAGTATGTAGTGTCTCTGCTTTAAAGAGTCCTCTCCTGCTGATGTTCAGGTGTATATCAGTATGTAGTGTCTCTACTTTAAAGAGTCCTCTCCTGCTGATGTTCAGGTGTATATCAGTATGTAGTGTCTCTACTTGAAAGAGTCCTCTCCTGCTGATGTTCAGGTGTATATCAGTATGTAGTGTCTCTACTTGAAGAGTCCTCTCCTGCTGATGTTCAGGTGTATATCAGTATGTAGTGTCTCTACTTTAAAGAGTCCTCTCCTGCTGATGTTCAGGTGTATATCAGTATGTAGTTTCTCTACTTTAATTCAAACCTGGCATACATTGAGATATCTGTGAGCCCCTTGCAGTTTTATAATAGTTTGGATTATACCAGAACTGATTTTAAGACTGGTTATTTTCACTTTGCACATACAGTAAATAAGGTTTTCATTGACTCTCTGCTTCAGAAATATCAGCGTGCCCTGTAAATCTTAAGCGTGCAAATAGTGTTACAATATAAATGCAGATGTACATACTTCTTACTGTGTAAAGGAGGATAACATATCCTCCCGTCAGCCTCTCTGTTGAATCAGCAGGTATATCATGGGAAATACTGTATGTCACTAAGTCTTTATACTTTAACAATAAGATGTGGTCTTTGTGTCTGTACTGTCTGTGGTACAGTTGTTTCAGACAGATAAGCTGTTGAAAACCAGCCTGGTTTCCTTCCTTTTTTAGTAAGTATCCAAAAGCAAGCATCAGTACAGCAGTGTTTCGATCACCTATTGATTTAGTATCTTTAATCAGAATTAAAGTGGACCTATCATGTTATATTTTAATAATATATTGTAGGGCCATACCTATATAAAACATGTCTGTGAATTTTTTTTTCAAAATACCAAACAGACCATGCATTTTAGCCATGCCTCATTTCGCTCTATTTGCTCTATTCCAGCCCTGTTTTTCCAAGGGCTGATTCTGTGGCAAATGAGCTGCAGCTGACCACACCCCCCTGCAAAGGAGGGGGGTGAGGCACGAGCGTCATGTTACCATGCTGTTACCATGCTGTTACCATGCCACGGCAACCTCTCATTCCCCTCATTGGTGGAGAGTTGGCCATATAGGCGCAGCTCCTCGTCACTGACGTCAGACTATTTTCAAATCTGTATCAGTCTGTATCAGATCCGTTGCAGCCCCGTTCTTAGAGATGTTGGTATGGAGGAAAATAGAGAGGGTTGTGTTTTCTGACACTTGGTGAGTTCCCCGACACGCCGGGGACACATATTCATGTATAAAAGACATAAAAAAGTACATTTTGCATGATAGGTCCCCTTTAAATAAAGAGTGTGTCTTCCCAGGGTGTCTTTCCTCTTCACAGTTTTAAAACATGAATCACGCTAAGTTTCCAAGTTAAACTGAAGAACTTATTCCTGTTATGGTTTTGCAAACGATGCATTCACTTGTTTAAACATAGTTGATGAAAATGGGTGACTCACAGCTGGACATGGGCATCCTTAAAGCCCCACTGATCCTAAAAACAGGAACGAACACACTGCATGGTGGTTTTATTGTGAAAGATCATCATTAATGTCAGTGTTAGAGCCAGTATTTCGTTTTCTATAAACAAAAAGGCCACTTAATCGTGACGTCTGTAGTCAACACAGTATTAAAGACTACAACTCCCACGGCGAGGAACCGTTTTCAACCGTTCAACTACCATTTAAGTTACCAAGTTATAGAAGCCTTGACATAAAAAGAAAGCAAGAAAGAATACATAAGTTGTTTGTTATTTTATTTGAGTTCTGCCTCTTTTGTTTTGACTATTGTAAAGGCCTGTTTTCTTTTATGTGTACAAAGTTTGGTATTTGTTTTTGAGAATTGCACAATATCATTCAAACCATCGTAGGCCAAGCAACTCATCAACTGTGAGTAACACAAGTATAAAGGAAAGAAGACAAGTTTAAAATGTCTGTGTAAGGCATCTAGTGGCTTGATAGAAAATAAAGAAGTAACCCACGACAGTTAGATCTGCTCTTCATCTGTAGTATTATGGTTTGAGGTGCAGGGTGTGCACAGATCTCAGTAGAAGTGTGACTAACCAACCTGTCTTTCTGATGCTTCCAGAAACTAATATTAAATCCTGTTTCTTTTTAAAGATGAACCCTTGCCCTCTACACTTCATATTTTTGAACGCACTGTGATGGAAATGTCCAGATGTTTGTGAGAAATCCTGTGTTTTAATAACTTGCAAATAACAAACTGCTGGTGTTTTATAAATGATGCCTGATGATGACTGAACTGGATCTGCTGACGTTTGATTTTTAGTGTTAATATCAATATAATTCATACAGAGAATATTCAGCCACGCTTAACATAGACATTTTTCACTTTTTAAACGTGTATTTATTAACTCTCAATTGATAAAAAATAGCACAGTAGACAGTTGCGTTACAGACGGACAACCTAACACATTGGTCTCTTGGAAAACAGCAAGATTACTTTTCCAAAAGCTAAAAAAAAGGATTAAAAT
Source organism: Harpagifer antarcticus (assembly GCA_902827135.1). Classification (NCBI taxonomy): domain Eukaryota; kingdom Metazoa; phylum Chordata; class Actinopteri; order Perciformes; family Harpagiferidae; genus Harpagifer; species Harpagifer antarcticus. Next base: position 1,030,742 of record CADEHL010001310.1, on the reverse strand, counting down.
TAAGCTGTTACATTTTTATAGTTGTTTACACTTTAGACTCTATAACAATTCAGAAAAATAGAAGGAAACCAATAGCAGTCCCATTTTCAAGATGTACTGTCTGATTAAACATTGAAGCACAATCTATGATGAGATTTACAGAAGAACAAAAAAAAAAATAATGTAAAAGAGGAAGAAGACATGTTACAGATATTTATAAAGGATACTTAGAAGAACAGCTGTGAGAAAGTGAATGAGGAACTGGTTTAACATTCATTTAACAACAAGGAGTCAAATGTAAGCATCATTTTAGAAATACAAAAATAACACATATCTATATGTATATAAATATTTGGGAAAGGTGGAATGAATGGATTAATATGAGGATCACAATTCAACAATAAGTAAGGCGTTTGAAGAATCAACCTGTGTGTGTGTGTGTGTGTGTGTGTGTGTGTGTAGCCTAGCATTACTATACTTGTGGGGACCTACATCTGTTTACACAGTAACGTGTGGGGACTCGCCTCCCTTATGGGGACATAATGGAGGTCCCCATGAGGGGAGTCATTAATTTTAGGGTGAAGACTTGGTTAGGGTTAGGGTTAGGTTTAGGGTTAGGGTTAGGTTAAGGTTAAGGGTTAGGTTTAGGGTTAGGCATGAGTTGGTTATGGTTAAGGTTAGGATAAGTCTCCAGGAATTGCATGTAATTCAATGTAATGTCCCCTGAAGTGATGTATACATGGTATGTGTGTTTGTTTGTGTGTGTGTGTGTGTGTGTGTGTGTGTGTGTGTGTGTGTGTTTGTAAAGATGCATGTGTTGTGCAAATATTGTCTTTGTTTCTTTGTTCCCCAATGTTACTTTTATCATGACATTTTCACTATTAAATATATACACATTGAAGGAATGCTGCAAATATGATAAGTAGTTAAGATGCTAAATGTAAGCTGATGCACATTTCTGTTAGCACCCCCACTCTTGCAGTAAAGTGTGTGTATATACTGTACATTCAAATAAAAATGTTACTCCTACTGTTACTTAACACCATGGAAACCTGAGGGTAAATGTTTCCTCTTCAATGTTTCACTTCTCTCTGTTTCATCCAGGTGAGTCTCCCTCTGGTTTGATGCATCTAAAATAAATCATGTAAAGTTCTGGTGAGTTATTTCTCAGGAAGTTGTTTTGGGTTTGAGTTCATAAATACAGCTGAGTGAGAGCTTGCTGACCTTCACACCAGGTCCTCCTGCTCCTCTGGTTCTTCTGTCTGTTCTGCAGAGACCATGTTCAGGTCTGAGACGTTCTCATACACAGAACAAGGGTCTAACTGATGGAGAGACAACAAGAGGAGAGTCAGAGGCCATCATTTGAGAGAAATACATCTATATTTTATATTAAACTACAATTAGGAAACTAGGTACTGAATATGTGATGTGTGCGCTTATGAACAACAGGTAATAACCCATTTCTAGAGTAGGATCTGTCACTGTGTAAATACACATTGGTAGTTCCTTTAACCAGTTTAGCCCTAAGCCTTGTCAGGCTCGAAAATGACATTCCCAGAACAAATGACCATATCTTCTAAAAGGGTTAAAATAATAATCTTTTTTCTCAAAGCAATGATAAACCTGTGAGTTGGATGTAGAAAAGTCAGAATCAATATAGATGTTTTTATTTAAAAGAAAATTCATATTGAACATGGTAAAAAACTGTAAATTATAGTGTCCGTCCAAAACATATGTTGTACTTATAGTGAAAACTAAACTTGGATGATGGGTTAGTAGACTAAAAGCTTTAGGAATCCAAAGTAAAATATATAATAAGTACCCTGTATCAAGATTGATACAAAACAAGTGATATTTGACCTTTTTAGAGAGGTTTAGCAAAAAAACCCTCTTCTGGGGCCATTTGGGTGGATGTTCCTTATCTCTGGCCCCCCTTGTTCGATTTTGACATGTGACATCTCTTTCGGACCATCAGAGCCAATAGAATCGAAGGGGAATCGTCCCGCACACACTCATGTTAAAAAAAAAATGGCGTCTTCGCGCAAGCAGTTTTGCTCCATAGTGAAGCTGTCTCTAGGTCTGACATCTCATGCTCATGGATTATCAGAAATCATTCAAAGTGACGCAGACACCTTGGATTAACCTATGGATTAACTTCAGCATCGTTTTTATCGTTTTAATGCCATTGAAGACCACTTTTGACCAGACTACCACACAGGTGAGCCATTTTGCCGTTTTTGGCTAACCAGCTCCATATGTTTTGATGTGTGTTGTTGCTATTATCTCCGAGAGTTCATATGATTGAGTGATAATGAGGATAACCATCGATTCTGTGTCTCCTCACGATGTGAAACGATGGGTTGAGATGTGCAGCAAAGATAAATAATAAGGTTTTGTGAGTGAATTCCGGTGCAGTCATCTGTTAGCATTTTTCGCTCGTTGGTAATTCAGAGGCTCAGCGTTAGCATTGTGGGGGTTTTTTTGCAAAAAAAATAAAATGATCAGTTAGGTTAAGAAAGTAGTTACTAAGGTAAATGCACATTTTCAAGATGACCCTATTCAACAACAGGTAATAACCAGTTGCTAGAGCACGATCTGTCACTGTCTCACCTCCACAGTCTCTATGGGTTCATTCGCTGCAGTGGTAGAGCTCACAACCTTCTTCTTCCTGAATTTAATCCAGAAAAAAAACTGATTTATGAATAAAAGGATCATAAAAAACCATCTTTGAGAGTCAGTACACAGGGGAACATAGCAATGCTGGATATGATTATGTATTTGCAGAGTTACCTCTTCCAGAGACAGACAAGGAGCAGAGGAACCAGCACCAGAACCACCAGAACGAACCTGGTGATGTTCATGATCATTGGGGATCTATCTAGAAATGGAGGTAAACAGATGTGAGATAATTTACTGTAACATGCTTTAACTGGAACCTTGAACAAAAACAAGCCTGTTTGCTTTCAGTGAATGTTGGAACGAGCTGCCCATCGACACCAGAACAGCAGAAAGGTAAAACAACGTGCGTCGTAGACTGAAAAATAAATCTGTTTCGACTGCACGATGGCATTAATATAAAACAAATGTATATTTAAAAAACGTCCTATTTCTGTATATTCTTAAAATAGTTTGGCTTCCTTGAACCGAGGTTGGACTGTGAGGAGTTTGAAAAAGTAGCATTTAAAACTAAAATGTTGACTTTAATTAAATGTATTATGTCAACATATTTCACATAACTGTATCAGGATAATTGAATGCAATACTGTTACATTGAAATTCAAAATAATAGGTTCACCTTAATATATGTGGTTCCAACTAACCTAATACAATTATGTGACCTTTGTTGACATAATACATTAAATTCAACGGTTCAGTTTTCCGTGTGCATATGTGACCGGAAGTCTTCTCCCTCCGTGCCGCTGCTTGGCACCAGGCCAGCGCACCAATTGTGCACACCGGCTATTTAAGCTGAGGTGCCAAACTGGGTCCCTCCCATTTCCGCTTCTCCTGTGGCGGCTGCAGCCTGGCGTGGTAACGCAAATTGTTTGGCGTGGCAGCATTCATGTCCTGCTGTCTACCGGACAGGTAAAGCACTGTGCAGTCTGTCATTTATTCATGGTCACAAGCTACACACTGCTGACACTTTCCCATCTTAGCGCAGCTGACGTCGTTAGAGGAGGCATTTGCCCTGCCAGAGACTCCGTGATAGCAGAGTGTCCAACACACTCTCACTCCCTAATCGTCCAGTGTCCGTGGCTTGCAGTTGTGACGTTCCTAGGCTCCTTCAGCTTCATAAAGGGACGCAAATAGCTTTCAACTGATTGCAATGTATTCCCATCTGCGGCGGGATTTGAGTCTTGTGTCGGCTGCCCTTAAAGGCAATGTGAGCGTCCATTCTCATTGGATAACTGAGAATTGTACACCCGGAAGTAAGTATTCCCCTTACTGTCGATTGATTTTACAGTGATATCTGCACTACTCATCGACTAAAAAACACCAGATTATCCTTGTTAATTACACAACATTGATTGGTTTAAATTGTGTGCAATGCTTTTGTATTTTTCCCCTTCGATTCGGAGAAACAAATATTTTTTCGGAGTAAAGGATGGCAGAAGACACTACACTACCCAGAATCCCCAGCTATCGTTTGGACTACACCATTCGCTCGTTGCTGTGGCTCGTCGCTGTGGCTCGTCGCTGTGGCTCGTCGCTGTGGACCGGCCCAGACTGCTTGCTCTGGCCTGTTGCTGGAGCCGTTCTTGGTGTCGGGGAATTGTCCATTACATTTGCTTTAATTTGATTTAATTTGTGTATTCCTTGCAGTCCTTTACATTGGCTTTCATTTGGTTTAATTTCTTTATTCATTTGTTGTTTACATTCATTCAGATGTGGTGTATTTTGTTTATCCTTTTGTCGGAACTATAACATTTTATCCTGTGCCGGGTAGGTGCTGTGGGCCTGAGGCGGCAGACTCCCTGGTGGTGGCAGTGGTTTTCTTCACGTATCCGTTTTGAGTGGTGTGCAGTGTCACGGGTGATTTATTTTGGACCCCTTACCCCCCTTTTTGTTAACTGCCACCGTGGTAAGCCAAGCCCTGTCCGTTTCCCCAAAGTGGGTATTTTATTCAAATGTATTGTGTGTGGTGTTTTTAGATAATTTGTATGTTATAAATAAAACTGTATTCTGACCCTTAAAACTGTCTCTGCACGTGGTGTAAAACAAACCTGATTGTTCTTATCAGCATTAGACCTTTATAATTTCCTGGGGGCGAAACTCCCCCAGGTGGCGTTGTCCGCAACCGACTCCTAACACCTACCCTCACCACACTGCCACACATACAACTCCTAAAATCTCCTGAAGCTGCTCACTGAATTGTATCCAACTAATAGCCGAGAATAGCTGAGGGAAGTTTGTAGTTATGATCAGTAAAATATCCCCCTGTACATTCTGAACCTTAGAATGAACTGTTTCACTCACATTTCACATCAATAAACAACTTGTCCGATGTCCTCCTCCCCAGCTTGTTCTCAGCTGTACAGAAATACTCTCCAGAGTCAGAGGCCTGCGTGGAGCTGAAGACAAACTGATGTTCTTCATTCAGAATAGAAGAGTATGAAGTTTCATCCTTGTACCAGGTGTAGTTAGCTGCTGGGTTAGCATCACTGCTACAGGTCAGAGTCACTGAACTGCCTTCCTCTATCTCAGCAGAGGGACTCACTGACACAGAGGGGAACTTTGGAGCATCTGGAGGAAATATGGAAACAAAACTCAGTCATAAAATAATAGAGCTGAAAAAGTAGTAATGATCAGTACAACCTTCCCTTGCCATACATGGACAGATTCAACCTTTAAATACGTTGTTTGACTCACATTTCACATCAATAAAGTAATTTTCAGATGTCTTCCTCCCCATCATGTTCTCAGCTGTACAGAAATACTCTCCAGAGTCAGAGGAATTGATGGAGCTGAAGACAAGCTGATATTCTTCATTCAGAATAGAAGAGTATGAAGTTTCATCCTTGTACCAGGTGTATTTAGCTGCTGGGTTAGCATCACTGCTACAGGTCAGAGTCACTGAACTGCCCTCCTCTATCTCAGCAGAGGGACTCACTGACACAGAGAGAAGCTTTGGAGCATCTGGAGGAGAAAAGGTGTAAAAATACAACTGTGAATGTATAAGGCAAAATCAAACTAGCTTGTCTTTAGTGCCCCCTACTAGAAGAGGCAGCAAACCTTAACGATAATGACAAAGTGCAAAAACAGAAGACATTAAAGAGGCCCTGTTATGTTTTTGGGGTTTTCTCTTTCCTGAAGTGTGTCATATAGATTTGAGTGCATGTAAATGGTCTGCAAAGGCTAAAATCCCTGTGCTCCTCCAGAGGGAGTTTCTCTCCCTCAGGGAGAGCGCCAGCGCTCCAACACATTGTACGTGATAGACTGAGGGGCGGGACATATCTAAGTAAGCGGTTGACCAATCAAAACAGAGCCGGCCAGCTAACCAATCAGAGCAGACTGGGCTCTGGTTTCAGACAGAGGGTGAAAAGAGGTGGTGCAGCACAGGCAGTATGAGAAAAATAAAGAGCTTTTTGAACATTAAAGCATGGAGACATGTCACAGTAAAGAGAGAAAATAAAAATATGAACCTGAGAATGAGCATAAAATGTCCTCTTTAAAACAGTGCAGTGAACTCACACACTGGAGGAGAACGGTGATTCTCATGTCCGTTTAAAGCACAGGAATAGATGTCTGCTGAACCAAAGTTGACTAAACCAGAGTAAGATATTCCTGTCCAAAGTTCCTCTCCATTCTTGTACCAGATGTAGGAAGTATTATCAGGTACATGACAGCTGGTGTGACACTTCAGCTCTGCCTGGTCTGAATACGCTCTGATCACCTTCAACTGGAGATCTGGATTTATGAAGAAGAAACAGGAACAACAAAACTCTCAATATGCCTGCAAAAACCACTAAACATTTGGAAATATAAAACATGAGTGTTACCTGTGACAGACAATTTGACTCCAGGTGAACCAATATATGATCCACCTTTTTGGATGAATATCCTGAACTTGTACTCAGCTGAGTCACTCTCTCTCAGGTTTCTGATTCTCAGAGTGCAGATGTTGTTTTCACAGCGATCCTCTACACGACCTGCATACTCTGAGTCTGATTTTAGATCTACAGGTTCACCATCTTCCTTTTTAGTAAACCAGAACGTTTTCTCAACTCTGGTAAACCACACTTTGAATGGGTATGTGTAGGTGCATCTCATTTCCACTGTTGATCCTTTTACTGCACAGATCTCAGTAGAAGAGTAATTCACTCCCCAGTCATCCTGACTCTGAACCACTGTAACACAGAGCACATCAGAAACTATAATCAGACTCATATCAACATTAAGAGACACATTTTCGTTGGTGAAGCTGCTAAGTCCACATTTCTCACAACTACATATTCTCCCACGCCATCAAAGTAAAATATTGTTATAGCGCCAACCTTTTGGATAAAAACGATGACTGTTTTACTGCAGATTTATATTATTTTACATTACATTACATTTAGCTGACGCTTTTATCCAAAGCGACTTACAATAAGTGCATTCGACCAAGAAGATACGAACTAGAAGAAAACAGAATCATAAAGTACATCAGGTTTCATAGAGCCAAACATTTCAAGTGCTACTCAACTGGCTTTAGATAAGCCAGTCCTTTATTAGTATATAAGGGCCTTGTTAGTAATTCTATCGCTCAAAGTGGAGTCGAAAGAGATGAGTTTTCAGTCTGCGCCGGAAGGTGTGTAAGCTTTCTGCTGTCCTGATGTCAATGGGGAGCTCATTCCACCATTTTGGAGCCAGGATAGCAAACCCACGTGTTTCTGCTGATGGGAACTTGGGTCCCCCTCGCAGTGCGGGAGCAGCGAGCTGTTTGGCTGATGCAGAGTGGAGTGCACGTGCTGGGGTGTATGGTTTAACCATGTCCTTGATGTAGGAAGGGCCAGATCCATTCGCAGCATGGTACGCAAGTACCATTGTCTTGAAGTGGATTCTAGCATTTACTGGAAGCCAGTGAAGGGAGCGGAGGAGCGGTGTGGTGTGGGAGAACTTAGGAAGGTTGAAGACCAGACAAGCCGCTGCATTCTGGATGAGATGCAGAGGTCGGACGGCACATGCAGGTAGACCAGCCAGGAGGGAGTTGCAGTAGTCTAGGTGTGAGATGATGTGAGCCTGGACCAGAACCTGCGTTGCTTTCTGAGACAGCTGGGGACGTATCCTCCTGATGTTGTAAAGCGTGTATCTGCAGCAACGGGTTTTAGCAGCGATGTTTGCGTTGAAGGACAGGTTGTTATCTAGGGTCACACCCAGATTCCTTGCAGTCTGAGTCGGGGAAACAACAGAGGGGCCGACGTTGATTGTTAGGTCAATAGTGGGACAATCTTTTCCCGGAAGAAAAAGCAGTTCAGTCTTGTCAAGGTTGAGCATTAATTGGGTGTCATCAGCGTAGCAATGGTATGAAAAACCATGCGGGCTAATGACCGATCCGAGCTTGTTTGTGTACAGAGAGAAGAGGAGGGGACTAAGGACAGAGCCCTGAAGAACCCCTGTAGTTAATTGACAAGGGTCGGACTCAGACCCTCTCCAAGTTACCCTGTAGGTACGGTCTTCGAGGTATGAGGTGAGGAGTGAAAGTACAGAGCCTGAAACTCCAAGTTCTTGGAGAGTGCGAAGGAGGATCTGATGGTTCACCGTGTTGAATGCAGCTGACAGGTCCAGAAGGATGATGACAGAGGAAAGGGAGGCTGCTTTAGCAGTGTGCAGTTCCTCAGAGACAGCCATGAGAGCAGTTTCTGTGGAGTGAACTGCCTTGAAAACAGACTGGTGCGGATCCAGAAGGTTGTTCTGATGGAGATACCAGGAGATTTGTTTAACCCTCTGGAGTCGGTGGACGCGCCAGGTGTGGATAATTTTACGTAATTAATCATATATTTTCGATTATAAGGAGTAGAAACATGATTCAGATATCCGCGGAATCGCTGGAAGGGTAGCTTTCCAGCGGTATCTCCTGTGAGACTGTAACCAGGGCACAGCAGCCAATATGGCCGCTCAAAGCAGCTTGACTTTACACTGTGTGGGATTGGTGGATTTGTGTGTCCGTCAAGGAAATCTCGGCCGGCAGCCATCATGGTCTGAAATGACCAATGGACATCGAGAAATCACTAAGGACCTACCCACCAAGTAAAAAAAACATAAACCACGTGTCTCCCATCAGTTTACGTCTGTGAGGAGAGAGAGAGAGAGAGAGAGAGAGAGAGAGAGAGAGAGAGAGAGAGAGAGAGAGAGAGAGAGAGAGAAAGAGAGAGAGACAGAGACAGAGAAAATGGCTAAAAAAAAACTTTACAGTTGCTGACTTCGCTAGAGATTTTTTTCGCTAGCAGCAGTGAAGATAGAGCCTCAGAACCTGAAGTCTTCGACTCTTCTGAAGAAGATGAACACAAAGACAACAACAAGGATCCATTTGGACATGGGTAAGTGTAAATATTACAGTAATAGTGCACTGGCAATGTGGGGAATACCGCGAAAATGAACAATAGGTTTATTGATATATATTTTTTATCGATAGTCATGAACTTTTTCTTGGGACAAAATAGACTCCATTAGCAAACATTTACTCTGTGTTAACGTTATTTTGGTGTGTAAAAGTGAGATTACATGTGTAGATGATTAAATTAATCATTTATTCGTCCCAAAACGGAGACATTTACATGTTTTTGCCATCGATTATTTTATCATACTGTTCTGTACAGATGAGACTTTGTTTTAGATTTATTTATGTGTGCCTGTTATTATTTTACCGTCCTGTACAGATGAGACTTTGTAATCCGATCCGATTTCATACTGAATGTAAAGTAACTGGAAATACCTGTGTGTGTGTGTGTGTGTGTGTGTGTGTGTGTGTGTGTGTGTGTGTGTGTGTGTGTGTGTGTGTGTGTGAGAGAGATAGATTGAGAGAGACTCCTTCTCCAACCTCCCAAACTTTATTTTTATGTGTGCATTGTTATTTGTGCTTGAGCAACATTTTACTTGAACTTTATTTCAATGAAATTAGTTGTAATTATTGTCCTACATTTTTATTTGTTTTACAGAGATGTTTCACAGCTGCCTGGGCCTAGTGGCCCACAGGCGGAGTTTATACAGCAGCCAGAACATCCATCTGTGCCAGCCCCCAGGTCAAGATCTACCGTGGCTCAAGGGCCTTCACCAGAGCCATCACCACCAAGGACCAGCAGACCAGCATCACTACAGCTGCCTCCACCTCCATCTGCGGCTGCCACCAGGTCAAGATACACCTCAGCACAAAGGCTCAACCACAGCCATCACCTTCAACCCAGCCAGCAAGGAGGTCTCGTGGAGGTCTCGTATAGCACTTGTACACCCCACCTACACAGCAGCCCATGCACCATCACCCCCACCTACACAGCAGCCAGCCCCACTGTCTTGGAAGACAGACATAGACCTTGGCACTGTCTTGACATTTATAATGAATAGTTGGTTGAAAGTTCTGATGTTCAATATTGTAAATAGTTAGATTTTCTAGTTTCTTATATTTATATAAATAGTTGGTTGAAAAAAAACATATTTATATTAAATTGTTGGTTGAAAAAAATGGTTGAATGCTCAATTTGTATTTGTACACATCACATGAACCTTGGTATGTAATATGAAGTCATTATTCAGTCCTAATGTATCTCAGTCCCTGCTGTGGTGAAAGTAGAGTGATAAACACCTGTTTTACTCAAAATTCGATTCTTTTATATTATATTTCACTGCTTTTGTGATCCTAAGACTTTGCTAACCAAATCTAAAACACCAAAACAATTCGATCACATGAGTAAATTTGTGTTTTCACAAAAGTTTTGAAGATTTTCCGAAAATCGGATGTCAAATTCTAAGCTTTTGAGCTACTTATCTCATCAAACAGTGCTCTAAGGTGAGTCATTTGCATATATAGCAATACCAGAGATTGTCCTGAACATTTTGATGTGTAACACATGTGGTGCCATGTTAGAAGAAATACATTTAAAAGGTGATTTAAGAAAACATCTAAAAATCGAGAAAATACCCTTAGACTCCAGAGGTTTAAAGACAGTGCGTTCAAGTGTTTTAGACAGGAACGGGAGGAGAGACACAGGCCTGTAGTTTATAACATTGGACGGGTTGAGAGTGGGTTTCTTTAGGAGAGGGTTTACTCTTGCCTCCTTGAGAGTGTTTGGAAAGTGATCAGAAGTTAGAGAAGTATTGATGAGATGGGTGAGAAACAGTAGAATATCAGGAGGGATAGTTTGAAGGAGGTTTGATGGTAATAGGGTCCAAACCTTTTTTTCAAAGTAGTTAACGAAGTCGCTTGGAAAATAGTTTTTTGGAATTGGAATAGGAAGAATGGATCTTATCTTGAAAGAAAGTGCTTTTTGCCTGAGAGATCGAAGAAGAGAAAGAGGAGAGGAGGGCTTGATAGGTTAGGACAGGGGTCGGCAACCCGCGGCTTTCGAGCCGCATGCGGCTCTTTAAGCCCTCTACTCTGGTTCCCTTGAGCTTAGACAAAAATAAGAAGGAAATACAAATATTGCAAGGTGGAAAATATTTAGTATCTTGTATTTTGAGGTGATACTGTGACACATAAAACAATTTAAAAAACGGTTTTAATTATGGCAACTAAAATATGCGTCATATCCTGCTACGGTCCCGCGCCAGCGCCTTTTCTTGCAGGTGGATAACCTGACCCCGGCTCGAAAAGCGAACTATGGATAAATCAAATAAAAGTATCGGAGACACACAGAGGGTTTACTTCTGCGTGGACAGAGTTATCTGCTTTCACAGCAAACGATGCTGGCTTACCGGTATGTTTGATATGTGGAGAGAAGTTCTCAAAGGTGCGGCAGCCTTTACATATTGGAGGAAGACAATATGGAAGGATATTGAAGAGGAAGACAGCTGACGATCTTCAGTCATAATTCAATCAGTAAACTCTTTTTAGGGTGCAGCTATATGTTTTATTTATTTCAAAGTGGGCCCATTTGAATTGTATTCATTTTCTTCAAATGTGCAGAGGACTCCCCAAGTGCTGTGTTGATTTATTTTAAAGTTATAAGAGTTATTTGTTTATTATTAGAGGTAAAAAGTTTTCTATAATGTAATAAATACTAAATGCAAAAAAACTGAAGTTTTTGTCTATGATGTAACAACATATACGGGAAATAATTTGCTTGGGTATTCAACCTTTGACACAGTTCATTATTTTCTCCTCTCACTGTCTCCTTTCCCACGTCATAGGTCTACGGCCTTGGGTATTGCTGCTATCTCTCTTAAGGAGGAGCAGCTTGGGCGCATTGTTGTTGCCAGTCTATGACAGAGCACAAGCCGCCATGAGGTAGTTTACTGTTCAGGGACGAAGGTTCCCTGGCGCGCATTCTTTCCTATGGACGAGAGCTCTAGTTAGATTCAGGGTCCATAATGTTTAGTCTCTCTGATGAAGAATGTTGATTATTACACTCCGAACTAGTTAAAACCTCGAGCTGCATAAAGAGTTCTTCAGAATTGGTTTGGCAACCGCTGTGTCAACTTGTGACTGTGGTGGCTGTACTCTTCCAGCCGCCTCCCTTGTGTTTGTTTTCCCTTTCCCTGTCTGTGTTTGTGTGGGCGTGGTGGCTGTCACTCCTGGCTCCCGGCTCAAACCTCCACCTGCTGTAATCAGCTGTGCACCCTCCCCTACTACACACCTGATTCCCATCAGCATTTACAAATGCCATATCAGCGGAGGCTCCACAACCTGTCAGCGCCAGATCGTTGTTTAACCCACAGTGATAAAACTCTCAGCCTTCTTAGCCTTAGCATTATTAGCTATTTTCCTCAACACCGTATATTCTTCTTAGGTGTTCTTCTTGTGCTCCAGGATCACTCTCCGTCCGCCGTGCTGTCATCACCAGCCGCCATTTCCAGCCGGATTACTCTCCACGCTCCTCCACCTCAAAATAAACCTTTTTCCAACACTCTGCCTTGTCCTGCGTTTGGGTCCTCTCGGAAAACGTAACAGAACGATCTGGCCAGTATGGACCCAGCGGACACAGGCCACCGGTCAAAGACTGCGGACGAACTCAGCCAAGCCCTGGCCAGTCAAGGCGCTCTCGTGGGGCATCACGAGGCGGTTCTCCGTGAAGTAGTGGAGACTCTCCGGAACCTTTCCACTAACGTACAAAGGATCGGCACGCAAGCAAAACTGCTCACCTCACAGTCTTCTCCCCCGCAGCAAGCTGCACAGCCGACAGCCCCTCCCCCCCTCCTGCCGCACCTCTCCATCAGCTACGAGAGGCTGTCATTCCCACACCGGAGCGATACGCTGGAGATTTGGGTATTTGTAGAGCCTTTTTGTTCCAGTGTACATTTTTGAGCAGCAGCCTAGTACTTATCATACAGATGGGGCTAGGGTAGCATATGTAATGAGTCTGTTGAGGGGGAGTGCTTTAGATTGGGCTACAGCTGTTAGGGAGAGCCAGCCACAAATTTGCTGGTCATATGAGACTTTCATTTCCGAAATGAAAAAAGTTTTTGATCACCCGGTACGGGGGAGGGACGCTTCCAGATGCCTTCTTTCTCTCCGGCAGGGCTCCCGTAGTGTAGCCGAATTTACAGTTGAGTTTAGAACAGTTGCTGCTGACTCAGGCTGGAATAACGAGTCATTGCAGGATGTTTTTCTTCAGGGGCTGAACAAAGCAATTAAAGATGCGCTAGCTGCTAGGGATGATCCAGTTAGCTTGGATAATTGAATTGCCAAAGCCATCAAGATTGATAATCGCCTCAGAGAGAGACGTAGGGATAGGAATAGCCGTCACCCCAATCCCAGCTACTCCTCACCTGATCCCCAAATTGGCACTGCCACTACCCCAATCTCCAGATCCTTCCCAACTCCTTACTCGGTCTCACCCCCTGGAGATGAGCCCATGCAAGTAGGAAGGGCCCGCCTCTCACCATCTGAGCGTGCTAGAAGGATCCAGGCTGGGGAATGTGTTTATTGCAGCCAAACCAGTCATCTTGTTTCCTCCTGTCCTAATCTGCCAAAAGGTCAGGCTCGTCAGTAGCTGTGGGGATTCTGGCGGGCCCTTCCTCCTCTCTCAACCCCCGACCCAGAACGCAGCTAGAAGCCGTGCTTTGCTGCAACCAACAGTCCCTACCCCTGCTCGCCTTAGTGGACTCGGGGGCAGACGAGAACTTTTTGGACATTGACATTGCAGCTCAGGCAGGAATTTCCTGTGAAGTGTTAGATTCGCCTCTTAATGCTAATGCTCTAAATGGAAAATTCCTGGCCCAAGTCACTCACCGCACCAAGCCAGTAAACCTCATTCTGTCTGGAAACCATTGTGAGTTTATTCAGTTTCACCTAATTTCTTCACCTCATGCCCCCATAGTGTTGGGCCATCCCTGGTTAAGAACACACAACCCCCAGATTGATTGGGTAACTGGCAAAATCATTAGTTGGAGTTTTTTTGCTTATCCTCTTGCCTGCAGTCTGCCCTACCGCCAGCAGAGGCCGCCTCTCCACCACCCAAGATCGAGCCGCCTGACCTGTCATCTGTCCCCACTGAATATCATAACCTAGGAGAGGTGTTCAGTAAACAGGGAGCTCTTTATCTTCCTCCTCATCGACCCTACGACTGTCCCATTGACCTCCTTCCCGGGGCCCCTCTGCCTTCCTCACGTCTATTCAACCTGTCTCGCCCTGAGAGAAAATCCATGGAGAGTTACATCCATGACTCCCTGGCTGCCGGTGTCATTCGCCCATCCTCCTCCCCGGTCGGTGATAGTTTTTTCTTCGTGTCCAAGAAGGACCGCTCACTTCGGCCCTGCATTGATTACAGGGGTCTTAATGCCATCACTGTCAAAAACAAATATCCATTACCCCTCATCAATTCCGCCTTTGAACCCCTCCAGGAAGCCACCAATTTTCCCAAACTGGACCTCTGCAATGCCTACCACCTCGTCAGAATCCGAGAAGGAGACGAGTGGAAGACGGCCTTTAACACACCTCTCGGTCACTTCGAGTATCTGGTGATGCATTTTGGACTGACGAATGCCCCAGCAGTCTTTCAGTCGATGGTGAACGATGTGCTCCGTGACCTCCTCAACCGGTCAGTCTTTGTTTACTTGGATGACATCCTCATATTCTCTCGTAACAAGGAGGAGCATATTATCCACGTCAGGCAGGTGCTGCAGAGACTCCTGGAAAACAGACTCTTTGTGAAGGCAGAGAAATGCGAATTTCATGTCAACACAGGCTCATTCCTGGGCTACATCATTGAGGAAGGAAAGCTTAGGACCGACCCTGAGAAGATCCAAGCGGTGGCGGGGTGGCCCACACCAACCTCAGTTAAACAGCTTCAACAGTTTCGCCAATTTCTATCGGCGCTTCATCAGAGACTACAGCAGAGTGGCGGGCCCTTTAACCAGCCTCACTTCCCCTACAACTGGACCCCAGAGTGTGATGCAGCCTTCTCAGAGCTAAAGAGACTCTTCACCACTGCCCCTGTGCTCATCCACCCTGATTCCTCTCGCCAGTTCGTTGTGGAGGTCTATGCCTCCAACAGCGGGGTAGGAGCAGTTCTTTCCCAGCGCTCAGAACGAGACCAAAAATTGCATCCTTGTGCATTTTTCTCTCGCCGCCTCACTCCAGCTGAGAAGAACTATGACGTGGGTAACAGAGAGCTACTGGCTGTCAAACTTGCCCTAGAGGAGTGGAGGCACTGGCTGGAGGGAGCTGAACTCCCTTTTATTGTATGGACTGACCACAAGAACTTGGCGTACATCCAATCTGCCAAGCGCCTTAACTCCCGTCAGGCTCGATGGGCCCTGTATTTCAGCTGCATCTCATTCACCCTTACCTACCGTCCAGGGTCACGGAACCTCAAGCCGGACGCTCTCTCTCGCCAGTTTGCTTCCGAAGGACCAGCTGCCAGTCCTGTTACCTGGGAGATTGAGTCATTGGTCAAGGAGGCTCAGCGGGCGCAGCCTAACTGGTAACTGTCCAGCTAATAGTCTCTTTGTGCCTACCTCTGTTTGCTCCAATGTCCTGCAGTGGGCACACGCCTCCCGTCTCTCGTGTCATCCTGGTGCCATCTCACACTGTTTATTTATTGTTTAACTCTTCATCATGGTGCCCACATCTGCCATGGATCGAATATGCCCACAACTCCCTGTCAAATGCAGCCACTGGTATTTCACCCTTTCATTGTGCCATGGGTTTTCAACCACCCCTGTTTCCAGCCCAGGAAGAGGAAGTTGCTGTTCCTTCCATTCAAACCCACCTTCGTTGCTGTCGTAAGGTGTGGAAGGACACCCGAGCCGCTCCGCTCCGCTGCCCGCAACCGCCTCATCGCAGACCAACACAGGACCTCGGCCTTCAACTACTTACCAGGTCAGAGTGTTTGGCTTTCCTCCAAAGATCTCCCACTCAAGACAGAGTCTAAAAAACTCACGCCACGTTATGTCAGCCCCTTCATCATCGACTGTGTTAAAAATCCATCTGCAGTCAAACTCAAGCTCCCCCACACATGAAGGTTCATCCTACATTTCATGTGTCTCTTTTAAAACCTGTTTCCAGCAGCCCCGGGTCTCCTCCAGTGAGTGTTCCCACACCCCCCCGCATCATCAATGATCACCCAACCTACACCGTCAGGCGATTGTTGGACGTTCGTCGCTGTGGAAGGGGATTCCAATATCTGGTGGATTGGGAGGGCTATGGTCCAGAGGAGAGGTCTTGGGTTCCCCGGCGAAACATCGTGGGCGCATCCCTGGTACGGGACTTCCACCGGGATAACCCTGGTAGACCTGGTAGGCCGCCTGGAGGCGTCCCTTAAGGGGGGGGCGGGTACTGTGGTGGCTGTACTCTTCCAGCCGCCTCCCTTGTGTTTGTTTTCCCTTTCCCTGTCTGTGTTTGTGTGGGCGTGGTGGCTGTCACTCCTGGCTCCCGGCTCAAACCTCCACCTGCTGTAATCAGCTGTGCACCCTCCCCTACTACACACCTGATTCCCATCAGCATTTACAAATGCCATATCAGCGGAGGCTCCACAACCTGTCAGCGCCAGATCGTTGTTTAACCCACAGTGGTAAAACTCTCAGCCTTCTTAGCCTTAGCATTATTAGCTATTTTCCTCAACACCGTATATTCTTCTTAGGTGTTCTTCTTGTGCTCCAGGATCACTCTCCGTCCGCCGTGCTGTCATCACCAGCCGCCATTTCCAGCCGGATTACTCTCCACGCTCATCCACCTCAAAATAAACCTTTTTCCAACACTCGGAAAACGTACTAGTGACAAACCACCTGTCTTGTCAACTCTCCGGCTGTAATTCCAAATAAACCGTCAGTGTTTGACATCAATGCTCCTGCTCTCCTCGTGTCTCTCTGAGTCCTGACTCTCCATTGCTACAGAAGTTTCCCTTACAACAACTTTATAAGCTATCAAGCTATCAAATATGTTTTGCGGCTCCAGGCAAAACAAATTGGTGGAAAAGGGGGCAAAATGGCTCTTTTGGTCAAAAAGGCTGCAGACCCCTGGGTGAGGAGGTCGTCAGGGTGTTTGGATTTCCACCATTTCCGCTCAGCAGCCCGAAGGACGGTTCTATTAGCACGCAGTGCGTCATTTAGCCAGGGAGCAGGAGGGGACTGGCGAGCCTGCCGAGTTGTGAGAGGACAGAGAGAGTCCAGAGAAGATGAGAGAGTAGAGAGGAGAGTTTCTGCAGCAGAGTTTGGAAGTAGGAGTTGAAACGAATCAGAGGAAGGGAGGGCTGAGAGCACCGATGAGGCAAAGGTAGAGGGGGAGAGGGAACGAAGGTTACGGCGGACAGGTGCAGGATGAGAAGAGATTAGTTTGTTATGTTTGGAAAGGGGTAGAGAGAATGAAATGAAGAAGTGATCGGATGTGTGGAGCGGGTTAACAGAGAGGTTAGAAGTAGTGCAGTTCCTTGAGAATATGAGATTGAGGACATTTATGAGTTGGTGGGGATGGAGACAGTGAGAAAGCAAAGGCAGTTAAAAGAGATGTTAGTTCGTCTATCTTCCCTGTCTGGAGGTTGAAGTCTCCGAGAAGTACAGCGGGAGGGCCAGTTTCAGGGATGTGTGAGAGGAGATTATCTAATTCCTCCAAGAAGTCCCCCAAGGCGCCTGGTGGACGGTAGAGAACAACAATGGTTAATTGTATAGGATGGGTTACTGTGACGGCTTGGAATTCAAAGGTGGAAGGAGTGAAGTTAGGTAGTTGGTAGGGAAAAGCTCCATTTGGGAGAGAGCAGGAGACCAGTGCCACCTCCTCTGCCAGTGGGTCTGGGTCAACCCGATATCACGGCAAGACGTGAACATGTGGCGATTTATCATATTGGGAGACGTGAATATGTCACGATTTCGTCCCTTGAAACGTGACAGTTACACGGTATTGTTAACCCATGTTAACCAGTGGAGAAATAACCGGAAATGCCAAGCAAATGCTACTCCGACGTAATGATTTATTTTTTAATAGTCACACTCGATTACGCCGATTTTCTTGTTGCCCCAGCTGGTCGACACCTCTTTTAGCAGAAACAAAGGCTACATTAATGTATTAAATCGATTTGTGTGGATGTGGAACCGGACACAGACGTAGGCAAGATCCTCAGCTCGATGATTGGATGGTTTAGCCGCAATGCATGCTGGGATTTGGTGTTTATGTGATGTCACATCTGAAAACGTTTTTTAAAAATAAAATAATACTTTATTCCGAGTGTGCTTGCTTTTCTCTTTGAAAGTCATCACATAACGGCATTGTAATACACGGTTCGGCTGAGAGAATTACGGCAGATATGTAATATTTAATGCAGCCGAACAGTGTATTACAATGCCGTTTGTTTCTGCTTAAAGAGGTGTCGACCAGCTGGGGCAACAAGAAAATCGGCGTAATCGAGTGTGACTATTAAAAAATAAATCATTACGTCGGGGTAGCATTTGCTTGGCATTTCCGGTTATTTCTCCACTGGTTACCATGGGTTAACAATACCGTGTAACTGTCACGTTTGAAGTGACAAAGTTGTGACATCTTCACGTCTCCCAGCATGGTAAATCGTCACATATTCACGTCTTGCCGTGATACCGGGTTGGTCTGGGTGTATGGGAGAAGGAATATGCTGTGGAGAGAGCTGCTGGGGTGGATGTGTTGGATGGAGTAATCCAGATCTCAGTGATGCGGCTTTCACACCAGCGCTTTTCCCTTTCTAGTTTCCCTTTTCTGCTCCCGCTCTGTTCACACCGCCCAGAGCTGCCGCTGCTGCGTCATGACGTCACCGTTTACGTGCCTGCTTCATAAAATCCAAACCGCGCGGAAATCCCTCACATCGACAACAACAACAATGGCCAATTGTATTGAAGCGCTGTTCGCTTTGGTTATCCTCTTACGAAACGAAATGGAAGGCATCGGACGACTTTACTTGGAACTTTACAAACATCTTTGTGGTCTTCAGCATCTACTTCAACCCGCCTCAACGTAAGAGAGATGTAAGCGACGACGCCTCTTAGCTCCGAAGCTCTTGCCTCTAGACCGACAATTTTTTGGAGCTGGAAGTGAACCGGATTCCGGAGCTAAGAGGCGGCGCCTCGGCGGTGTGAACAGGAACGGCGGTGTGACTCCGAGCCGGAGCTGAAAACGCGTTGGTGTGAAAGGGGCATGAGAGCAAGGAAATCCAGAGGGAGGCGTAGCCAGAAATGAAGTCAGCCTTAGGAACAGCTGACTGGCAGTTCCACAGGCCACCTGAAACTAGATGTTGGATCTCAGTGGAGCATGTGGGATAGACGAGAGCAGGCCGGATATATAATGATTAGGAGATGCACAGGGCCAGTGATAATTGCGAGAAGACACATGTACAGGTCTTATTTCTACCTTTTAGCCTTCATTGGATGGACCCCCTTTTTGTACATGGCTTTCTCTAACAGGTGAGCTACATGAGCGCCCCCTGTTGTTTTATTTGACTAAACTGAGCCGAGGGTTGAGGTTGAATTGTCATAAAAAATCAGGTCCTATTGGTAAGGTTGAGCAGCGCAGGGTAGACCCAAGTGCAGACAGACGAATGTTTTGACTGAAAATAAACTTTATTCAAGGATTATTGGATAAATGCAAAACCGACAAGTACTCTCATTCCCTCTCATCGCAAACACAACCCACCAATCCCAGAACTTAAATACATACATGACCAATCAAGAGACAAGACACAGCTGGGAACAATACTTGTGCACCGATTATTTTCATAAACTTAGCTTCTTCTGTATTCTGAGGTGCATTCACTGCCTTAAAATAGAAAGAGATGTACAGTACCTTGTGTAGAGAGAAGGAAGACTACAAATCCTCTCACGGGTAAACTCATAGCTGCTCCTCGCGTCTCTGATGATAAATCAGTTAGATCACATAATGGAGAAATAGGACGGTTCCTCTGTTACTATGTCAATGTGCTAAAAAACTGCGTTTCCTTCCTCTTTACAGTTTCAAAATAGGGATGCTTAAAATAAGGCTTTAGGTTAGAATGAAGAACTTATTCCTGCTATGGTTTTGCAAATGATGCATTTTCTGTTGGATGAAAATGGGTGACTCACAATTCAACATTGCAATCCCTGAAACCCCACGGATCCTAAAAACAGGAACGAACACATTGCATGGTGGTTTTGTTGTGAACATCATCATTAATGTTAGAACTGTTTTGTGTTCTTGATAGCTATGGACTGACTCAGCATGTGACGGAGCCCACACACAATAAGGGGCGCAATATTTCTGAGGTTGTGGTGACTGATGTTGCACTCTCTGATCATTCCTGTGTGTTCTTTGAGAGCTCTATTTCTGTTCACAAAAATGTTGGGAAAGAGGTAACCACAAAGCGAGATTTAACTGAAAATACTTGGGACATGTTTACTCAGAATTGTTCTTCCACACTTGCCCCTGCTAACATCTCAGTAAATGAGCTAGTAGATCATTTTAATTAAAAAATTAAAAATATTATAGATGCCATTGCTCCAACTAAGGTAAAGGAAGTGTCTGGCAAGAAAATATCTCCATGGAGAAAGGCCATGACCGTGAAAACAGAAAAAAGAGAGTGTCGAAAAGCTGAACGTAGGTGGCGAAAAACAAATCTCCAGGTTCACTTTGAAATCTATAAAGAGAGACTTGGCCTTTATAATTTGGAATTGAAAAACGCACGACAATCGTTCTTCTCTGACATCATTACCAAAAACAAAAACAACGCACGTGCCTTGTTTGCTACCGTCGACAGACTAACTAAGCCCCCAGTTTAGTCAGTAGCCTCTGAATTTCTATCCACCAGGGCGTGCAATGACTTTGCCTTTTTCACTGACAAAATTCAGAAAATCAGACAAGCAGTCAGTGCCTCTGCATCAGGAACAGCAAATGTGTTGTCTCTGTGTCCACTTAACATCAATTCAAACACCATGACACAATTCCATCTGATTAATGATAAAAACCTAGAGGACATTATACAACTTCTGAAATCCTCCTCCTGCTGCCTTGATATTATTCCAACGGGATTTTTCAAAGATGTTTTGCCTTGCATGGCCTCAGATCTACTTTATATAGTAAACAAATCTCTTCACTCAGGTATTTTTCCACAGGCCCTGAAAACTGCAGTCATTAAACCGCTCTTAAAAAAGAATAATCTAGATGCTACAGTAATGAACAATTATAGGCCCATATCAAACCTCCCATTTCTAGGTAAAATCATTGAAAAAGTTGTTTTTCAACAGTTGAGTAATTTTTTGCATTTAAATAACTGTTTAGATGTGTTCCAGTCAGGCTTTCGTCCAAACCACAGCACTGAGACTGCTCTTGTAAAGGTCTTTAATGACATCCACTTAAACACAGACAGTGGCAGAACTTCAGTGTTAGTATCATTAGATCTCAGTGCTGCGTTTGACACTGTTGACCACAGCATATTACTAGACCGACTGGAAAACTGGGTGGGACTTTCGGAAACAGTCCTAAATTGGTTTGAATCCTACTTAAAGGACAGAAACAACTTTGTTTCTATAGGTAAATACACATCTGAGTTGACAAATATGACATGTGGGGTTCCTCAAGGCTCCATATTGGGGCCTCTTCTCTTTAACATCTACATGCTACCACTGGCTCAGATAATGAAAAACAGCAAAATAAGTTACCATAGCTATGCAGATGACACACAAATGTACGTAACAGTTTCACCAGGAGACTATGCTCCAATTCAAACACTGAGTAAGTGCATTGAACAAATCAATGACTGGATGTGTCAGAACTTTCTCCAATTAAACAAAGATAAAACTGAGGTAATGGTTTTTGGAGCCAAGGCAGAACGTATAAAAGTTAGCGCTGAGCTTCAGTCTGCAATGTTCAAAACAACAGATAAAGCCAGAAATCTAGGTGTAGTCATGGACTCTGACCTGAGTTTCAACAGTCACATTAAAACAGTTACTAAATCAGCCTACTATCACCTAAAGAACATATCTAGGATTAAAAGACTAATGTCACAGCAGGATTTGGAAAAACTTGTCCATGCTTTTATCTTCAGTAGACTGGACTACTGCAATGGTGTCTTCACAGGTCTCACTAAAAAATCTATTAGAAAGCTGCAGCTGATTCAGAACGCCGCTGCTCGAGTCCTCACTAACATTAAGAAAGTGGATCACATCACTCCTGTTCTGAAGTCTTTACACTGGCTTCCTGTGTGTCAAAGAATAGATTTCAAAATACTGCTGCTGGTTTATAAAGCTTTGAATGGTTTAGGCCCAAAATACATTTCTGATCTACTGCTAAATTATGAACCATCCAGATCTCTCAGGTCTTCAGGGAGTGGTCAGCTTTCTGTCCCCAGAGTCAGAACTAAACATGGAGAAGCAGCGTTCAGTTATTATGCTCCAAACATCTGGAACAAACTCCCAGAAACCTGCAGGTCCGCTGCAACTCTGACTACTTTTAAATCCAGACTGAAGACTTTTCTTTTTGTCGCTGCTTTTAATTGAACTATTCATATCTTAGACTGCACTGTAACTTTTATCCATGTATTTTTTCTTTTAATGTTTATTTTATTAGCTTTTCTTTTTAATGACTGATTTTAAATGCCTTTTTCTTAATGTCTTTCATTTTTTGTAAAGCACTTTGAATTGCCTTGTGTTGAAAAGTGCTATATAAATAAACTTGCCTTGCCTTGCCTTGCCTCTTCATCTGTAGTATTTTGGTTTGAGGTGCAGGGTGTGCACAGATCTCAGTAGAAGTGTGACTAACCAACCTGTCTTTCTGATGCTTTACCAGAAACTCTTATAAGACCATATTTTGTTCAAAGATGAACCCTTGCCCTCTAAACTTCATATTTTTAAACGCACTTTGATGGAAATGTCCAGATCTTTGAGAGAAATCCTGTGTTTTAATTACTTGCAAATAACAAACTGCTGATATCTTATAAATGATGCCTGATGATGACTGAACTGGATCTGCTGACGTTTGATTTTTAGTATTAATATGAATATAATTCATACAGAGAATATTCAGCCACGCTTAACATAATAATAATAATAATAACTTGAATTTATATAGCGCCTTTCAAGGGACCCAAGGTCGCTTTACAAGTAATAGGCAAAAAACAAACATAACAAAACAAAAGGCAGACAGACAAAACAACAGATCGATTTAGGGGCCGAAAGCCTTGGCAAACAGATGGGTCTTGAGGGCCCCTTTGAAGGCATCGAGTGTGGGGATGTTGCGAATCTCCGCAGGGAGAGCGTTCCAGAGGGTGGGGGCTGCCACGCTGAAGGCTCTGTCCCCGAAGGTTCGCAGTTTGGTGCGGGGGGTGGTAAGCAGGCCGGAGTCTGAGGACCGCAGGTTCCGGGTGGGGCATGTGGGTGAAGGATGACCGATAGGTACTGGGGGGCAAGGGCATGGAGGGACTTGTAGGTAAGGAGGAGGATTTTGTAGGTGATGCGGGACTTGACCGGCAACCAGTGTAGGTGGATGAGGGTGGGAGTGATGTGCTGCCACGGCTTTGTGTGTGTGAGGACCCTAGCAGCACAGTTTTGGACATACTGGAGCCTGTCCAGGGTTTTGTTGGGAACCCCGAACAGGACACCATTGCAGTAGTCCAAGCGTGTGGTGACAAACGCATGCACCAGGGTTTCGGCAACCGACTCCGAGAGTGACGGTCGGAGTCTGGCAATGTTCCTCAGGTGGAAAAATGCTGACTTGGTCACAGACTTGACGTGGGAATGGAAGGAAAGGGTGGAATCAAGGATGACACCCAGGTTGCGGGCTTCAGGAGATGGGGAGATGGAGCAGCCGTCAACCTCAAGGACGAAGTCACCAACCTTCTGGAGCAGGGCCTTGGGTGCCACAACCATGAGCTCTGTTTTCCTGCTGTTCAGTTTGAGATAGTTGGAAGACATCCATGTTTTGATGTCATGCAGGCAGTTGATGAGAGACTGAGGGGGGAGCTGGGAGGATGGAGTGGTGCTGAGATACAATTGGGTATCATCAGCGTAGCAGTGGAAATTGAGTCCATGATGTCGGATGATCTGACCGAGGGGGAGCATGTAAATGGTGAACAGGAGAGGGCCAAGCACAGAGCCCTGGGGTACACCGTGGTGGACTGGGGCCGGGGGTGAGTTTGAGCCACTGATGGAGACAAACTGTTTCCTGTTGTGAAGGTAGGAAGTCAACCAGGACAGCGCTGTGCCAGTGACACCCAGGAGGTCTGAGAGGCGGGTGAGGAGGATGTTGTGAGAGATGGTGTCAAATGCTGCAGAGAGGTCCAGGAGGATGAGGATGCTGAGGCTGCCAGAGTCAGCAGCAATGAGGAGATCGTTGGTGATCTTGATGAGGGCGGTCTCAGTGCTGTGTTGCTGTCTGAAGCCGGATTGGAAGGGCTCATAGAGCTCATGGTTGGACATGTACAGATGGAGTTGGCCGGCGACCACTCTTTCCAGAGTTTTGCTGAGGAAGGGAAGGTTGGAGATCGGCCGGTGGTTCTGGAGGTCATCGGGGTCCAGGCCAGGTTTTTTGAGTATGGGGGTGACTGAGGCCAGTTTGAAGCTGGTGGGGACTATACCAGAAGCCAGAGAAGCGTTGATGATGACCACCATGTAGGGACAGAGGGTGGGTAGGCAGTCCTTGACCAGGGCTGTGGGCATGGGGTCCAGGGAGCAGGTGGAGGTCTTGGCCGAGCTGACCAGTTTGGCCACTTGGAGAGCATCCACAGGGGAGAAGGAGGAGAGGTTGGAGTGGGAGAGGCGCGGCGCTTGGGGTGCGTAGACATAGACATGTATCACTTTTTAAATGTGTATTTATTAACTCTCAATTCATAAAAATAACACAGTAGACAGTTACATTATAGACGGACAACCAAACATATTGGTCTCTTGGAAAACAGTCACAGAGTCACATTTGTATAATTGTTTACACTTTAGACTCTATAACAATTCAAAAAAAGAGAAAGAAACCAATAGCAATATCTACTGTCTACTATGATAAGGTTGAAAGAAGAACTTAAACATTGTTTTAAAGAGGAAGAAGACATGTTACAGATATTTATAAAGGATGATTAGAAGTACAGCTGTGAGAAAGAGAATGAGGAACTGGTTTAACATTCATTTAATAACAAGGAGTCAAATGTAAGCATCATTTTAGAAATACAAAAATAACACATATCTATAATCTATACGTATATAAATATTTGGAAAGGCGAAATGAATGGATTTAAATATGAGGATCACAATTCAACAATAAGTAAGGTACAGTATTTGAAGAATCAAGTGTGTGTGTGTGTGTGTGTGTGTGTGGCCTAGCATTACTATACTTGTGGGGACCTACATCTGTTTATACTTATGGGGACAAAATGGAGGTCCCCATGAGGGGAATCATTAATTTTAGGCTGAAGACTTGGTAAGGGTTAGGCATGTGTTGGTTATGGTTAAGGTTAGGATAGGTCTCCAGGAATTGCATGTAAGTTAATTTAATGTCCCCTGAAGTGATGGAAACATGGTGTGTGTGTGTGTGTGTGTGTGTGTGTGTGTGTGTGTGTTTGTAAAGATGCATGTGTTGTGCAAATGCTCTCTTTGTTTCTTTTTTCCCAATGTTACTTTTATCGTGACTTTTTCACCATACAATATATACACATTGAAGGAATGCTGCAAATATGATAAGTAGTTAAGATGCTAAATGTAAGCTGATGCACATTTCTGTCTACACCCCCACTCTTGCAGTAAAGTGTGTGTATATACTGTTCATTAAAATACACATTTTGCTCCATCTTCAGCTACATGTTGTTTCTGACTGCTTTTACTCCTACCTACTGTTACTTAACACCATGGAAACCTAAGGGTAAATGTTTCCTCTTCAATGTTTCACTTCTTTCTGTTTCATCCAGGTGAGTCTCCCTCTGGTTTGATGCATCTAAAATAAATCATGTAAAGTTCTGGTGAGTTATTTCTCAGGAAGTTGTTTTGGGTTTGTTTTCATAAATACAGCTGAGTGAGAGCTTGCTGACCTTCACACCAGCTGCTCCTCTGGTTCTTCTGTCTGTTCTGCAGAGACCATGTTCAGGTCTGAGACGTCCTCATACACAGAAAAAGGGTCCAACTGATGGAGAGAGAACAAGAGGAGAGTCAGAGGCCATCATTTGGATATAATTATGTTTTATATTAAACTACAATTAGGAAACCAAGTACTGAATATGTGATGTGTGACCTCGCTTATCAACAACAGGTAATAACCCGTTTCTAGAGTAGGATCTGTCACTGTGTAAATACACATTGGTAGTTCCTTTAAGAAAGTAGTTACTAAGGTAAATGCACATTTTCAAGATGACCCTATTCAACAACAGGTAATAACCAGTTGCTAGAGTTCAATCTGTCACTGTCTCACCTCCACAGTCTCTATGGGCTCATTCGCTTCAGTGGTGGAGATCGAAGCATTCTTCTTCCTGAATTTAATCCAAGAAGAAACAGATTTATAAATATGAGAGTCAGTACACAGGAGAACATATCAATGCTGGATATGATTATGTATTTAAAGAGTTACCTCATCCAGAGACAGAAAAGGAGCAGAAGAATCAGCACCAGAACCATCAGAACCAACCTGGTGATGTTCATCATCATATGGGAATTATCTAGAAATGGAGGCAAGCAGTGGTGAGAGACTTTTCTTTAAAGGTCACCTATTATGCAAAATCCACTTCTTCATGTCTCTTCTACATCAACATGTGTCCCATCTTCTTCATGTCTCTTCTACATCAACATGTGTCCCCTCTTCTTCATGTCTCTTCTACATCAACATGTGTCCCCTCTTCTTCATGTCTCCTCTACATCAACATGTGTCCTCTCTTCTTCATGTCTCTTCTACATCAACATGTGTCCCATCTTCTTCATGTCTCTTCTACATCAACATGTGTCCCCTCTTCTTCATGTCTCTTCTACATCAACATGTGTCCCCTCTTCTTCATGTCTCTCCTACATCAACATGTGTCCCCTCTTCTTCATGTCTCTTCTACATCAACATGTGTCCCCTCTTCTTCATATCTCTTCTACATCAACATGTGTCCCCTCTTCTTCATATCTCTTCTACATCAACATGTGTCCCCTCTTCTTCATGTCTCTTCTACATCAACATGTGTCCCCTCTTCTCCATGTCTCTTCTACATCAACATGTGTCCCCTCTTCTTCATGTCTCTTCTACATCAACATGTGTCCCCTCTTCTTCATGTCTCTTCTACATCAACATGTGTCCCCTCTACTTCATATCTCTTCTACATCAACATGTGTCCCCTCTTCTTCATGTCTCTTCTACATCAACATGTGTCCCCTCTACTTCATATCTCTTCTACATCAACATGTGTCCCCTCTTCTTCATGTCTCTTCTACATCAACATGTGTCCCCTCTTCTTCATGTCTCTTCTACATCAACATGTGTCCCCTCTTCTTCATGTCTCTTCTTCATTAACATGTGTCCTCTCTTCTTCATGTCTCCTCTACATCAACATGTGTCCCCTCTTCTTCATGTCTCTTCTACATCAACATGTGTCCCCTCTTCTTCATGTCTCTTCTACATCAACATGTGTCCCCTCTTCTTCATGTCTCTTCTACATCAACATGTGTCCTCTCTTCTCCATGTCTCTTCTACATCAACATGTGTCCCCTCTTCTTCATGTCTCTTCTACATCAACATGTGTCCCCTCTTCTTCATGTCTCTTCTACATCAACATGTGTCCTCTCTTCTCCATGTCTCTTCTACATCAACATGTGTCCCCTCTTCTTCATGTCTCTTCTACATCAACATGTGTCCCCTCTTCTTCATGTCTCTTCTACATCAACATGTGTCCCCTCTTCTTCATGTCTCTTCTACATCAACATGTGTCCTCTCTTCTCCATGTCTCTTCTACATCAACATGTGTCCCCTCTTCTTCATGTCTCTTCTACATCAACATGTGTCCCCTCTGTGGAAAGAGACTCTGAAAGTTTCAGGAACAAAGATTTTCTCTCTTTTTGATCCATTTCTATAAAAACCTGTCTGAAAATGAGCTGATCAGATTTTGGCCACTTTATGATGTCATAACGTTGTTTTGGCTTGTGTAACCATTAGCCAATCACCAACCAAGTTACCTCCCCCCCTCTACCTTATCAACTGAATCTCCTCCTAGAGCACCATTGAGTTCTTTCTAACCAAATGTCTCTCAGAGGGGCGTGGGGAGGGGCTCCTTATTTTCATCTGAAGTAACAGACAGAGAATCAGTACTTTGGAAACAGGGCATACAACATCGCAAAATAAACTGGTCAGACTACTGCTTGACCTTTCATCTAGAACCCACCTCACCTCTGCCCACTTTGACAACCTAGGATGGCTTAGAGTAGACGACAGAGTACAGCTTCTTGCAATGGGCCTGGTCTACAAGATCCACTACACCTCTATGGTACCCATGTACGTGTCAAAATTCTTCCCAAAGGTCAGTGAATACCATGATCATAACACCAGAGGGAGCTCCACAAATCATGTGAAACCCAGATTTGGCACAAAAAAAGGGGGAATACACGTTTCGGAATGATGCCACATCAAGGTGGAACGCTCTTCCCACAACTGTAAAGGAAAGTAAAACTGTACTTACCTTCAAAGCCTCTCTTAAAGAGCACCTTCGGGGGAGAGCATTGCAAAACTGGCCCCGGTAATGGTACAAATCTCAACCTGTCGTACAATGGACAGCTTCCCCCCCCCATCTATGTATATACTCGCATTTTAGACTCTGTTACTAACTGTATATCTGTAGACTTGGTTGGTCTCAAGTGTCCGGTTAGGATGTATTAGAACGAAATCTAAAATGAAAATTGTAAATAAGAAATCTGTATGTAAAAAACCACCTGTATGTAAATTGTAAATAACCCATCTGTTTGTCTAATATGTCTTACATGTCTTAAATGATATGATGAATTGGAAATGGGGGACCCTGATGTAAACAAGACGAAAGTCTTTCTCTGGTCTGCATCCCCTTAACAATTGTATGTTTTGAGCTGTACTGTACATTACCCAATATACAAGATGTTAATAAACTTTTCAATCAATCAATCAATCAGGCTGAAACAGAGGGGATTATGGGTAATGCTGCAATGATATGTTTTGTATATAACTGTAACATACTTTAACTGAAACCTTGATTAAATACAAGTTAGACTAGACTACAAAGCATTAGTTAAAAGCTCCTGCAGCAGAAACCTATCTGTTAGTGCTATAGCCAAATTTAAGGAAGAGATTCCACCAATACTTAATTCGATAGCATGTCTGCATGTAGGGGAGGAAACTTATACAAAATGTCCACCACCCCAAATTGATCATGTTGTTGATAGTGCTACAGATGCGCTGCGAATAAAATTAGACTCTGTTGCTCCTTTGAAAAAGAAGAAAATAAAACAACATAGATTAGCTCCATGGCATAATGCCGAAACCCGCAAAATAAGCAAAAGTCGAGACAACTTGAAAGGATATGGCGTTCCACTAAACTTGAAGAATCTCGTTTAATTTGGCATATTACTCTCAATGAATATAAGAAAGCACTGCGTAAAGCGAGAGCAGCCTACTACTCTTCATTAATAGATGAGGATAAGAATAATGCAAGATTTCTTTTCAGCACTGTAACCAGCCTGACAGAGAGCCATAGCTCGATTGAGCCTTCTATTCCCATAGCACTCAGTAGTAATGATTTTATGTGCTTTTTTTACGATAAAATTGTTACTCTTAGAAACAAAATTAATGACCTTTTGCCTTTGACCAGTATAGTGTTATCAACTCCCAGAAACGTAAGTTCTAATATTACACTAGATAGTAAACTAGAATGCTTCTCAGCCATAAACCTTGTACAATTAAATTCAATGATTCTCTCTTCTAAACCATCAACGTGTATGTTAGACCCAATTCCAACTAAGCTGTTGAAGAAAGTTTTTCCATTAATTAGCACTTCTTTATTAAATATTATGAATATGTCTTTATTATCATGCTATGTTCCACAATCATTCAAAGTAGCAGTGATAAACCCGCTTCTTGCCTGGCTTTTAAAAAAGTACAATTCTATACTCTTGCAAGGATCCTGGATGTCTAATCGGTCTTGGTGTGTTTTGTGGTTTTAGAGAAAGCGTACGATCGGATTGCGCTGCTCATGCTTGTTACCTAAACATCGGGTAATACTTATTGTTCTATTTTTACTGTGTAGCTGCATTTTAAACTTTGTCTGTTACATATTGGTTGTATTGTTTAACACTTCAGTTTGGGTCCCATAACTGCACTGAAAAAACTGAAACGTAGACTTTAAATACACCTTTCTACCTTTTTGCCTTCATTGGATTGACACCCTTTTTGTACATGGTGAGCTACATGAGTGCCCCCTGTTGTTTTATTTGACTAAACTGAGCCGAGGGTTGAGGTTGAATTGTCATAAAAAATCAGGTCCTATTGTTAAGGTTGAGCAGCGCAGGGCGGACCTAAGTGCAGACAGACGAATGTTTTAACTGAAACTAAACTTCATTCAGGGAAACTGGATAAATGCAAAATGGACAAGTACTCTCATTCCCTCTCATCGCAAAAAGAACCCACCAAACCAGAACTTAAATACATACATGACCAATCAAGAGACAAGACACAGCTGGGGACAATACTTGCACCATCAAAATCTTCAACACTATTATGATTTTTTTCATAAACTTAGCATCTTCTGCATTTCTGAGGTGCATTCACTGCCTTAAAATATAAAGAGATGTACAGTACCTTGTGTAGAGAGAAGGAAGACGACAAATCCTCTCGCTGGTAAACTCATAGCTGCTCCTCACGTCTCTGATAAATCAGGTATCACATACAAGAGAAATGGGACGTTTCCTCTGTTACTATGTCAATGTGCTAAAAAAAAACGCCGGGGTTCCTTTCCTCTTTTCAGTTTGAAAATAGAGATGCCTGAAATAAGGCTTTAGGTTCAAATGAAGAACTTATTCCTGCTATGGTTTTGCAAACGATGCATTCAAACAGCTGGACATGGGCATCCCTGAAGCCCCACTGATCCTTAAAACAGGAACGAACACAGTGCATGGTAGTTATGTTGTGAAAAATCATCATTAATGTCAGTGTTAGAGCCAGTATTTTATAAAAAAGGCCACTTAATCGTGACATCTGTCAAAACAGTATACAAGACGACAACTCCCACGGCGCCTCCTCTAAAGTGACAGAGACGGGTCAGAAAGACACCACTTAGGAACAGTTTTTAACCGTTCAATTACCCTTTAAGTTACAAAGTGATACCAGCCTTAACATAGAAAGACAGCAAGAAAGGATACCAAAGTTGCTTATTATTTTATTTGAGTTTTGCCTCTTTTGTTTTGACTATTGTACAGGCCTATTTTCTTTGTTTGTACAAAGTTTGTTATGTTATTATGAGCAAACCAATTGCACAATATTTTCCCACCATCGGAGGCCAAGCAACTCATCAACTGTGAGTAACACAAGCATAAAGGAAAGGAAACAAGTTAGAAATGTCTGTTTAAGGCGTCTGGTGGCTTGATAGAAAATAAAGAAGTAACCCACGACAGTTAGATCTGCTCTTCATCTGCAGTATTATGGTTTGAGGTGCAGGGTGTGCACAGATCTCAGTAGAAGTGTGACTAACCAACCTGTCTTTCTGATGCTTTACCAGAAACAATTATAAGACCATATTTTGTTCAAAGATGAACCCTTGCCCTCCACACTTCATATTTTTGAACGCACTTTGATGGAAATGTCCAGATGTTTATGAGAAAACCTGTGTTTTAATAACTTGCAAATAACAAACTGCTGGTGTTTTATAAATGATGCCTGATGATGACTGAACTGGATCTGCTGACGTTTGATTTTTAGTATTAATATCAATATAATTCATACAGAGAATATTCAGCCAAGCTTAATATAGATATTGTTCACTTTTTAAACGTGTATTTATTAACTCTCAATTGATAAAAATTGCACAGTAGACAATTACGTTACAGACGGATAACCTAACATATTGGTCTCTTGGAAAACAGCAAGATTACTTTTCCAAAAGCTAAAAAAAAGGATTAAAATTAAGCTGTTACATTTTTATAGTTTTTACACTTTAGACTCTATAACAATTACAAAAGAGAAGGAAACCAATATCAGTCCCATTTTCAAGATGTACTGTCTGATTAAACATTGAAGCACAATCTATGATGAGATTTAAAGAAGAAATTAAACATTTTTTAAAAGAGGAAGAAGACATGTTACAGATATGTATAAAGGATACTTAGAAGAACAGCTGTGAGAAAGAGAATGAGGAACTGGTTTAACATTCATTTAACAACAAGGAGTCAAATGTAAGCATCATTTTAGAAATACAAAAATAACACATGTCTATAATCTATACGTATATAAATATTTGGGAAAGGTGGAATGAATGGATTAATATGAGGAACAAAATTCAACAATAAGTAAGGCGTTTGAAGAATCAACATGTGTGTGTGTGTATGTGACCTAGCATTACTATCCTTGTGGGGACCTACATCTGTTTACACACCCACATGTGGGGACTTGCCTCCCTTATGGGGACATACCGAAGTTCCCCATAAGGGGAATCATTCATTTTAGGGTGAAGACTTGGTTACGGTTAGGGTAAGGGTTAGGGTTAGGCATGTGTTGGTTATGGTTAAGGTTAGGATAGGTCTCCAGGAATTGCAAGTAAGTCCATTTAATGTCCCCTGAAGTGATGGAAACATGGTGTGTGTGTGTGTGTGTGTGTGTGTGTGTGTGTGTGTGTGTGTGTGTGTGTGTGTGTGTGTGCGTGTGTGTTTGTAAAGATGCATGTGTTGTGCAAATACTGTCTTTCTTTCTTTTTTCCCCCAATTTTGCTTTTATCATGACCATTACACTATAAAATATATACACATTGAAGGAATGCTGCAAATATGATAAGTAGTTAAGATGCTAAATGTAAGCTGATGCACATTTCTGTTAGCACCCCCACTCTTGCAGAAAAGTGTGTGTATATACTGCTCATTCAAATAAACAGTGAAATGCTAAATGTTGTTTCTGACTGCTTTTACTCCTACCTACTGTTACTTAAGGACTAAAATGTCCTTAAGTGCATAACATCTGACTTTATCCATCAGATGTTATAAAATCCCCAAACAGGCGAAAACCTACCAGTTTCACCCACTGTCTCCGCCACCTCCCTCCATGCCTGGTTCCTCCGGTTTGTATCCCGGTAAGTTATTAGCGACTGGTCATAAAGAACCGGGTGATTTGCTACCGCAATAACTAATTTCTCCTCCATTTTCAGGAATATAGAAAATGAACTGCGGTCTGGCTCTCCCAGCTTGCACGCGGTTTTATGGGCTAGCGCTTGTACTGTCAGATTTGCATAAATGGGATTTGATTGGCTGACGCTTCCACCTCAGCTTCAAAAGTTGAACATTGCTCAACTTTTGAATCCTGAAAATCCTGGAAATCTTCGCTTTGCTTCCCCACAATGCAGTTCAGCGAAAAGCGAGGCAAAGTGATGTCACCCCATTCAAAGTCAATGGGCAGAAGCGTTGGAAGATTTTTTTAACGCTGCTGTGTGGACGGGCCGCCACGCTCCTATTGGCTAGCGCTCCAACACATTGTACGTGTTAGGCTAAGGGGCAGGACAGCTCTATACACCTGAACATCAGCAGGAGAGGACTCTTTAAAGCAGAGAAACTACACACCGATAAACACCTGAAATGAGGAGAATAGGGCCCCTTTAATTGAAGCACAGTGTAAATTAATTAAAGGGACAACAGGAACCTCTGTTTTCCAGCAGAGCGTTGATGCTCTGTGATCCCGGCTTCGCAGCCGATGTGTTCAACGTTCCCGAGTCCATGTCGTCCAGCACGGATCGAACCGTGTCTAAACTATTGTTCAAAGTGGTCGCTATCACACCAGTGGGGCCTGTTTTCAGCCAGCCACTACAGTAGAGACCTAGAAAGAAAGATAAATGACATTTATTGTTCACTGCATGTCTGTGAAACACGACAATCACACCATTTCATTTATACCACGAAGTGTCTCTACAGGCAAAAATACCCATAAAAAATGAAAAATAATTCATAAATAATTATTTTTATACATTTTATTTTTAGTTTCTTCGTAGCATTATTATTGTTACGTCTTAAAAATGCATGTTTCATGAGCAATCAGGTATTTTAGGTGAGGCAGTACAGGAAGAAGGCTATCAAATAACCCTGTTTTCTTTTCTTCTACAAAATATGTGTTTAGGGAAGGGGGTTGTAAAATGTTGTAATTACATTTTTTGTTTTCTGAAGAGGAGGGATATTTTGGATATTTACTATAACTTTTCAGAGTTTTTACCTTGTGTGAAATTGTTTGTAGGCAACAATATAAAATGTTAATAAAGATCTTTGTTTTTCAGGGAGAGGACTTGTTATTTGTTGTAGTTGCTATTCCCTCTCAAATGCAATATTCCTTTACTGATTTGAATATAATGTGAATTTAAAATGATGGTCTCTAGTAATCATAAATGCACAACAAGCTCCATGAAAAACTCCTTATTCTCAGAGTTTAATCTCAAATAAATGGTGTTTTCCTCTGTGCAGAGAGACAATCAGTGCTGATCAGCAGCAGCTGCTGGAGGTTTCCCTCCTTTAAAGCTGGCTGGTGCTCAGGCAACACTCTCTTGGAAAACTGCAGAGATGGCAGCTGTTTGGATGCTCGTCTGTGTGCTGACTGTTTGTCTGGCCAGAGGTATTTACCTGTTTGATAATTGTGTCCACAGTCTCTGGTTTTCCAGCTGGTGAATATAAGCTGCAGAGGAGACTGAGAGTTGAAAACATTTCATTGTATGCAGTGTTTCTTCTCTCTGTCTGACACTAACCTTTAATTATACTGTGTCCTACAGATCTGTCTCCCAATGAGATCTCCTTAAATAAAGCCTTTGCACTTTTCCGGTCGATGGAGTCCATGTTGGAGCCAGACGCTGGCGAAGGTGAGTCATGCATTTCTCTTTTACTGATCTTCATGGGATAAGAAACTCAACAGATGCTATATTAAAAACACTTTTGAGGTACTTTGTCATTTTAAAAACAATTGTAATAGAGTACAGGTATAAAGTGAAATATTGCCATTTAATTTACCTCACAGTTTTAGTAACTTTAAAAACATTTACAAAATGATTTATTTAAAATTCTATAACACATAGGTTTGAGCAAGCTCTCTGATTGGTCAATAGGTGTGTTTGATTCCACGATCAAACAACGATCAAATAGAACGTGCCTAATCACAAAGTATCCAATGGCCTACACACGCCACTAGCCTACCGAAACTACTTCCATGAGCCTACAGCGTGTGGTTTCCATAGCGATGTTTAGCGACACACAGCCGTTGCACTGTTATACATTGTCTCTCGTTGGAAATCATGGACGGCCTGATTTGATTTGTTCCGCTAATCCCACACAGTGATTACTCAGATATTTAAATAGCCTAATTCAAGAATTGTTTTCAATAAATTGGTTAATAATATATTATTTACTATAATTATATCAATAACTGTAAGCGGGGTAGCAGGAGTGTTCGATTGATCGGCTATCGTTACCATGGGAACTACTTTCTAGGAACTTCTTTCTGACGGAGATTAATTTAAGCAGAAAGCGTAGGTTTGCGAGCAAATTAGCTCTTAGTATGACATTTTACGATATTGTTGATTACAATGATAGTTTGTGTAATAGAATCGCAATCATACACTTGAGGCCGTTCTTGAACGTCATAATTGGTACGACAGTACCTGATTGGAGTAATAGTTTGATTGCTTAATTAAACTACAACAGATTACCAAAATCTGTTTTAAGGCTTGTATAACTTGATAACTTAAAGGGTAATTGAGCGGTAAAAAAAACGGTTCTCTGTCACTTTAGACTTCTAGAGGAAGGTGCCGTGGTAATTGTAGTCTTTTATAATCTGTTGACTACAGACGTCACGATGGAGTGGCCTTTTTTCATAAAAACAAAATACAGGATCAAAGTCTTGAGAAGCTAAAATAAATTACATTTCTGTGAAGTTTTTAATGAAAGGTATTTGTTTCAGTTCAAATGGCGGCCAACGAAGTGGAAGCTGCGGCGTCACGTCACCAGAACGTTCGCCACGACGGGATCAACGAGACGGATAACGTTCGCCACGACGGGGTCAACGAGACGGATAACGTTCGCCACGACGGGATAAACGAGACGGATAACGTTCGCCACGACGGGGTCAACGAGACGGATAACGTTCGCCACGACGGGGTCAACGAGACGGATAACGTTCGCCACGACGGGGTCAACGAGACGGATAACGTTCGCCACGAGACGGATAACGTTCGCCACGAGACGGATAACGTTCGCCACGACGGGGTCAACCAGACGGATAACGTTCGCCACGAGACGGATAACGTTCGCCACGACGGGGTCAACCAGACGGATAACGTTCGCCACGAGACGGATAACGTTCGCCACGACGGGGTCAACGAGACGGATAACGTTTGCCACGACGGGGTCAACGAGACGGATAACGTTCGCCACGACCGGATAAACGAGACGGATAACGTTCGCCACGACGGGGTCAACGAGACGGATAACGTTGGCCACGACGGGGTCAACCAGACTGATAACGTTCGCCACGACGGGGTCAACGAGACGGATAACGTTCGCCACGACGGGGTCAACGAGACGGATAACGTTCGCCACGACGGGGTCAACGAGACGGATAACGTTCGCCACGAGACGGATAACGTTCGCCACGACGGGGTCAACCAGACGGATAACGTTCGCCACGAGACGGATAACGTTCGCCACGACGGGGTCAACCAGACGGATAACGTTCACCACGAGACGGATAACGTTCGCCACGACGGATCAACGAGACGGATAACGTTCGCCACGACGGGATCAACGAGACGGATAACGTTCGCCACGACGGGGTCAACGAGACGGATAACGTTCGCCACGACGGGGTCAACGAGACGGATAACGTTCGCCACGAGACGGATAAAGTTCGCCACGACGGGGTCAACCAGACGGATAACGTTCACCACGACTGGGTCAACCAGACGGATAACGTTCTCCACGACTGGGTAAACCAGACGGATAACGTTCGCCACGACGGGATCAACGAGACAGATAACGTTCGCCACGAGACGGATAACGTTCGCCACGACGGGGTCAACCAGACGGATAACGTTCGCCACGACGGGGTCAACGATACGGATAACGTTCGCCACGACGGTGTCAACGAGACGGATAACGTTCTCCACGACGGGGTCAACGAGACGGATAACGTTCGCCACGACGTGGTCAACCAGACGGATAACGTTCGCCACGACGTGGTCAACCAGACGGATAACGTTCGCCACGACTGGGTCAACCAGACGGATAACGTTCTCCATGACCGGGTCAACGAGACGGATAACGTTCGCCACGACCGGGTCAACCAGACGGATAACCTTCTCCACGACGGGGTCAACGAGACGGATAACGTTCGCCACGACGTGGTCAACCATACGGATAACGTTCGCCACGACGTGGTCAACCAGACGGATAACGTTCCCCACGACTGGGTCAACCAGACGGATAACGTTCCCCACGACTGGGTCAACCAGACGGATAACGTTCCCCACGACTGTGTCAACGAGACGGATAACGTTCCCCACGACTGGGTCAACGAGACGGATAACGTTCGCCACGACGTGGTCAACCAGACGGATAACGTTCCCCACGACTGGGTCAACGAGACGGATAACCTTCTCCACGACGGGGTCAACGAGACGGATAACGTTCCCCACGACTGGGTCAACCAGACGGATAACGTTCCCCACGACTGGGTCAACCAGACGGATAACGTTCGCCACGACTGGGTCAACCAGACGGATAACGTTCGCCACGACTGGGTCAACCAGACGGATAACGTTCTCCACGACCGGGTCAACCAGACGGATAACGTTCGCCACGACGGGGTCAACGAGACGGATAATGTTCGCCACGACGGGGTCAACGAGACGGATAACGTTCGCCACGACTGGGTCAACGAGACGGATAACGTTCGCCACGACTGGGTCAACCAGACGGATAACGCTCGCCCCGATGGGGTCAACCAGACGGATAACGTTCGCCACGACGGGGTCAACCAGACGGATAGCGTTCGCCACGACGGGGTCAACCAGACGGATAACGTTCGCCACGACGGGGTCAACGAGACGCCGATTATCGAGCTTTTATCTTTGCCATAAAATAAAACTTTCATTAATAAATCCGTTTTCTTTTCCAAATATCAAAACTTTATTTTTGGAGTATCTTATACTATTAGTGTATTTCTGCTTTAAAATGTCCTAAATATTCAAATGTGACAGAACTGCTGGTAAAACATCAGTTTTTTTTTAATCCATTAGTCAAACTTGGATTGTTTATGTTCAATAACATGTCATCTTTTAGACCAGTGGACAGAATTGATAGAATCTGTATTTAGGGTTTTCTTTTACAAAATCTCCGTAGACCTAAATATTTCAAATGCAACGGAAAGAAATGCTCCTTCAAGATGGGAATGAAAGGATATAAATCATGATTTATTATAAAAGATCTGTTTCAGTGCAAACATTTGCAAAACATAATTTGGTCCCCAAGCAGTCACTACTCTTCTAAAGAGAAACTTCAGTATTTTTCCTGAACAGTTTCCCATGTCTATTGGGGAAACAGTTTTTGAAATGAGTCCAGTATTATGTAAGCAACAAAAAGCATAATGGGGGTCTTTAGAGCAAAGACACCCTGAAATAAACATTAGAACGGTAACTCCCACTCAATACCGAACCAATTATACATTTGGGGTTGACAAATAATGAAGTTTCCCTTTTTAAAATACATACATTAGAGTGGAGTTGAATATGTATAGCATCTAATAGAGAGTCTTTAATGTTGGCACATCAGGAAACTTAGTTTTTCAGCGCTTTGGATTGATTGGAAGTTGAACGAAAACTAAAAGCTTTAACGGGTGAACTGCAGTACCTAATAGCTTTTATCACGTATCATTTAATTTCATTATTTCGGTCATTGATCCCATACAGGACGGAATGAAATGTTGTCGTCTTCAGGTTATTTTCCAGCCACCTGTAGCATTTCCTCCACAGTCAGCAGTGTTTCTCGGGGTTTCCCGATCGCCACCCCCCTCCGAACTTCCTCACTGTCAATCTTCTCCCACTTGGAGAAAGTCGCTGGTTTCACTCCTGCAGCACACACAATCAGAGTCAGTAACATGCATTTACTAAATTAACCCTGAGCCTCGGAATCTAATTAGATCTTAAATTATGTTTTAAGGCATATAGCACATTTATTTATTTATAAATATCAGTGTATATAGTGTGTAGCCCAAACACACAGAGTAAGACCTTTAAGGACTAAAATGTCCTTAAGTGCATAACATCTGACTTTATCCGTCAGATTCTCTCATTTTTGCCCTATGGGATAAATACATGCTATGTTCCTGGTTCCCAAAAACATTGGACTCCTTTGTTTACTTCCAGAACATAGTGACATCACTATGAAACATTCACGGCCCCTCCACACAGCAGCGTTAAAAAAATCTTGAGAATCTTGGAGGTGGGCGTGTCAGAAAGCTTGGGGATTTTTTGCGACCAACAACCAATCACATGAATATCCCGCCCCCGACATACAAAGCAATAGCAATGTTAAAACGAAGTAAACTGGATATAAAATCCCCAAACAGGCGAAAACCTACCAGTTTCACCCACTGTCTCTGCCACCTCCCTCCATGCCTGGTTCCTCCGGTTTGTATCCCAGTAAGTTATTAGCGACTGGTCTTAAAGAACCGGGTGATTTGCTACCGCAATAACTAACTTCTCCTCAATTTTCAGGAATATAGAAAATGAACTGCGGTCTGGTTCTCGCAGCTTGCACGCGGTGTGATTGGCTAGCGCTTGTACTGTCAGATTTGCATAAATGGGATTTGATTGGCTGACGCTTCCACCTCAGCTTCAAAAGATGAACATTGCTCAACTTTTGAATCCTGAAAATCCTGGAAATCTTCGCTTTGCTTCCCCACAATGCAGTTCAGCGAAAAGCGAGGCAAAGTGATGTCACCCCATTCAAAGTCAATGGGCAGAAGCGTTGGAAGATTTTTTTAACGCTGCTGTGTGGACGGGCCGCCACGCTCCTATTGGCTAGCGCTCCAACACATTGTACGTGTTAGGCTAAAGGGCAGGACAGCTCTATACACCTGAACATCAGCAGGAGAGGACTCTTTAAAGTAAAGAAACTACACACCGATAAACACCTGAAATGAGGAGAATAGGGCCCCTTTAATCGAAGCACAGTGTAAATTAATTAAAGGGACAGCAGGAACCTCTGTTTTCCAGCAGAGCGTTGATGCTTTGTGATCCCGGCTTCGCAGCCGATGTGTTCAACGTTCCCGAGTCCATGTCCTCCAGCACGGATCAAACCGTGTCAAAACTATTGTTCAAAGTGGTCGCTATCACACCAGTGGGGCCTGTTTTCAGCCAGCCACTACAGTAGAGACCTAGAGAGAAAGATAAAGGACATTTATTTTCCACTGTGTCTGTGGAACACGACAATCACACCATTTAATTTATACCACTAAGTGTCTCTACAGACAAAAATACCCATAAAAAATGAAAAATAATTCATAAATAATTATTTTTATACATTTTATTTTTAGTTTCTTCGTAGCATCATTATTGTTACGTCTTAAAAATGCAAGTTTCATGAGCAATCAGGTATTTTAGGTGAGGCAGTACAGGAAGAAGGCTATCAAATAACCCTGTTTTCTTTTCTTCTACAAAATATGTGTTTAGGGAAGGGGGTTGTAAAATGTTGTAATTCAATTTTTTGTTTTCTGAAGAGGAGGGATATTTTGGATATTTACTATAACTTTTTCAGAGTTTTTACCTTATGTGAAATTGTTTGTAGGCAACAATATAAAATGTTAATAAAGATCTTTGTTTTTCAGGGAGAGGGCTTGTTATTTGTTGTAGTTGCTATACCCTCTCAAATGCAATATTCCTTTACTGATTTGAACATAATGTGAATTTAAAATGATGGTCTCTAGTAATCATAAATGCACAACAAGCTCCATGAAAAACTCCTTATTCTCAGAGTTTAATCTCAAATAAATGGTGTTTTCCTCTGTGCAGAGAGACAATCAGTGCTGATCAGCAGCAGCTGCTGGAGGTTTCCCTCCTTTAAAGCTGGCTGGTGCTCAGGCAACACTCTCTTGGAAAACTGCAGAGATGGCAGCTGTTTGGATGCTCGTCTGTGTGCTGACTGTTTGTCTGGCCAGAGGTATTTACCTGTTTGATAATTGTGTCCACAGTCTCTGGTTTTCCAGCTGGTGAATATAAGCTGCAGAGGAGACTGAGAGTTGAAAACATTTCATTGTATGCAGTGTTTCTTCTCTCTGTCTGACACTAACCTTTAATTATACTGTGTCCTACAGATCTGTCTCCCAATGAGATCTCCTTAAATAAAGCCTTTGCACTTTTCCGGTCGATGGAGTCCATGTTGGAGCCAGACGCTGGCGAAGGTGAGTCATGCATTTTCTCTTTTACTGATCTTCATGGGATAAGAAACTCAACAGATGCTATATTAAAAACACTTTTGAGGTACTTTGTCATTTTAAAAACAATTGTAATAGAGTACAGGTATAAAGTGAAATATTGCCATTTAATTTACCTCACAG
Source organism: Harpagifer antarcticus (assembly GCA_902827135.1). NCBI lineage: Eukaryota > Metazoa > Chordata > Actinopteri > Perciformes > Harpagiferidae > Harpagifer > Harpagifer antarcticus. The sequence continues at coordinate 988,957 of CADEHL010001310.1, read as the reverse complement.
TTTTAGTAACTTTAAAAACATTTACAAAATGATTTATTTAAAATTCTATAACACATAGGTTTGAGCAAGCTCTCTGATTGGTCAATAGGTGTGTTTGATTCCACGATCAAACAACGATCAAATAGAACGTGCCTAATCACAAAGTATCCAATGGCCTACACTCGCCACTAGCCTACCGAAACTACTTCCATGAGCCTACAGCGTGTGGTTTCCATAGCGATGTTTAGCGACACACAGCCGTTGCACTGTTATACATTGTCTCTCGTTGGAAATCATGGACGGCCTGATTTGATTTGTTCCGCTAATCTCACACAGTGATTACTCAGATATTTAAATAGCCTAATTCAAGAATTGTTTTCAATAAATTGGTTAATAATATATTATTTACTATAATTATATCAATAACTGTAAGCGGGGTAGCAGGAGTGTTCGATTGATCGGCTATCGTTACCATGGGAACTACTTTCTAGGAACTTCTTTCTGACGGAGATTAATTTAAGCAGAAAGCGTAGGTTTGCGAGCAAATTAGCTCTTAGTATGACATTTTACGATATTGTTGATTACAATGATAGTTTGTGTAATAGAATCGCAATCATACACTTGAGGCCGTTCTTGAACGTCATAATTGGTACGACAGTACCTGATTGGAGTAATAGTTTGATTGCTTAATTAAACTACAACAGATTACCAAAAGCTGTTTTAAGGCTTGTATAACTTGATAACTTAAAGGGTAATTGAGCGGTAAAAAAAACGGTTCTCTGTCACTTTAGACTTCTAGAGGAAGGTGCCGTGGTAATTGTAGTCTTTTATAATCTGTTGACTACAGACGTCACGATGGAGTGGCCTTTTTTCATAAAAACAAAATACAGGATCAAAGTCTTGAGAAGCTAAAATGAATTACATTTCTGTGAAGTTTTTAATGAAAGGTATTTGTTTCAGTTCAAATGGCGGCCAACGAAGTGGAAGCTGCGGCGTCACGTCACCAGAACGTTCGCCACGACGGGATCAACGAGACGGATAACGTTCGCCACGACGGGGTCAACGAGACGGATAACGTTCGCCACGACGGGGTCAACGAGACGGATAACGTTGGCCACGACGGGGTCAACCAGACTGATAACGTTCGCCACGACGGGGTCAACGAGACGGATAACGTTCGCCACGACGGGGTCAACGAGACGGATAACGTTCGCCACGACGGGGTCAACGAGACGGATAACGTTCGCCACGACGGGGTCAACGAGACGGATAACGTTCGCCACGACGGGATCAACGAGACGGATAACGTTCGCCACGACGGGGTCAACGAGACGGATAACGTTCGCCACGACGGGGTCAACGAGACGGATAACGTTCGCCACGACGGGGTCAACGAGACGGATAACGTTCGCCACGACGGGGTCAACGAGACGGATAACGTTCGCCACGATGGGGTCAACGAGACGGATAACGTTCGCCAAGACGGTGTCAACCAGACGGATAACGTTCGCCACGACGGGATCAACGAGACAGATAACGTTCGCCACGACGGGGTCAACCAGACGGATAACGTTCGCCACGAGACGGATAACGTTCGCCACGACGGGGTCAACGAGACGGATAACGTTCGCCACGACGGGGTCAACGAGACGGATAACGTTCGCCACGAGACGGATAACGTCCGCCACGACGGGGTCAACCAGACGGATAACGTTCGCCACGACGGGGTCAACGAGACGGATAACGTTCGCCACGACGGGGTCAACGAGACGGATAACGTTCGCCACGACGGGGTCAACGAGACGGATAACGTTCGCCAAGACGGGGTCAACCAGACGGATAACGTTCGCCACGACGGGATCAACGAAACGGATAACGTTCGCCACGACGGGGTCAACGAGACGGATAACGTTCGCCACGACGGGATCAACCAGACGGATAACGTTCGCCACGACGGGATCAACCAGACGGATAACGTTCGCCACGACGGGGTCAACCAGACGGATAACGTTCGCCACGACGGGGTCAACCAGACGGATAACGTTCGCCACGACGGGGTCAACCAGACGGATAACGTTCGCCACGACGGGGTCAACCAGACGGATAACGTTCGCCACGACGGGATCAACCAGACGGATAGCGTTCGCCACGACGGGATCAACCAGACGGATAGCGTTCGCCACGACGGGGTCAACCAGACGGATAACGTTCGCCACGACGTGGTCAACCAGACGGATAACGTTCGCCACGACGTGGTCTACCAGACGGATAACGTTCGCCACGACTGGGTCAACAAGACGGATAACGTTCGCCACGACTGGGTCAACCAGACGGATAACGCTCGCCCCGATGGGGTCAACCAGACGAATAACGTTCGCCACGACGGGGTCAACGAGAACGCGATTATCGAGCTTTTATCTTTGCCATAAAATAAAACTTTCATTAATAAATCCGTTTTCTTTTCCAAATATCAAAACTTTATTTTTGGAGTATCTTATACTATTAGTGTATTTCTGCTTTAAAATGTCCTAAATATTCAAATGTGACAGAACTGCTGGTAAAACATCAGTTTGTTTTTTTAATCCATTCGTCAAACTTGGATTGTTTATGTTCAATAACATGTCATCTTTTAGACCAGTGGACAGAATTGATAGAATCTGTATTTAGGGTTTTCTTTTACAAAATCTCCGTAGACCTAAATATTTCAAATGCAACGGAAAGAAATGCTCCTTCAAGACGGGAATGAAAGGATATAAATCATGATTTATTATAAAAGATCTGTTTCAGTGCAAACATTTGCAAAATATAATTTGGTCCCCAAGCAGTCAATACTCCTCTAAAGAGAAACTTCAGTATTTTTCCTGAACAGTGTCCCATGTCTATTGGAGAAACAGTTTTTGAAATGAGTCCAGTATTATGTAAGCAACAAAAAGCATAATGGGGGTCTTTAGAGCAAAGACACCCTGAAATAAACATGTGAACGGTAACTCCCACTCAATACCGAACCAATTATACATTTGGGGTTGACAAATAATGAAGTTTCCCTTTTTAAAATACATACATTAGAGTGGAGTTGAATATGTATAGCATCTAATAGAGAAATGTCTTTAATGTTGGCACATCAGGAAACTTAGTTTTTCAGCGCTTTGGATTGATTGGAAGTTGAACGAAAACTAAAAGCTTTAACGGGTAAACTGCAGCACCTAATAGCTTTTATCACGTATCATTTAATGTCATTATTTCTGTCATTGATCCCAGACAGGACGGAATGAAATGTTGTCGTCTTCAGGTTATTTTCCAGCCACCTGTAGCATTTCCTCCAGTCAGCAGTGTTTCTCGGGGTTTCCCGATCGCCTCCCCCCTCCGAACTTCCTCACTGTCAATCTTCTCCCACTTGGAGAAAGTCACTGGTTTCCCTCCTGCAGCACACAAAATCAGAGTCAGTAACATGCATTTACTAAATTAACCCTGAGCCTCGGAATCTAATTAGATCTTACATTATGTTTTAAAGCATATAGCACATTTATTTATTTCTAAATATCAGTGTATATAGTGTGTAGCCCAAACACACAGAGTAAGACTTTTAAGGACTAAAATGTCCTTAAATGCATAACATCAGATTCTCTCATTTTTGCCCTATGGGATAAATACATGCTATGTTCCTGGTTCCCAAAAACATTGGACTCCTTTGTTTACTTCCAGAACATAGTGACATCACTATGAAACATTCACGGCCCGTCCACACAGCAGCGTTAAAAAAATCTTGAGAATCTTGGAGGTGGGCGTGTCAGAAAGCTTGGGGATTTTTTGCGACCAACAACCAATCACATGAATATCCCGCCCCCGACATACAAAGCAATAGCAATGTTAAAACGAAGTAAACTGGATATAAAATCCCCAAACAGGCGAAAACCTACCAGTTTCACCCACTGTCTCTGCCACCTCCCTCCATGCCTGGTTCCTCCGGTTTGTATCCCAGTAAGTTATTAGCGACTGGTCTTAAAGAACCGGGTGATTTGCTACCGCAATAACTAACTTCTCCTCCATTTTCAGGAATATAGAAAATGAACTGCGGTCTGGTTCTCGCAGCTTGCACGCGGTGTGATTGGCTAGCGCTTGTACTGTCAGATTTGCATAAATGGGATTTGATTGGCTGAGGCTTCCACCTCAGCTTCAAAAGATGAACATTGCTCAACTTTTGAATCCTGAAAATCCTGGAAATCTTCGCTTTGCTTCTCCACAATGCAGTTCAGCGAAAAGCGAGGCAAAGTGATGTCACCCCATTCAAAGTCAATGGGCAGAAGCGTTGGAAGATTTTTTTAACGCTGCTGTGTGGACGGGCCGCCACGCTCCTATTGGCTAGCGCTCCAACACATTGTACGTGTTAGGCTAAGGGGCAGGACAGCTCTATACACCTGAACATCAGCAGGAGAGGACTCTTTAAAGTAGAGAAACTACACACCGATAAACACCTGAAATGAGGAGAATAGGGCCCCTTTAATTGAAGCACAGTGTAAATTAATAAAAGGGACAGAACCTCTGTTTTCCAGCAGAGCGTTGATGCTCTGTGATCCCGGCTTCGCAGCCGATGTGTTCAACGTTCCCGAGTCCATGTCCTCCAGCACGGATCGAACCGTGTCAAAACTATTGTTCAAAGTGGTCGCTATCACACCAGTGGGGCCTGTTTTCAGCCAGCCACTACAGTAGAGACCTAGAGAGAAAGATAAAGGACATTTATTTTTCACTGTGTCTGTGGAACACGACAATCACACCATTTAATTTATACCACTAAGTGTCTCTACAGACAAAAATACCCATAAAAAATGAAAAATAATTCATAAATAATTATTTTTATACATTTTATTTTTAGTTTCTTCGTAGCATCATTATTGTTACGTCTTAAAAATGCAAGTTTCATGAGCAATCAGGTATTTTAGGTGAGGCAGTACAGGAAGAAGGCTATCAAATAACCCTGTTTTATTTTCTTCTACAAAATATGTGTTTAGGGAAGGGGGTTGTAAAATGTTGTAATTACATTTTTTGTTTTCTGAAGAGGAGGGATATTTTGGATATTTACTATAACTTTTCAGAGTTTTTACCTTGTGTGAAATTGTTTGTAGGCAACAATATAAAATGTTAATAAAGATCTTTGTTTTTCAGGGAGAGGACTTGTTATTTGTTGTAGTTGCTATTCCCTCTCAAATGCAATATTCCTTTACTGATTTGAATATAATGTGAATTTAAAATGATGGTCTCTAGTAATCATAAATGCACAACAAGCTCCATGAAAAACTCCTTATTCTCAGAGTTTAATCTCAAATAAATGGTGTTTTCCCCTGTGCAGAGAGACAATCAGTGCTGATCAGCAGCAGCTGCTGGAGGTTTCCCTCCTTTAAAGCTGGCTGGTGCTCAGGCAACACTCTCTTGGAAAACTGCAGAGATGGCAGCTGTTTGGATGCTCGTCTGTGTGCTGACTGTTTGTCTGGCCAGAGGTATTTACCTGTTTGATAATTGTGTCCACAGTCTCTGGTTTTCCAGCTGGTGAATATAAGCTGCAGAGGAGACTGAGAGTTGAAAACATTTCATTGTATGCAGTGTTTCTTCTCTCTGTCTGACACTAACCTTTAATTATACTGTGTCCTACAGATCTGTCTCCCAATGAGATCTCCTTAAATAAAGCCTTTGCACTTTTCCGGTCGATGGAGTCCATGTTGGAGCCAGACGCTGGCGAAGGTGAGTCATGCATTTTCTCTTTTACTGATCTTCATGGGATAAGAAAGTCAACAGATGCTATATTAAAAACACTTTTGAGGTACTTTGTCATTTTAAAAACAATTGTAATAGAGTACAGGTATAAAGTGAAATATTGCCATTTAATTTACCTCACAGTTTTAGTAACTTTAAAAACATTTACAAAATGATTTATTTAAAATTCTATAACACATAGGTTTGAGCAAGCTCTCTGATTGGTCAATAGGTGTGTTTGATTCCACGATCAAACAACGATCAAATAGAACGTGCCTAATCACAAAGTATCCAATGGCCTACACTCGCCACTAGCCTACCGAAACTACTTCCATGAGCCTACAGCGTGTGGTTTCCATAGCGATGTTTAGCGACACACAGCCGTTGCACTGTTATACATTGTCTCTCGTTGGAAATCATGGACGGCCTGATTTGATTTGTTCCGCTAATCCCACACAGTGATTACTCAGATATTTAAATAGCCTAATTCAAGAATTGTTTTCAATAAATTGGTTAATAATATATTATTTACTATAATTATATCAATAACTGTAAGCGGGGTATCAGGAGTGTTCGATTGATCGGCTATCGTTACCATGGGAACTACTTTCTAGGAACTTCTTTCTGACGGAGATTAATTTAAGCAGAAAGCGTAGGTTTGCGAGCAAATTAGCTCTTAGTATGACATTTTACGATATTGTTGATTACAATGATAGTTTGTGTAATAGAATCGCAATCATACACTTGAGGCCGTTCTTGAACGTCATAATTGGTACGACAGTACCTGATTGGAGTAATAGTTTGATTGCTTAATTAAACTACAACAGATTACCAAAATCTGTTTTAAGGCTTGTATAACTTGATAACTTAAAGGGTAATTGAGCGGTAAAAAAAACGGTTCTCTGTCACTTTAGACTTCTAGAGGAAGGTGCCGTGGTAATTGTAGTCTTTTATAACCTGTTGACTACAGACGTCACGATGGAGTGGCCTTTTTTCATAAAAACAAAATACAGGATCAAAGTCTTGAGAAGCTAAAATAAATTACATTTCTGTGAAGTTTTTAATGAAAGGTATTTGTTTCAGTTCAAATGGCGGCCAACGAAGTGGAAGCTGCGGCGTCACGTCACCAGAACGTTCGCCACGACGGGATCAACGAGACGGATAACGTTCGCCACGACGGGGTCAACGAGACGGATAACGTTCGCCACGACGGGATAAACGAGACGGATAACGTTCGCCACGACGGGGTCAACGAGACGGATAACGTTGGCCACGACGGGGTCAACCAGACTGATAACGTTCGCCACGACGGGGTCAACGAGACGGATAACGTTCGCCACGACGGGGTCAACGAGACGGATAACGTTCGCCACGACGGGGTCAACGAGACGGATAACGTTCGCCACGAGACGGATAACGTTCGCCACGAGACGGATAACGTTCGCCACGACGGGGTCAACCAGACGGATAACGTTCGCCACGAGACGGATAACGTTCGCCACGACGGGGTCAACCAGACGGATAACGTTCGCCACGAGACGGATAACGTTCGCCACGACGGGGTCAACGAGACGGATAACGTTTGCCACGACGGGGTCAACGAGACGGATAACGTTCGCCACGACCGGATAAACGAGACGGATAACGTTCGCCACGACGGGGTCAACGAGACGGATAACGTTGGCCACGACGGGGTCAACCAGACTGATAACGTTCGCCACGACGGGGTCAACGAGACGGATAACGTTCGCCACGACCGGATAAACGAGACGGATAACGTTCGCCACGACGGGGTCAACGAGACGGATAACGTTCGCCACGACGGGGTCAACGAGACGGATAACGTTCGCCACGAGACGGATAACGTTCGCCACGACGGGGTCAACCAGACGGATAACGTTCGCCACGAGACGGATAACGTTGGCCACGACGGGGTCAACCAGACTGATAACGTTCGCCACGACGGGGTCAACGAGACGGATAACGTTCGCCACGACCGGATAAACGAGACGGATAACGTTCGCCACGACGGGGTCAACGAGACGGATAACGTTCGCCACGACGGGGTCAACGAGACGGATAACGTTCGCCACGAGACGGATAACGTTCGCCACGACGGGGTCAACCAGACGGATAACGTTCGCCACGAGACGGATAACGTTCGCCACGACGGGGTCAACCAGACGGATAACGTTCACCACGAGACGGATAACGTTCGCCACGACGGGATCAACGAGACGGATAACGTTCGCCACGACGGGATCAACGAGACGGATAACGTTCGCCACGACGGGGTCAACGAGACGGATAACGTTCGCCACGACGGGGTCAACGAGACGGATAACGTTCGCCACGAGACGGATAAAGTTCGCCACGACGGGGTCAACCAGACGGATAACGTTCACCACGACTGGGTCAACCAGACGGATAACGTTCTCCACGACTGGGTAAACCAGACGGATAACGTTCGCCACGACGGGATCAACGAGACAGATAACGTTCGCCACGAGACGGATAACGTTCGCCATGACGGGGTCAACCAGACGGATAACGTTCGCCACGACGGGGTCAACGATACGGATAACGTTCGCCACGACGGTGTCAACGAGACGGATAACGTTCTCCACGACGGGGTCAACGAGACGGATAACGTTCGCCACGACGTGGTCAACCAGACGGATAACGTTCGCCACGACGTGGTCAACCAGACGGATAACGTTCGCCACGACTGGGTCAACCAGACGGAGAACGTTCTCCATGACCGGGTCAACGAGACGGATAACGTTCGCCACGACCGGGTCAACCAGACGGATAACCTTCTCCACGACGGGGTCAACGAGACGGATAACGTTCGCCACGACGTGGTCAACCATACGGATAACGTTCGCCACGACGTGGTCAACCATACGGATAACGTTCCCCACGACTGGGTCAACCAGACGGATAACGTTCCCCACGACTGGGTCAACCAGACGGATAACGTTCCCCACGACGGGGTCAACGAGAACGCGATTATCGAGCTTTTATCTTTGCCATAAAATAAAACTTTCATTAATAAATCCGTTTTCTTTTCCAAATATCAAAACTTTATTTTTGGAGTATCTTATACTATTAGTGTATTTCTGCTTTAAAATGTCCTAAATATTCAAATGTGACAGAACTGCTGGTAAAACATCAGTTTGTTTTTTTAATCCATTCGTCAAACTTGGATTGTTTATGTTCAATAACATGTCATCTTTTAGACCAGTGGACAGAATTGATAGAATCTGTATTTAGGGTTTTCTTTTACAAAATCTCCGTAGACCTAAATATTTCAAATGCAACGGAAAGAAATGCTCCTTCAAGACGGGAATGAAAGGATATAAATCATGATTTATTATAAAAGATCTGTTTCAGTGCAAACATTTGCAAAATATAATTTGGTCCCCAAGCAGTCAATACTCCTCTAAAGAGAAACTTCAGTATTTTTCCTGAACAGTGTCCCATGTCTATTGGAGAAACAGTTTTTGAAATGAGTCCAGTATTATGTAAGCAACAAAAAGCATAATGGGGGTCTTTAGAGCAAAGACACCCTGAAATAAACATGTGAACGGTAACTCCCACTCAATACCGAACCAATTATACATTTGGGGTTGACAAATAATGAAGTTTCCCTTTTTAAAATACATACATTAGAGTGGAGTTGAATATGTATAGCATCTAATAGAGAAATGTCTTTAATGTTGGCACATCAGGAAACTTAGTTTTTCAGCGCTTTGGATTGATTGGAAGTTGAACGAAAACTAAAAGCTTTAACGGGTAAACTGCAGCACCTAATAGCTTTTATCACGTATCATTTAATGTCATTATTTCTGTCATTGATCCCAGACAGGACGGAATGAAATGTTGTCGTCTTCAGGTTATTTTCCAGCCACCTGTAGCATTTCCTCCAGTCAGCAGTGTTTCTCGGGGTTTCCCGATCGCCTCCCCCCTCCGAACTTCCTCACTGTCAATCTTCTCCCACTTGGAGAAAGTCACTGGTTTCCCTCCTGCAGCACACAAAATCAGAGTCAGTAACATGCATTTACTAAATTAACCCTGAGCCTCGGAATCTAATTAGATCTTACATTATGTTTTAAAGCATATAGCACATTTATTTATTTCTAAATATCAGTGTATATAGTGTGTAGCCCAAACACACAGAGTAAGACTTTTAAGGACTAAAATGTCCTTAAATGCATAACATCAGATTCTCTCATTTTTGCCCTATGGGATAAATACATGCTATGTTCCTGGTTCCCAAAAACATTGGACTCCTTTGTTTACTTCCAGAACATAGTGACATCACTATGAAACATTCACGGCCCGTCCACACAGCAGCGTTAAAAAAATCTTGAGAATCTTGGAGGTGGGCGTGTCAGAAAGCTTGGGGATTTTTTGCGACCAACAACCAATCACATGAATATCCCGCCCCCGACATACATAGCAATAGCAATGTTAAAACGAAGTAAACTGGATATAAAATCCCCAAACAGGCGAAAACCTACCAGTTTCTCCCACTGTCTCTGCCACCTCCCTCCATGCCTGGTTCCTCCGGTTTGTATCCCAGTAAGTTATTAGCGACTGGTCTTAAAGAACCGGGTGATTTGCTACCGCAATAACTAACTTCTCCTCCATTTTCAGGAATATAGAAAATGAACTGCGGTCTGGTTCTCGCAGCTTGCACGCGGTGTGATTGGCTAGCGCTTGTACTGTCAGATTTGCATAAATGGGATTTGATTGGCTGAGGCTTCCACCTCAGCTTCAAAAGATGAACATTGCTCAACTTTTGAATCCTGAAAATCCTGGAAATCTTCGCTTTGCTTCTCCACAATGCAGTTCAGCGAAAAGCGAGGCAAAGTGATGTCACCCCATTCAAAGTCAATGGGCAGAAGCGTTGGAAGATTTTTTTAACGCTGCTGTGTGGACGGGCCGCCACGCTCCTATTGGCTAGCGCTCCAACACATTGTACGTGTTAGGCTAAGGGGCAGGACAGCTCTATACACCTGAACATCAGCAGGAGAGGACTCTTTAAAGTAGAGAAACTACACACCGATAAACACCTGAAATGAGGAGAATAGGGCCCCTTTAATTGAAGCACAGTGTAAATTAATAAAAGGGACAGAACCTCTGTTTTCCAGCAGAGCGTTGATGCTCTGTGATCCCGGCTTCGCAGCCGATGTGTTCAACGTTCCCGAGTCCATGTCCTCCAGCACGGATCGAACCGTGTCAAAACTATTGTTCAAAGTGGTCGCTATCACACCAGTGGGGCCTGTTTTCAGCCAGCCACTACAGTAGAGACCTAGAGAGAAAGATAAAGGACATTTATTTTTCACTGTGTCTGTGGAACACGACAATCACACCATTTAATTTATACCACTAAGTGTCTCTACAGACAAAAATACCCATAAAAAATGAAAAATAATTCATAAATAATTATTTTTATACATTTTATTTTTAGTTTCTTCGTAGCATCATTATTGTTACGTCTTAAAAATGCAAGTTTCATGAGCAATCAGGTATTTTAGGTGAGGCAGTACAGGAAGAAGGCTATCAAATAACCCTGTTTTATTTTCTTCTACAAAATATGTGTTTAGGGAAGGGGGTTGTAAAATGTTGTAATTACATTTTTTGTTTTCTGAAGAGGAGGGATATTTTGGATATTTACTATAACTTTTCAGAGTTTTTACCTTGTGTGAAATTGTTTGTAGGCAACAATATAAAATGTTAATAAAGATCTTTGTTTTTCAGGGAGAGGACTTGTTATTTGTTGTAGTTGCTATTCCCTCTCAAATGCAATATTCCTTTACTGATTTGAATATAATGTGAATTTAAAATGATGGTCTCTAGTAATCATAAATGCACAACAAGCTCCATGAAAAACTCCTTATTCTCAGAGTTTAATCTCAAATAAATGGTGTTTTCCCCTGTGCAGAGAGACAATCAGTGCTGATCAGCAGCAGCTGCTGGAGGTTTCCCTCCTTTAAAGCTGGCTGGTGCTCAGGCAACACTCTCTTGGAAAACTGCAGAGATGGCAGCTGTTTGGATGCTCGTCTGTGTGCTGACTGTTTGTCTGGCCAGAGGTATTTACCTGTTTGATAATTGTGTCCACAGTCTCTGGTTTTCCAGCTGGTGAATATAAGCTGCAGAGGAGACTGAGAGTTGAAAACATTTCATTGTATGCAGTGTTTCTTCTCTCTGTCTGACACTAACCTTTAATTATACTGTGTCCTACAGATCTGTCTCCCAATGAGATCTCCTTAAATAAAGCCTTTGCACTTTTCCGGTCGATGGAGTCCATGTTGGAGCCAGACGCTGGCGAAGGTGAGTCATGCATTTTCTCTTTTACTGATCTTCATGGGATAAGAAAGTCAACAGATGCTATATTAAAAACACTTTTGAGGTACTTTGTCATTTTAAAAACAATTGTAATAGAGTACAGGTATAAAGTGAAATATTGCCATTTAATTTACCTCACAGTTTTAGTAACTTTAAAAACATTTACAAAATGATTTATTTAAAATTCTATAACACATAGGTTTGAGCAAGCTCTCTGATTGGTCAATAGGTGTGTTTGATTCCACGATCAAACAACGATCAAATAGAACGTGCCTAATCACAAAGTATCCAATGGCCTACACTCGCCACTAGCCTACCGAAACTACTTCCATGAGCCTACAGCGTGTGGTTTCCATAGCGATGTTTAGCGACACACAGCCGTTGCACTGTTATACATTGTCTCTCGTTGGAAATCATGGACGGCCTGATTTGATTTGTTCCGCTAATCCCACACAGTGATTACTCAGATATTTAAATAGCCTAATTCAAGAATTGTTTTCAATAAATTGGTTAATAATATATTATTTACTATAATTATATCAATAACTGTAAGCGGGGTAGCAGGAGTGTTCGATTGATCGGCTATCGTTACCATGGGAACTACTTTCTAGGAACTTCTTTCTGACGGAGATTAATTTAAGCAGAAAGCGTAGGTTTGCGAGCAAATTAGCTCTTAGTATGACATTTTACGATATTGTTGATTACAATGATAGTTTGTGTAATAGAATCGCAATCATACACTTGAGGCCGTTCTTGAACGTCATAATTGGTACGACAGTACCTGATTGGAGTAATAGTTTGATTGCTTAATTAAACTACAACAGATTACCAAAATCTGTTTTAAGGCTTGTATAACTTGATAACTTAAAGGGTAATTGAGCGGTAAAAAAAACGGTTCTCTGTCACTTTAGACTTCTAGAGGAAGGTGCCGTGGTAATTGTAGTCTTTTATAACCTGTTGACTACAGACGTCACGATGGAGTGGCCTTTTTTCATAAAAACAAAATACAGGATCAAAGTCTTGAGAAGCTAAAATAAATTACATTTCTGTGAAGTTTTAATGAAAGGTATTTGTTTCAGTTCAAATGGCGGCCAACGAAGTGGAAGCTGCGGCGTCACGTCACCAGAACGTTCGCCACGACGGGATCAACGAGACGGATAACGTTCGCCACGACGGGGTCAACGAGACGGATAACGTTCGCCACGACGGGATAAACGAGACGGATAACGTTCGCCACGACGGGGTCAACGAGACGGATAACGTTGGCCACGACGGGGTCAACCAGACTGATAACGTTCGCCACGACGGGGTCAACGAGACGGATAACGTTCGCCACGACGGGGTCAACGAGACGGATAACGTTCGCCACGACGGGGTCAACGAGACGGATAACGTTCGCCACGAGACGGATAACGTTCGCCACGAGACGGATAACGTTCGCCACGAGACGGATAACGTTCGCCACGACGGGGTCAACCAGACGGATAACGTTCGCCACGAGACGGATAACGTTCGCCACGACGGGGGCAACCAGACGGATAACGTTCGCCACGAGACGGATAACGTTCGCCACGACGGGGTCAACGAGACGGATAACGTTTGCCACGACGGGGTCAACGAGACGGATAACGTTCGCCACGACCGGATAAACGAGACGGATAACGTTCGCCACGACGGGGTCAACGAGACGGATAACGTTGGCCACGACGGGGTCAACCAGACTGATAACGTTCGCCACGACGGGGTCAACGAGACGGATAACGTTCGCCACGACCGGATAAACGAGACGGATAACGTTCGCCACGACGGGGTCAACGAGACGGATAACGTTCGCCACGACGGGGTCAACGAGACGGATAACGTTCGCCACGAGACGGATAACGTTCGCCACGACGGGGTCAACCAGACGGATAACGTTCGCCACGAGACGGATAACGTTGGCCACGACGGGGTCAACCAGACTGATAACGTTCGCCACGACGGGGTCAACGAGACGGATAACGTTCGCCACGACCGGATAAACGAGACGGATAACGTTCGCCACGACGGGGTCAACGAGACGGATAACGTTCGCCACGACGGGGTCAACGAGACGGATAACGTTCGCCACGAGACGGATAACGTTCGCCACGACGGGGTCAACCAGACGGATAACGTTCGCCACGAGACGGATAACGTTCGCCACGACGGGGTCAACGAGACGGATAACGTTCACCACGAGACGGATAACGTTCGCCACGACGGGATCAACGAGACGGATAACGTTCGCCACGACGGGATCAACGAGACGGATAACGTTCGCCACGACGGGGTCAACGAGACGGATAACGTTCGCCACGACGGGGTCAACGACACGGATAACGTTCGCCACGAGACGGATAAAGTTCGCCACGACGGGGTCAACCAGACGGATAACGTTCACCACGACTGGGTCAACCAGACGGATAACGTTCTCCACGACTGGGTAAACCAGACGGATAACGTTCGCCACGACGGGATCAACGAGACAGATAACGTTCGCCACGAGACGGATAACGTTCGCCATGACGGGGTCAACCAGACGGATAACGTTCGCCACGACGGGGTCAACGATACGGATAACGTTCGCCACGACGGTGTCAACGAGACGGATAACGTTCTCCACGACGGGGTCAACGAGACGGATAACGTTCGCCACGACGTGGTCAACCAGACGGATAACGTTCGCCACGACGTGGTCAACCAGACGGATAACGTTCGCCACGACTGGGTCAACCAGACGGATAACGTTCTCCATGACCGGGTCAACGAGACGGATAACGTTCGCCACGACCGGGTCAACCAGACGGATAACCTTCTCCACGACGGGGTCAACGAGACGGATAACGTTCGCCACGACGTGGTCAACCATACGGATAACGTTCGCCACGACGTGGTCAACCATACGGATAACGTTCCCCACGACTGGGTCAACCAGACGGATAACGTTCCCCACGACTGGGTCAACCAGACGGATAACGTTCCCCACGACTGGGTCAACGAGACGGATAACGTTCCCCACGACTGGGTCAACGAGACGGATAACGTTCGCCACGACGTGGTCAACCAGACGGATAACGTTCCCCACGACTGGGTCAACGAGACGGATAACCTTCTCCACGACGGGGTCAACGAGACGGATAACGTTCCCCACGACTGGGTCAACCAGACGGATAACGTTCGCCACGACTGGGTCAACCAGACGGATAACGTTCGCCACGACTGGGTCAACCAGACGGATAACGTTCTCCACGACCGGGTCAACCAGACGGATAACGTTCGCCACGACGGGGTCAACGAGACGGATAATGTTCGCCACGACGGGGTCAACGAGACGGATAACGTTCGCCACGACTGGGTCAACGAGACGGATAACGTTCGCCACGACTGGGTCAACCAGACGGATAACGCTCGCCCCGATGGGGTCAACCAGACGGATAACGTTCGCCACGACGGGGTCAACCAGACGGATAGCGTTCGCCACGACGGGGTCAACCAGACGGATAACGTTCGCCACGACGGGGTCAACGAGACGCCGATTATCGAGCTTTTATCTTTGCCATAAAATAAAACTTTCATTAATAAATCCGTTTTCTTTTCCAAATATCAAAACTTTATTTTTGGAGTATCTTATACTATTAGTGTATTTCTGCTTTAAAATGTCCTAAATATTCAAATGTGACAGAACTGCTGGTAAAACATCAGTTTTTTTTAAATTCATTAGTCAAACTTGGATTGTTTATGTTCAATAACATGTCATCTTTTAGACCAGTGGACAGAATTGATAGAATCTGTATTTAGGGTTTTCTTTTACAAAATCTCCGTAGACCTAAATATTTCAAATGCAACGGAAAGAAATGCTCCTTCAAGATGGGAATGAAAGGATATAAATCATGATTTATTATAAAAGATCTGTTTCAGTGCAAACATTTGCAAAACATAATTTGGTCCCCAAGCAGTCAATACTCTTCTAAAGAGAAACTTCAGTATTTTTCCTGAACAGTTTCCCATGTCTATTGGGGAAACAGTTTTTGAAATGAGTCCAGTATTATGTAAGCAACAAAAAGCATAATGGGGGTCTTTAGAGCAAAGACACCCTGAAATAAACATTAGAACGGTAACTCCCGCTCAATACCGAACCAATTATACATTTGGGGTTGACAAATAATGAAGTTTCCCTTTTTAAAATACATACATTAGAGTGGAGTTGAATATGTATAGCATCTAATAGAGAGTCTTTAATGTTGGCACATCAGGAAACTTAGTTTTTCAGCGCTTTGGATTGATTGGAAGTTGAACGAAAACTAAAAGCTTTAACGGGTGAACTGCAGTACCTAATAGCTTTTATCACGTATCATTTAATTTCATTATTTCGGTCATTGATCCCATACAGGACGGAATGAAATGTTGTCGTCTTCAGGTTATTTTCCAGCCACCTGTAGCATTTCCTCCACAGTCAGCAGTGTTTCTCGGGGTTTCCCGATCGCCACCCCCCTCCGAACTTCCTCACTGTCAATCTTCTCCCACTTGGAGAAAGTCGCTGGTTTCACTCCTGCAGCACACACAATCAGAGTCAGTAACATGCATTTACTAAATTAACCCTGAGCCTCGGAATCTAATTAGATCTTAAATTATGTTTTAAGGCATATAGCACATTTATTTATTTATAAATATCAGTGTATATAGTGTGTAGCCCAAACACAGAGTAAGACCTTTAAGGACTAAAATGTCCTTAAGTGCATAACATCTGACTTTATCCGTCAGATTCTCTCATTTTTGCCCTATGGGATAAATACATGCTATGTTCCTGGTTCCCAAAAACATTGGACTCCTTTGTTTACTTCCAGAACATAGTGACATCACTATGAAACATTCACGGCCCCTCCACACAGCAGCGTTAAAAAAATCTTGAGAATCTTGGAGGTGGGCGTGTCAGAAAGCTTGGGGATTTTTTGCGACCAACAACCAATCACATGAATATCCCGCCCCCGACATACAAAGCAATAGCAATGTTAAAACGAAGTAAACTGGATATAAAATCCCCAAACAGGCGAAAACCTACCAGTTTCACCCACTGTCTCTGCCACCTCCCTCCATGCCTGGTTCCTCCGGTTTGTATCCCAGTAAGTTATTAGCGACTGGTCTTAAAGAACCGGGTGATTTGCTACCGCAATAACTAACTTCTCCTCAATTTTCAGGAATATAGAAAATGAACTGCGGTCTGGTTCTCCCAGCTTGCACGCGGTGTGATTGGCTAGCGCTTGTACTGTCAGATTTGCATAAATGGGATTTGATTGGCTGACGCTTCCACCTCAGCTTCAAAAGATGAACATTGCTCAACTTTTGAATCCTGAAAATCCTGGAAATCTTCGCTTTGCTTCCCCACAATGCAGTTCAGCGAAAAGCGAGGCAAAGTGATGTCACCCCATTCAAAGTCAATGGGCAGAAGCGTTGGAAGATTTTTTTAACGCTGCTGTGTGGACGGGCCGCCACGCTCCTATTGGCTAGCGCTCCAACACATTGTACGTGTTAGGCTAAAGGGCAGGACAGCTCTATACACCTGAACATCAGCAGGAGAGGACTCTTTAAAGTAAAGAAACTACACACCGATAAACACCTGAAATGAGGAGAATAGGGCCCCTTTAATCGAAGCACAGTGTAAATTAATTAAAGGGACAGCAGGAACCTCTGTTTTCCAGCAGAGCGTTGATGCTTTGTGATCCCGGCTTCGCAGCCGATGTGTTCAACGTTCCCGAGTCCATGTCCTCCAGCACGGATCAAACCGTGTCAAAACTATTGTTCAAAGTGGTCGCTATCACACCAGTGGGGCCTGTTTTCAGCCAGCCACTACAGTAGAGACCTAGAGAGAAAGATAAAGGACATTTATTTTCCACTGTGTCTGTGGAACACGACAATCACACCATTTAATTTATACCACTAAGTGTCTCTACAGACAAAAATACCCATAAAAAATGAAAAATAATTCATAAATAATTATTTTTATACATTTTATTTTTAGTTTCTTCGTAGCATCATTATTGTTACGTCTTAAAAATGCAAGTTTCATGAGCAATCAGGTATTTTAGGTGAGGCAGTACAGGAAGAAGGCTATCAAATAACCCTGTTTTCTTTTCTTCTACAAAATATGTGTTTAGGGAAGGGGGTTGTAAAATGTTGTAATTCAATTTTTTGTTTTCTGAAGAGGAGGGATATTTTGGATATTTACTATAACTTTTTCAGAGTTTTTACCTTATGTGAAATTGTTTGTAGGCAACAATATAAAATGTTAATAAAGATCTTTGTTTTTCAGGGAGAGGGCTTGTTATTTGTTGTAGTTGCTATACCCTCTCAAATGCAATATTCCTTTACTGATTTGAACATAATGTGAATTTAAAATGATGGTCTCTAGTAATCATAAATGCACAACAAGCTCCATGAAAAACTCCTTATTCTCAGAGTTTAATCTCAAATAAATGGTGTTTTCCTCTGTGCAGAGAGACAATCAGTGCTGATCAGCAGCAGCTGCTGGAGGTTTCCCTCCTTTAAAGCTAGCTGGTGCTCAGGCAACACTCTCTTGGAAAACTGCAGAGATGGCAGCTGTTTGGATGCTCGTCTGTGTGCTGACTGTTTGTCTGGCCAGAGGTATTTACCTGTTTGATAATTGTGTCCACAGTCTCTGGTTTTCCAGCTGGTGAATATAAGCTGCAGAGGAGACTGAGAGTTGAAAACATTTCATTGTATGCAGTGTTTCTTCTCTCTGTCTGACACTAACCTTTAATTATACTGTGTCCTACAGATCTGTCTCCCAATGAGATCTCCTTAAATAAAGCCTTTGCACTTTTCCGGTCGATGGAGTCCATGTTGGAGCCAGACGCTGGCGAAGGTGAGTCATGCATTTTCTCTTTTACTGATCTTCATGGGATAAGAAACTCAACAGATGCTATATTAAAAACACTTTTGAGGTACTTTGTCATTTTAAAAACAATTGTAATAGAGTACAGGTATAAAGTGAAATATTGCCATTTAATTTACCTCACAGTTTTAGTAACTTTAAAAACATTTACAAAATGATTTATTTAAAATTCTATAACACATAGGTTTGAGCAAGCTCTCTGATTGGTCAATAGGTGTGTTTGATTCCACGATCAAACAACGATCAAATAGAACGTGCCTAATCACAAAGTATCCAATGGCCTACACTCGCCACTAGCCTACCGGAACTACTTCCATGAGCCTACAGCGTGTGGTTTCCATAGCGATGTTTAGCGACACACAGCCGTTGCACTGTTATACATTGTCTCTCGTTGGAAATCATGGACGGCCTGATTTGATTTGTTCCGCTAATCCCACACAGTGATTACTCAGATATTTAAATAGCCTAATTCAAGAATTGTTTTCAATAAATTGGTTAATAATATATTATTTACTATAATTATATCAATAACTGTAAGCGGGGTAGCAGGAGTGTTCGATTGATCGGCTATCGTTACCATGGGAACTACTTTCTAGGAACTTCTTTCTGACGGAGATTAATTTAAGCAGAAAGCGTAGGTTTGCGAGCAAATTAGCTCTTAGTATGACATTTTACGATATTGTTGATTACAATGATAGTTTGTGTAATAGAATCGCAATCATACACTTGAGGCCGTTCTTGAACGTCATAATTGGTACGACAGTACCTGATTGGAGTAATAGTTTGATTGCTTAATTAAACTACAACAGATTACCAAAAGCTGTTTTAAGGCTTGTATAACTTGATAACTTAAAGGGTAATTGAGCGGTAAAAAAAACGGTTCTCTGTCACTTTAGACTTCTAGAGGAAGGTGCCGTGGTAATTGTAGTCTTTTATAATCTGTTGACTACAGACGTCACGATGGAGTGGCCTTTTTTCATAAAAACAAAATACAGGATCAAAGTCTTGAGAAGCTAAAATGAATTACATTTCTGTGAAGTTTTTAATGAAAGGTATTTGTTTCAGTTCAAATGGCGGCCAACGAAGTGGAAGCTGCGGCGTCACGTCACCAGAACGTTCGCCACGACGGGATCAACGAGACGGATAACGTTCGCCACGACGGGGTCAACGAGACGGATAACGTTCGCCACGACGGGGTCAACGAGACGGATAACGTTCGCCACGACGGGGTCAACGAGACGGATAACGTTCGCCACGACGGGATAAACGAGACGGATAACGTTCGCCACGACGGGATCAACGAGACGGATAACGTTGGCCACGACGGGGTCAACCAGACGGATAACGTTCGCCACGACGGGGTCAACGAGACGGATAACGTTCGCCACGACGGGGTCAACGAGACGGATAACGTTCGCCACGACGGGGTCAACGAGACGGATAACGTTCGCCACAAGACGGATAACGTTCGCCACGACGGGGTCAACCAGACGGATAACGTTCACCACGAGACGGATAACGTTCGCCACGACGGGATCAACGAGACGGATAACGTTCGCCACGACGGGATCAACGAGACGGATAACGTTCGCCACGACGGGGTCAACGAGACGGATAACGTTCGCCACGACGGGGTCAACGAGACGGATAACGTTCGCCACGAGACGGATAACGTTCGCCACGACGGGGTCAACCAGACGGATAACGTTCACCACGACTGGGTCAACCAGACGGATAACGTTCTCCACGACTGGGTAAACCAGACGGATAACGTTCGCCACGACGGGATCAACGAGACAGATAACGTTCGCCACGAGACGGATAACGTTCGCCACGACGGGGTCAACGAGAAGGATAACGTTCGCCACGACGGGGTCAACGAGACGGATAACGTTCGCCACGACGGGGTCAACGAGACGGATAACGTTCGCCACGACGGGATAAACGAGACGGATAACGTTCGCCACGACGGGGTCGACGAGATGGATAACGTTCGCCACGACGGGGTCAACGAGACGGATAACGTTCGCCACGACGGGGTCAACGAGACGGATAACGTTCTCCACGACGGGGTCAACGAGACGGATAACGTTCGCCACGACGTGGTCAACCAGACGGATAACGTTCGCCACGACTGGGTCAACCAGACGGATAACGTTCTCCATGACCGGGTCAACGAGACGGATAACGTTCGCCACGACCGGGTCAACCAGACGGATAACCTTCTCCACGACGGGGTCAACGAGACGGATAATGTTCGCCACGACGGGGTCAACGAGACGGATAACGTTCGCCATGACGTGGTCAACCATACGGATAACGTTCCCCACGACTGGGTCAACCAGACGGATAACGTTCCCCACGACTGGGTCAACGAGACGGATAACGTTCGCCACGACGTGGTCAACCAGACGGATAACGTTCGCCACGACTGGGTCAACCAGACGGATAACGCTCGCCCCGATGGGGTCAACCAGACGAATAACGTTCGCCACGACGGGGTCAACGAGAACGCGATTATCGAGCTTTTATCTTTGCCATAAAATAAAACTTTCATTAATAAATCCGTTTTCTTTTCCAAATATCAAAACTTTATTTTTGGAGTATCTTATACTATTAGTGTATTTCTGCTTTAAAATGTCCTAAATATTCAAATTTGACAGAACTGCTGGTAAAACATCAGTTTTTTTTTAATCCATTAGTCAAACTTGGATTGTTTATGTTCAATAACATGTCATCTTTTAGACCAGTGAACAGAATTGATAGAATCTGTATTTAGGGTTTTCTTTTACAAAATCTCCGTAGACCTAAATATTTCAAATGCAACGGAAAGAAATGCTCCTTCAAGACGGGAATGAAAGGATATAAATCATGATTTATTATAAAAGATCTGTTTCAGTGCAAACATTTGCAAAACATAATTTGGTCCCCAAGCAGTCAATACTCTTCTAAAGAGAAACTTCAGTATTTTTCCTGAACAGTTTCCCATGTCTATTGGGGAAACAGTTTTTGAAATTAGTCCAGTATTATGTAAGCAACAAAAAGCATAATGGGGGTCTTTAGAGCAAAGACACCCTGAAATAAACATTAGAACGGTAACTCCCACTCAATACCGAACCAATTATACATTTGGGGTTGACAAATAATGAAGTTTCCCTTTTTAAAATACATACATTAGAGTGGAGTTGAATATGTATAGCATCTAATAGAGAGTCTTTAATGTTGGCACATCAGGAAACTTAGTTTTTCAGCGCTTTGGATTGATTGGAAGTTGAACGAAAACTAAAAGCTTTAACGGGTGAACTGCAGTACCTAATAGCTTTTATCACGTATCATTTAATTTCATTATTTCGGTCATTGATCCCATACAGGACGGAATGAAATGTTGTCGTCTTCAGGTTATTTTCCAGCCACCTGTAGCATTTCCTCCACAGTCAGCAGTGTTTCTCGGGGTTTCCCGATCGCCACCCCCCTCCGAACTTCCTCACTGTCAATCTTCTCCCACTTGGAGAAAGTCGCTGGTTTCACTCCTGCAGCACACACAATCAGAGTCAGTAACATGCATTTACTAAATTAACCCTGAGCCTCGGAATCTAATTAGATCTTAAATTATGTTTTAAGGCATATAGCACATTTATTTATTTATAAATATCAGTGTATATAGTGTGTAGCCCAAACACACAGAGTCAGACCTTTAAGGACTAAAATGTCCTTAAGTGCATAACATCTGACTTTATCCGTCAGATTCTCTCATTTTTGCCCTATGGGATAAATACATGCTATGTTCCTGGTTCCCAAAAACATTGGACTCCTTTGTTTACTTCCAGAACATAGTGACATCACTATGAAACATTCACGGCCCCTCCACACAGCAGCGTTAAAAAAATCTTGAGAATCTTGGAGGTGGGCGTGTCAGAAAGCTTGGGGATTTTTTGCGACCAACAACCAATCACATGAATATCCCGCCCCCGACATACAAAGCAATAGCAATGTTAAAACGAAGTAAACTGGATATAAAATCCCCAAACAGGCGAAAACCTACCAGTTTCACCCACTGTCTCTGCCACCTCCCTCCATGCCTGGTTCCTCCGGTTTGTATCCCAGTAAGTTATTAGCGACTGGTCTTAAAGAACCGGGTGATTTGCTACCGCAATAACTAACTTCTCCTCCATTTTCAGGAATATAGAAAATGAACTGCGGTCTGGTTCTCGCAGCTTGCACGCGGTGTGATTGGCTAGCGCTTGTACTGTCAGATTTGCATAAATGGGATTTGATTGGCTGACGCTTCCACCTCAGCTTCAAAAGATGAACATTGCTCAACTTTTGAATCCTGAAAATCCTGGAAATCTTCGCTTTGCTTCTCCACAATGCAGTTCAGCGAAAAGCGAGGCAAAGTGATGTCACCCCATTCAAAGTCAATGGGCAGAAGCGTTGGAAGATTTTTTTAACGCTGCTGTGTGGACGGGCCGCCACGCTCCTATTGGCTAGCGCTCCAACACATTGTACGTGTTAGGCTAAGGGGCAGGACAGCTCTATACACCTGAACATCAGCAGGAGAGGACTCTTTAAAGTAGAGAAACTACACACCGATAAACACCTGAAATGAGGAGAATAGGGCCCCTTTAATTGAAGCACAGTGTAAATGAATTAAAGGGACAGCAGGAACCTCTGTTTTCCAGCAGAGCGTTGATGCTTTGTGATCCCGGCTTCGCAGCCGATGTGTTCAACGTTCCCGAGTCCATGTCCTCCAGCACGGATCGAACCGTGTCAAAACTATTGTTCAAAGTGGTCGCTATCACACCAGTGGGGCCTGTTTTCAGCCAGCCACTACAGTAGAGACCTAGAGAGAAAGATAAAGGACATTTATTTTTCACTGTGTCTGTGGAACACGACAATCACACCATTTCATTTATACCACTAAGTGTCTCTACAGACAAAAATACCCATAAAAAATGAAAAATAATTCATAAATAATTATTTTTATACATTTTATTTTTAGTTTCTTCGTAGCATCATTATTGTTACGTCTTAAAAATGCAAGTTTCATGAGCAATCAGGTATTTTAGGTGAGGCAATACAGGAAGAAGGCTATCAAATAACCCTGTTTTCTTTTCTTCTACAAAATATGTGTTTAGGGAAGGGGGTTGTAAAATGTTGTAATTACATTTTTTGTTTTCTGAAGAGGAGGGATATTTTGGATATTTACTATAACTTTTCAGAGTTTTTACCTTGTGTGAAATTGTTTGTAGGCAACAATATAAAATGTTAATAAAGATCTTTGTTTTTCAGGGAGAGGGCTTGTTATTTGTTGTAGTTGCTATACCCTCTCAAATGCAATATTCTTTTACTGATTTGAACATAATGTGAATTTAAAATGATGGTCTCTAGTAATCATAAATGCACAACAAGCTCCATGAAAAACTCCTCATTCTCAGAGTTTAATCTCCGATAAATGGTGTTTTCCTCTGTGCAGAGAGACAATCAGTGCTGATCAGCAGCAGCTGCTGGAGGTTTCCCTTCTTTAAAGCTGGCTGGTGCTCAGGCAACACTCTCTTGGAAAACTGCAGAGATGGCAGCTGTTTGGATGCTCGTCTGTGTGCTGACTGTTTGTCTGGCCAGAGGTATTTACCTGTTTGATAATTGTGTTGAAGATGAAGGAATAATGTTTGATTTAACAGCATGTTTCCTGTCCACAGTCTCTGGTTTTCCAGCTGGTGAATATAAGCTGCAGAGGAGACTGAGAGTTGAAAACATTTGATTTTATGCAGTGTTTCTTCTCTCTGTCTGACACTAACCTTTAAGTATACTGTGTCCTACAGATCTGTCTCCCAATGAGATCTCCTTAACTAAAGCCTCTGCACTTTTCCGGTCGATGGAGTCCATGTTGGAGCGAGACGCTGGCGAAGGTGAGTTATGTCTTTTCTCTTTTACTGATCTTCATGGGATAAGAAATCAACAGATGCTATATTTAAAACACCTTTTAAGGTACTTTGCCATTTTAAAAGCAATTGTAATAGAGTACAGGTATAAAGGGAAATATTGCCACGTAACTTAATTTACCTCACAGTTTTAGTAACTTTAAAAACATTTTCAAAATGATTTATTTAAAATTAAACTACAACAGATTACCAGTAGTTGAGCGGTAAAAAAAGGTTTGCCCATCTCTGTCACTTTAGACTTTTAGAGGAAGGTGCCGTGGTAATTGTAGTCTTTTATAATCTGTTGCCTACAGACGTCACGATGGAGTGGCCTTTTTTCATAAAAACAAAATACAGGATCAAAGTCTTGAGAAGCTAAAATTAATTGCATTTCTGTGAAGTTTGTAATGAAAGGTATTTGTTTCAGTTCAACTGGCGACCAAGGAAGTGGAAGCTGAGGCATCACTTCACCAGAACGTTCGCCACAACGGGATCAACGAGACGGATAACATTCGACACGACTGGATCAACGAGACGGATAACGTTCACCATGACGGGCTCAACGAGACGGATAACGTTCACCATGACGGGCTCAACGAGACGGATAACGTTCGCCACTACCGGGTCCACCAGATGCGTAACGTTCTCCACTACCGGGTCCACCAGACGGGTAACGTTCGCCACGACCGGGTCAACCAGACGAATAACGTTCGCCACGACGGGGTCAACCAGACGGATAACGTTCGCCACGATGGTCTCAACGAGACGGATGACGTTCGCCACGACGGGCTCAACGAGACGGATGACGTTCGCCACGACGGGGTCAACCAGACGGATAACGTTCGCCACGACGGGGTCAACCAGACGGATAACGTTCGCCACGACGGGGTCAACCAGACGGATAACGTTCGCCACGACAGGGTCAACCAAACGGATAACGTTCGCCACGACGGGGTCAACCAGACGGATAACGTTCGCCACGACGGGGTCAACCAGACGGATAACGTTCGCCACGACGGGGTCAACCAGACGGATGACGTTCGCCACGACGGGTTCAACGAGACGGATAACGTTCGCCACGACGGGGTCAACCAGACGGATAACGTTCGCCACGACGGGGTCAACCAGACGGATAACGTTCGCCACGACGGGGTCAACCAGACGGATAACGTTCGCCACGACGGGGTCAACGAGACGGATAACGTTCGCCACGACGGGGTCAACGAGACGGATAACGTTCTCCACGACGGGGTCAACGAGACGGATAACGTTCTCCACGACGGGGTCAACGAGACGGATAACGTTCTCCACGACGGGGTCAACGAGACGGATAACGTTCTCCACGACGGGGTCAACGAGACGGATAACGTTCGCCACGACGTGGTCAACCAGACGGATAACGTTCGCCACGACTGGGTCAACCAGACGGATAACGTTCTCCATGACCGGGTCAACCAGACGGATAACGTTCTCCACGACGGGGTCAACCAGACGGATAACGTTCGCCACGACTAGGTCAACCAGACGGATAACGTTCTCCATGACCGGGTCAACGAGACGGATAACCTTCGCCACGACCGGGTCAACCAGACGGATAACCTTCTCCACGACGGGGTCAACGAGACGGATAACCTTCTCCACGACGGGGTCAACGAGACGGATAACGTTCCCCACGACTGGGTCAACCAGACGGATAACGTTCGCCACGACTGGGTGAACCAGACAAATAACGTTCGCCACGACGGGGTCAACCAGACGGACGACGTTCGCCACGACAGGGTCAACCAGACGGATGACGTTCGCCACGACGGGGTCAACCAGACGGGTGACGTTCGCCACTACCGGGTCCACCAGATGCGTAACGTTCTCCACTACCGGGTCCACCAGACGGGTAACGTTCGTCACGACCGGGTCAACCAGACGAATAACGTTTGCCACCACCGGCTCAACCAGACGAATAACGTTCGCCACGACCGGGTCAACCAGACGGATAACGTTCGCCACGACGGGGTCAACCAAACGGATAACGTTCGCCACGACGGGGTCAACCAGACGGATAACGATCGCCACGACGGGCTCAACGAGACGGATGACGTTCGCCACGACGGGGTCAACGAGACGGATGACATTCGCCACGACGGGGTCAACCAGACGGATGACGTTCGCCACGACTGGGTCAACGAGATGAATAACGTTCGCCACGACTGGGTCAACCAGACGAATAACGTTCGCCACGACGGGTTCAACGAGACGGATAACGTTCTCCACGACTGGGTGAACCAGACGAATAACGTTCGCTACGACGGGGTCAACCAGACGGATGACATTCGCCACGACGGGGTCAACCAGACGGATGACGTTCGCCACGACTGGGTCAACGAGACGAATAACGTTCGCCACGACTGGGTCAACCAGACGAATAACGTTCGCCACGACTGGGTCAACCAGACGAATAATGTTCGCCACGACGGGGTGAACCAGACGGATAACGTTCGCCACGACTGGGTCAACCAGACGGATAACGTTCGCCACGACGGCCTCAACGAGACGGATAACGTTCGCCACGACGGGCTCAACGAGACGGATAACGTTCGCCACGACGGGCTCAACGAGACGGATAACGTTCGCCACGACGGGCTCAACGAGACGGATAACGTTCGCCACGACGGGCTCAACGAGACGGATAACGTTCGCCACGTCGGGCTCAACGAGACGGATAACGTTCGCCACGACGGGCTCAACGAGACGGATAACGTTCGCCACGACGGGCTCAACGAGACGGATAACGTTCGCCACGATGGGCTCAACGAGACGGATAACGTTCTCCACTACCGGGTCCACCAGACGGGTAACGTTCGCCACGACCGGGTCAACCAGACGAATAACGTTCGCCACGACGGGGTCAACCAAACGGATAACGTTCGCCACGACGGGGTCAACCAGACGGATAACGTTCGCCACGACGGGGTCAACCAGACGGATGACGTTCGCCACGACGGGCTCAACGAGACGGATTACTACGTTCGCCACGACGGGGTCAACCAGACGGATAACGTTCGCCACGACTGGGTCAACGAGACGGATAACGTTCGCCACGACTGGGTCAACCAGACGGATAACGTTCGCCACGACTGGGTCAACTAGACGGATAACGTTCGTCACGACGTGATCAACCAGACGGATAACGTTCGCCACGACGGGATCAACGAGACGGATAACGTTCACCACGACTGAGTCAACGAGACAGCGATTATCGAGCTTTTATCTTTGCCATAAAATAAAACTTTCATTAATAAATCAGTTTTCTTTTCCAAATATCCAAACTTTATTTTTGGAGTATCTTATACTATTAGTGTATTTCTGCTTTAAAATGTCCTTAATATTCAAATTTGACAGAACTGCTGGTAAAACATCAGTTTGTTTTTTTAATCCATTAGTCAAACTTGGATTGTTTATGTTCAATAACATGTCATCTTTTAGACCAGTGGACAGAATTGATAGAATCTGTATTTAGGGTTTTCTTTTACAAAATCTCCGTAGACCTAAATATTTCAAATGCAACGGAAAGAAATGCTCCTTCAAGACGGGAATGAAAGGATATAAATCATGATTTATTATAAAAGATCTGTTTCAGTGCAAACATTTGCAAAACATAATTTGGTCCCCAAGCAGTCAATACTCTTCTAAAGAGAAACTTCAGTATTTTTCCTGAACAGTGTCCCATGTCTATTGGGGAAACAGTTTTTGAAATTAGTCCAGTATTATGTAAGCAACAAAAAGCATAATGGGGGTCTTTAGAGCAAAGACACCCTGAAATAAACATGTGAACGGTAACTCCCACTCAATACCGAACCAATTATACATTTGGGGTTGACAAATAATGAAGTTTCCCTTTTTAAAATACATACATTAGAGTGGAGTTGAATATGTATAGCATCTAATAGAGAAATGTCTTTAATGTTGGCACATCAGGAAACTTAGTTTTTCAGTGCTTTGGATTGATTGGAAGTTGAACGAAAACTAAAAGCTTTAACGGGTAAACTGCAGTACCTAATAGCTTTTATCACGTATCATTTAATGTCATTATTTCTGTCATTGATCCCAGACAGGACGGAATGAAATGTTGTCGTCTTCAGGTTATTTTCCAGCCACCTGTAGCATTTCCTCCACAGTCAGCAGTGTTTCTCGGGGTTTCCCGATCGCCACCCCCCTCCGAACTTCCTCACTGTCAATCTTCTCCCACTTGGAGAAAGTCACTGGTTTCCCTCCTGCAGCACACACAATCAGAGTCAGTAACATGCATTTACTAAATTAACCCTGAGCCTCGGAATCTAATTAGATCTTACATTATGTTTTAAAGCATATAGCACATTTATTTATTTCTAAATATCAGTGTATATAGTGTGTAGCCCAAACACACAGAGTAAGACTTTTAAGGACTAAAATGTCCTTAAATGCATAACATCAGATTCTCTCATTTTTGCCCTATGGGATAAATACATGCTATGTTCCTGGTTCCCAAAAACATTGGACTCCTTTGTTTACTTCCAGAACATAGTGACATCACTATGAAACATTCACGGCCCGTCCACACAGCAGCGTTAAAAAAATCTTGAGAATCTTGGAGGTGGGCGTGTCAGAAAGCTTGGGGATTTTTTGCGACCAACAACCAATCACATGAATATCCCGCCCCCGACATACAAAGCAATAGCAATGTTAAAACGAAGTAAACTGGATATAAAATCCCCAAACAGGCGAAAACCTACCAGTTTCTCCCACTGTCTCTGCCACCTCCCTCCATGCCTGGTTCCTCCGGTTTGTATCCCAGTAAGTTATTAGCGACTGGTCTTAAAGAACCGGGTGATTTGCTACCGCAATAACTAACTTCTCCTCCATTTTCAGGAATATAGAAAATGAACTGCGGTCTGGTTCTCGCAGCTTGCACGCGGTGTGATTGGCTAGCGCTTGTACTGTCAGATTTGCATAAATGGGATTTGATTGGCTGAGGCTTCCACCTCAGCTTCAAAAGATGAACATTGCTCAACTTTTGAATCCTGAAAATCCTGGAAATCTTCGCTTTGCTTCTCCACAATGCAGTTCAGCGAAAAGCGAGGCAAAGTGATGTCACCCCATTCAAAGTCAATGGGCAGAAGCGTTGGAAGATTTTTTTAACGCTGCTGTGTGGACGGGCCGCCACGCTCCTATTGGCTAGCGCTCCAACACATTGTACGTGTTAGGCTAAGGGGCAGGACAGCTCTATACACCTGAACATCAGCAGGAGAGGACTCTTTAAAGTAGAGAAACTACACACCGATAAACACCTGAAATGAGGAGAATAGGGCCCCTTTAATTGAAGCACAGTGTAAATTAATAAAAGGGACAGAACCTCTGTTTTCCAGCAGAGCGTTGATGCTTTGTGATCCCGGCTTCGCAGCCGATGTGTTCAACGTTCCCGAGTCCATGTCCTCCAGCACGGATCGAACCGTGTCAAAACTATTGTTCAAAGTGGTCGCTATCACACCAGTGGGGCCTGTTTTCAGCCAGCCACTACAGTAGAGACCTAGAAAGAAAGATAAATGACATTTATTTTTCACTGTGTCTGTGGAACACGACAATCACACCATTTAATTTATACCACTAAGTGTCTCTACAGACAAAAATACCCATAAAAAATGAAAAATAATTCATAAATAATTATTTTTATACATTTTATTTTTAGTTTCTTCGTAGCATCATTATTGTTACGTCTTAAAAATGCAAGTTTCATGAGCAATCAGGTATTTTAGGTGAGGCAGTACAGGAAGAAGGCTATCAAATAACCCTGTTTTCTTTTCTTCTACAAAATATGTGTTTAGGGAAGGGGGTTGTAAAATGTTGTAATTAAATTTTTTGTTTTCTGAAGAGGAGGGATATTTTGGATATTTACTATAACTTTTCAGAGTTTTTACCTTGTGTGAAATTGTTTGTAGGCAACAATATAAAATGTTAATAAAGATCTTTGTTTTTCAGGGAGAGGGCTTGTTATTTGTTGTCGTTGCTATACCCTCTCAAATGCAATATTCCTTTACTGATTTGAATATAATGTGAATTTAAAATGATGGTCTCTAGTAATCATAAATGCACAACAAGCTCCATGAAAAACTCCTTATTCTCAGAGTTTAATCTCAAATAAATGGTGTTTTCCTCTGTGCAGAGAGACAATCAGTGCTGATCAGCAGCAGCTGCTGGAGGTTTCCCTCCTTTAAAGCTGGCTGGTGCTCAGGCAACACTCTCTTGGAAAACTGCAGAGATGGCAGCTGTTTGGATGCTCGTCTGTGTGCTGACTGTTTGTCTGGCCAGAGGTATTTACCTGTTTGATAATTGTGTTGAAGATGAAGGAATAATGTTTGATTTAACAGCATGTTTCCTGTCCACAGTCTCTGGTTTTCCAGCTGGTGAATATAAGCTGCAGAGGAGACTGAGAGTTGAAAACATTTCATTTTATGCAGTGTTTCTTCTCTCTGTCTGACACTAACCTTTAATTATACTGTGTCCTACAGATCTGTCTCCCAATGAGATCTCCTTAAATAAAGCCTTTGCACTTTTCCGGTCGATGGAGTCCATGTTGGAGCCAGACGCTGGCGAAGGTGAGTCATGCATTTTCTCTTTTACTGATCTTCATGGGATAAGAAAGTCAACAGATGCTATATTAAAAACACTTTTGAGGTACTTTGTCATTTTAAAAACAATTGTAATAGAGTACAGGTATAAAGTGAAATATTGCCATTTAATTTACCTCACAGTTTTAGTAACTTTAAAAACATTTACAAAATGATTTATTTAAAATTCTATAACACATAGGTTTGAGCAAGCTCTCTGATTGGTCAATAGGTGTGTTTGATTCCACGATCAAACAACGATCAAATAGAACGTGCCTAATCACAAAGTATCCAATGGCCTACACTCGCCACTAGCCTACCGGAACTACTTCCATGAGCCTACAGCGTGTGGTTTCCATAGCGATGTTTAGCGACACACAGCCGTTGCACTGTTATACATTGTCTCTCGTTGGAAATCATGGACGGCCTGATTTGATTTGTTCCGCTAATCCCACACAGTGATTACTCAGATATTTAAATAGCCTAATTCAAGAATTGTTTTCAATAAATTGGTTAATAATATATTATTTACTATAATTATATCAATAACTGTAAGCGGGGTAGCAGGAGTGTTCGATTGATCGGCTATCGTTACCATGGGAACTACTTTCTAGGAACTTCTTTCTGACGGAGATTAATTTAAGCAGAAAGCGTAGGTTTGCGAGCAAATTAGCTCTTAGTATGACATTTTACGATATTGTTGATTACAATGATAGTTTGTGTAATAGAATCGCAATCATACACTTGAGGCCGTTCTTGAACGTCATAATTGGTACGACAGTACCTGATTGGAGTAATAGTTTGATTGCTTAATTAAACTACAACAGATTACCAAAAGCTGTTTTGTTAAGGCTTGTATAACTTGATAACTTAAAGGGTAATTGAGCGGTAAAAAAAACGGTTCTCTGTCACTTTAGACTTCTAGAGGAAGGTGCCGTGGTAATTGTAGTCTTTTATAATCTGTTGACTACAGACGTCACGATGGAGTGGCCTTTTTTCATAAAACAAAATACAGGATCAAAGTCTTGAGAAGCTAAAATGAATTACATTTCTGTGAAGTTTTTAATGAAAGGTATTTGTTTCAGTTCAAATGGCGGCCAACGAAGTGGAAGCTGCGGCGTCACGTCACCAGAACGTTCGCCACGACGGGATCAACGAGACGGATAACGTTCGCCACGACGGGGTCAACGAGACGGATAACGTTCGCCACGACGGGGTCAACGAGACGGATAACGTTGGCCACGACGGGGTCAACCAGACTGATAACGTTCGCCACGACGGGGTCAACGAGACGGATAACGTTCGCCACGACGGGGTCAACGAGACGGATAACGTTCGCCACGACGGGGTCAACGAGACGGATAACGTTCGCCACGACGGGGTCAACGAGACGGATAACGTTCGCCACGACGGGATCAACGAGACGGATAACGTTCGCCACGACGGGGTCAACCAGACGGATAACGTTCGCCACGACGGGGTCAACCAGACGGATAACGTTCGCCACGACGGGGTCAACGAGACGGATAACGTTCGCCACGACGGGGTCAACGAGACGGATAACGTTCGCCACGACGGGGTCAACGAGACGGATAACGTTCGCCACGACGGGGTCAACGAGACGGATAACGTTCGCCACGACGGGATCAACGAAACGGATAACGTTCACCACGACGGGGTCAACGAGACGGATAACGTTCGCCACGACGGGGTCAACGAGACGGATAACGTTCGCCACGACGGGATCAACGAAACGGATAACGTTCACCACGACGGGGTCAACGAGACGGATAACGTTCGCCACGAAGGGGTCAACCAGACGGATAACGTTCGCCACGACGGGATCAACCAGATGGATAACGTTCGCCACGACGGGATCAACGAAACGGATAACGTTCACCACGACGGGGTCAACGAGACGGATAACGTTCGCCACGACGGGATCAACCAGATGGATAACGTTCGCCACGACGGGATCAACCAGACGGATAACGTTCGCCACGACGGGATCAACCAGACGGATAACGTTCGCCACGACGGGGTCAACCAGACGGATAACGTTCGCCACGACGGGGTCAACCAGACGGATAACGTTCGCCACGACGGGGTCAACCAGACGGATAACGTTCGCCACGACGGGGTCAACCAGACGGATAGCGTTCGCCACGACGGGATCAACCAGACGGATAACGTTCGCCACGACGGGATCAACCAGACGGATAACGTTCGCCACGACGGGGTCAACCAGACGGATAACGTTCGCCACGACGGGGTCAACCAGACGGATAGCGTTCGCCACGACGGGGTCAACCAGACGGATAACGTTCGCCACGACGGGGTCAACGAGACGCCGATTATCGAGCTTTTATCTTTGCCATAAAATAAAACTTTCATTAATAAATCCGTTTTCTTTTCCAAATATCAAAACTTTGTTTTTGGAGTATTTTATACTATTATTATTGTATTTCTGCTTTAAAATGTCCTTAATATTCAAATGTGACGGAACTGTTGGTAAAACATCTGTTTTTTTTAATCCATTCGTCAAACTTGGATTATTTTTGTTCAATAACATGTCATCTTTTAGACCAGTCGACAGAATTTATAGAATCTGTATTTACAGATGTAGCGCTTCATTTCAGACAGTTTGAAAAGCGAGGGCCGTGATTGGTTCGTGATCTGCCCTCGCTCAAGGGAAAACCTCCAGCTTGACTTGAGACCTCCCCCATGATAAATAAATGTAATTATAATGAAGCCAGCTGCAATGGATCATTGATCCACCAGGGCGTGCAGTGGGGTTCCACACTGGAGCTCATGTGAAATAAAGTCGGATACAGTACGCTGGATGTACAGCGGAACTTTGTTAAGATCCATATGTCACGGATATCATACTCTGTGCTAAATAGGAGACATGTAATCATTTACAAAACATCACCATGTTATTATTTAACAAAATAATGTTTCGTCGAAAAAAACGAACGGGAGGAAATGCAGCCCGGCTCTCGATTTGTAATCCTAATTTAATCATCTTCACCACGATCATTTATGTTTATGTTCGCCGAATTGACATGAAATCACTGACACATATGAACATACTGTATTCACCTTCATTAAAACGTTATTAACATGCCTAAACTCAGTAATTCACTAAATTATATTTTAATGAATCTTCGTCGGCAGATCAGGATCCCGACGCATAGCGGAGGGATCTAGATCAGCATGAAGGGTGTTATTTTCCCCATAAGGAGCAAGTCGCTGCAAATTATCCCGCTTATTACATGGCCACATTCTCAACAAAGTAACGACATGACTCTCAATATTAATTGAAATGCTTTTATGGATTTAGAAAATGTTTTTATTGATTTAAAAAATAGTTGTATTGATTTAAATTGACATGCATCCGCTAAGAAAAATAGTCCGTTGTTACCGTTTTTTAAACAGTCTGAATGAAACGGCAGCTCTCAGCTGTGTATTTACACAGCTCTCTCCCCCCCTTCCCCCCCCTGATCTTTCTTCTCCAGCAGCTAAATTAACTGTAGGTTACTCTGAGTGACAAGTTTACAGTTAGTGACGTAACACCATAAAAGCTGGTGGGTTGAAAGCCTCTATGGTTGAAAGCAATACGGGAGGTAAAAATAACTAGAATAATTGTGATTCATTTATTGTGGCCTTTATGTTTTTAGGTATAAACTGTTATATAATTCAGGCTTATAATTCACCCTTCTCTAAAAGCCTTCAACAATGACAATATTCATAGTAATTTAATAAATCCTTCCCACACACATTGTAAAAAATAGCCTATCTCCGTAGACCTAAATATTTCAAATGCAACGGAAAGAAATGCTCCTTCAAGACGGGAATGAAAGGATATAAATCATGATTTATTTATAAAAGATCTGTTTCAGTGCGAACATTTGCAAAATATAATGTGGTCCCCAAGCAGTCACTACTCTTCTAAAGAGAAACTTCAGTATTTCTCCTGAACAGTGTCCCATGTCTATTGGGGAAACAGTTTTTGAAATGAGTCCAGTATTATGTAAGCAATAAAAATCATAATGGGGGCTCTTTAGAGCAAAGACATCCTGAAATAAACATTTGAACGGTAACTCCCACTCAATACCGAACCAATTATACATTTGGGGTTGACAAATAATGAAGTTTCCCTTTTTAAACTGCATACATTATATTAGAGTGGAGTTGCATGTCTACCGTATTGTAGGGAGGTTGCTTTGGATAAAAGTGTCAGGTAATTACATTTAACGCAAGGCAAGTTTATTTATATAGCACCTTTCAAAACAAGGCAATTCAAGGTGCTTTACAACAATGAAAGACATTCAGACAAAGGCATTTAAAAACAGTAAAATATAATAAAAGAAACATTAAAAGAAAAAATTCATGAATAAAAAGTACATGAATAAAAAGTTACAGTGCAGTTTAAGATATGAATAGTTCACACAGAAGTTCCACTTTACTGATGAACACAACGGCTCAGTTTAAATTAAAAGCAGCGACAAAAAGAAAAGTCTTCAGCCTGGATTTAAAAGTAGTCAGAGTTGCAGCGGACCTGCAGGTTTCTGGGAGTTTGTTCCAGATATTTTGGAGCATAATAACTGAACGCTGCTTCTCCATGTTTAGTTCTGACTCTGGGGACAGAAAGCTGACCAGTCCCTGAAGACCTGAGAGATCTGGATGGTTCATAATTTAGCCGGAGGTCAGAAATGTATTTTGGGCCTAAACCATTCAGTGCTTTATAAACCAGTAGGACTAGTGAGGACTCGAGCAGCGGCGTTCTGAATCAGCTGCAGCTTTCTAATAGATTTTTTAGTGAGACCTGTGAAGACACCATTGCAGTAGTCCAGTCTACTGAAGATAAAAGCATGGACAAGTTAGTAAGTAATACTAACAGTATTAGCATCACAGTATACTTAAAGAACGAAATGAAAAGTTCTGTACTTAGGGGAGAGTGGGGTAATATGAGCCAATGTCAGCATTTACATCCTCTTCCTCATCCTCAATTCCATCAGCACCCTCAGTCTCAACTCCCTCAGCATTTACATCCTCAGCTTCCTCAGCCTCAACTCCCTCAAAATGTATATTTAAAAACTTCAAATTACACTTTAATAATATAAGTATATTGATTTACAGCCCAGAAAGTTACTGCACATGAAGTACTTTCAAAAACAACAGTAGCATTAACTGTATGAATTGTAGTTCAAATATAGCCAGTGATGCATGACGTCCACTTTAGTTGACAGATGATTAATCATAATTTCCTCCCAACATCAAATCACTACTTTGACATGTTATGCATTATATGATTCCTTAGTTGTTACTTGATGGCACAAACATTTGTATACCTCCAAGGGTCGCTTTCCATTGAAGGATTTGCAAGATATTGATGAGTGACTGGGTCAGTCATCAATAAGGTCTGGCTGTCTGTCGACCATCTTGGTTTTGATAAATGGATCCTGCACTTACAACGACTTGCCACTGAGTGGCAGTGTATGGGATGATGCCATAGCATCCACTGTAGTGGCTGATGCGCAACTATGCCATCAAAATCCATGCATATACAAGAAAACATCTTTTGAATATCTGTCCACTGCAGTGACCTCTATCCGTAAAGGGTGTTAGAGTTGGTGAGGGCTGATAATTTATTCCGGGAAATTACTCTGACCTACTAATTGACCTGACCGAAGTTATTGAGTCTATGTACGTTTACTGCTTGGCTCA
Organism: Harpagifer antarcticus; assembly: GCA_902827135.1. Taxonomy (NCBI): domain Eukaryota; kingdom Metazoa; phylum Chordata; class Actinopteri; order Perciformes; family Harpagiferidae; genus Harpagifer; species Harpagifer antarcticus. Next base: position 951,659 of record CADEHL010001310.1, on the reverse strand, counting down.
GATCCACCAACGTCAGCAAGATCTCACCTCTATTAACTCCCCGAAGAACCAGGTTCAATTAACTGCTGTTTCAATTCAGACAACTCTCTTAAATCTGTTTAAAGGTGACCTATCATGCTATATTTAAATGATATAGTGTATGACCATACCTATATAAGGTATATTTATACATTTTATTTTTCAAAATACCAAACAGATCATTTTTTAGCCATGCCTCGTTTCGCTCATTTTCGCTTTATTCCAAACCTGCCTATGAAAATTCTGAGCAGCAGCTGACCACGCCCCCAGCAGAAGAGCCGGCGAGAGTCACGTTACCATGCTTGCTGTGTTTACGAGTGTGGAATACACATGTCATCTCAGAGCAATGCATGTGTTCAAGCATATTATCAATTTGATCCAGAAACTGAAGCAGCGGAGGTTTTGGTGGAGGTGCAAACATCTCGGTTGCAGCAGGACGTTTCTGAATGGTTAGTTGACAAGCTGTTGTCCCTATTTATTTTTACTCTGTTTGTTACGATGCTTGCTACTTATTCCATTCATATTTTGGCTAATTAGCAAGAATGCAATGTGTACAGTTTGTAACTTAGAGTTTGTAACGCAAACACAGCGATACATATATATATTTATAAAGGGAGACATTCATATTTTCAGCATATATACAATGGCCTCATTGCGTTTAATAGTTTACAGTCCTTTTCTTCCAACATCGTGCAACAACCGTTGGAAAGTTCAATAACTTAGGGTGATAAAAAGTATAACTCCAACACCTCAGTTGTCAGCATTATGTGTTTCATGTGTTTTAAAAGCTCAGTTATTGACTTCTTTCTAAAGGGGTACATGTGCAACTTGCACCACGATGCCTTCTGAACCGGAGCATGTGCTGCATGGAGATACCACACGTAACATTAGCTTCACTAAGTTGTCTGTTTAGAGAATACATTTTTCACATGTCATTCAATATATGTTTATCACACTAGGTGTCAAGACGGATGCAGGAACATGAGGACTCTGTAACCTGTGTGGTGGACCATCCTGGATTTGGTTTTGACTGAAATTGTAAAACGAATGCTAATATTGTTCATGGAAATAAATACTGGTGTATATGGCTTTATGCAATCTTTTATTCTGTCATTGTACATGTACTATTATATACTACACAGCAATGGCAAAACACACCCATGTGTACGACAACAAGTCCACACACAACCTTATGCTTTTGAAATCAGAATATTCTTTACCCATCCAAACATGAATAATCACGACACATTTGATATCAACTCGGAACTTTATTGTCAAAATCAACGGTTATTTGAATCAGGATCAGAGTGGTGATTCCGGCCTGCGTTGTCCTCTGATCCGTGAAATGTCTGTGTTAGGTTCAGACAGCAGCCAAATTGAACCGTGTGGCATACCCGGCGATGACCTCCTCCCTGTCAGGTTGCTCATAATGGTGCAGGGTCCACAAAGACTTGGTCGAAGATGAGGTCCATCAAGTTGGCCACGTAGCCTGTGCAATGTTAAAAAAAGCACAACAAAAAAAGTGGTTTAGATTAGTATGCATGTCGTCAACAACAACATACCAGGGCTTTAGCTCCGTTTTACTCGTGGTGTGTGTCCCCTCGCATACATACATACAGTGTTGTATCCTAACACACCCCCATTTATATTCATGTGCGCAAACAAGTAAACATGCAAAAGCTTTTCCATATAACGCTGCAAAAAACGGCATGTCTCATTAGCGTAGCGTAGCTTAGCGTAGCGTAGCTTACAGATCGATGATATATGATCGTTCTTACAGACTACAATCACAAAAGCTTTTACATAACGCTGGAAAAAACGGCACTTACCTCCAGAAGATTACGTTTGTTATTATAACTTACTCAATATGATTTTTTAGAGGATACAAAATACTAATACATAGGAGAATAAATACTTGTGTTATCGGCTAGGCTAGGCGTGGCTTTACAGCCTTCACACAGATCGCCATTACGGCAGTCTGAACATGTTCGCAAATGCCTGATAATTAAAATAAAAGACAAAGCAAAGACTGCGGAGCGTACAAAATAAAATGTTACAAGAACATATAAACACCTAACCGATTACTAGTTGGGGTTGAGGCGACATTGATACGGCGAAGCTACATGCTACATGCTACATACTACAAGCTAGAGATAGCTTTATCAGGAAAAACACCGCTAAATAAAAACTTACAGCTTCAGAATTGGATGTGTCCTCACTGGCCTGGTCCCGGATGGTTGGTATTGATCCCGGGTGTAGCATTAGTTTGGAGGCATATCCGTGTTGGACTTGAGAGAAGTTCATAAACATGTCCGTGGTAAAATGTTTGGAACACACACACAGAAATCTGCCGGGGTCTTCTGGCACATGTCCCTTGAAAATGAAGTCTAGCCACAGATTATTCTCTTTTTGCACTGATGGCATTGCATGCAGTCCCCTGTTCCGAGTCTTGCAGCCAACAACAGCACAACGTTTAACTGGCTTAGACATCCTAGCAAGAGCAGGCAGAAACACAGATGTGACTGGGGTTGATTTAGCCTGCCGATAGCCTATATGCGAATGAGAGGTTTGGCAATGCACGTGGCCGTGGCTCATTCCCCTGATAGGTGGAGAGTTGACCAATAAGCGGAGTACGTCTTTGTGACGTAGAAAAGTGTCGGAATGTGGATCCATTTTTTTCAGATCCGTTGCAGCCCCTTTTTTAGAGATTTGGCGAAGGAGGAAAATAGAGAGGGTTGTGTTTTCTGACACTTGGCGAGTTCCCTGGAACACCGGGGACACATAATCATGTATAAAAGACGTACAAAGGTGCATTTTGCATGATAGGTGCCCTTTAAGCAATCCCGAAGGATTTTGATGTCAGTAAATGAGTTGTGGCCCTACCTAAGTGTGAGTGTGGCAGGGTGCAATCTTACCTTTGAAGCAGGAGAGGAGAGCGCAGATGTCTTTTAAGTTGTCCCAATCCAAAAGGTTTGGTTTATCAGTTTATTTGAAGAAAAATAGGTCCAAACTAATACAGGGTTTTTACCTTCTCTCTTTACAACATTATAATCATACTAAACCTATCATGCTGTGATCATGTTCTAATATGAAACTTTAATTCACAGTTTTACATTTATTACCATAAATTGTAATTTCAACTGCCCAATTCAGTTGTGATTTTTATAGAATTGTACAGGTCTTACCTCATAAAAGTCCGGTGTTAATAAAAAGCTCATTCAAACTTTCATTCACCAAAACAGTTCATTTTCTCATTTCGACATTCGTATACTTCAACTAGTCCCGCATGAATTCGGAGGACCCGTCCTCACAGGTGGCAGGGTACTAACTTTCAACAAACATCAATTCATTCTACAATTCACATTCGTATACTTCAACTCACAAAGAAATTCACTCAGCATTCAACCAAGACATTTGAGAGATATTTACCAAGTCTGAGAGAACCTTACAGAGAGCAAAAACCCAGCTCTGAGGGACAGAGCTTACCAGGAGAGAGTATACCAGGGGAACCCCCCTCTCCGCCAGTGTCTTTATGCTCAACAACAGGATATAGAAACCTAAAGACACCTCCTCTATACCCATATTTGTGGAAACTGGGCATGGCCTCTGATGTACAGGACTGGACATGACCAGACATATTCTATTGGCTATGGCATAAGACACACCTTCCCATGTTTGTGTAAAAAGGACAAGACCCCTGCAGGACTTGCAAAATATTATTCTCGGCTACGACATAACCACCTTTTTGAGGCCTCAATGTATTTCTCCTTAAGTCAGGAGCCCCCCTCCTTGTGCACCGCTGTAGGGAGAGAGGGAAGAAACTGCCTTCTCCCTTATCAGTGACACCCATAAATCATTAGGCCTCACACTCAATTTAACAAACCACTTGTGTTTTGTTTATACTGTAAATATAGAAAAACCTAAAATATGAAGCATTTGCATTGGGTTATACAAGAATATAATTGATTATATTTTGATTATAACTAAATTTCGTTTTCGTTTTAATTATTCAACCTGATATGGAGACCTCAACAAGGGCTAGAATAAGCCAGTAACTGCATGGAAAGTTTGCAAAACAACGGTAATTTAATAATTTCAACTTGGGGATTCCCAACATCCAGTAACCCATGCATACTAACGAAGTAAAGAGGAAGGAAGCCAGGCCATCTTCTATCATCTGTCTAGTAATGTAATCTTATCTTTCTTACAGTGCAGACACTTTTCTGCTTGCTCCTGCCTCTGCTTACTTTGTATGCTGATTTTCCTATTCTTATTCTCTGAAAACTTTGAGCAGCGGCTCCTGGACATTAACTTATCACTGGGACAGTTCATCTTCGTAAATAGACGGAGGGTTTCAGCCATATTTCAACATTTTTACGACGACCTCAGTCTTACAGTAGCGTGGCCTAGCAACAGCTAAAGCCTGGTAGGCTACTGCATGCTAGTTGGTAGCAAAATGCCTCCGTTCTCTACAGATGACTTCCACAAACTTATACAGAAGATCGATGTGTTGGAAATGAAAGTGCAACGGTTGGAAGTTAACGTGGAAGTGAATGGACTATGTTGTGGGAATGACACCACTTTACCAGTGTTGCAAAATAATGGAGAAGGGTATGCTAACTCACAGCTAGTTAGCAGCTACAAGGATTCCAAGGAACAGGAGGGCTGTGTACTAGGTAATAAATCTACAAGTGGTAGTCCTCCCTGGAACTCTCTGGGTGCAAAGCCTAAGAGTAAATCATTTCCATGGGATTTGGGAGGACGGATAACGGGCAGAGCCCAGCGCTCTGAAGTCTGTGATGCGACCGGCTGGCCTGCATTGTTATCACCCAGGAAGAGCGCCTCTTCAACCCCTATGCATACTAGGAAGCTGCTAAAGGGAGAATTACAAACAATCCTCCTAAACCACCAAGTGTGCCAATCCAGAACAGATACGCTCCGCTGACCGAGAACCGGTGATCTCTTTCTGATGACCTGGATAACCTGTCCTCTTCACACAGCAGTGTAAGGACCAATAGCTACTCCAAAAGTAAAAGGCTAGAGGGAAAGCTAACGACTGGGCCTGAAACTCTGATTGTGCGTGACTCTGCTGTAAGAGATGTAAAAGGTCTGTGTAGTAAGAACAACACCAAAGTACTCTGTTTTCCCAAGGATGTGGTCTCTGACTTGGCTGAGAAGATCCTGCATATTGGGGCTGAACATCCAACTGTGAAGAATGTGGTACTACACATTGGAACAAATGATGTTGTGAAACAACAGTCAGAATTACTGAAAGAAGACTTTAAATGTTTGTTGGAAACTGTCAGCTCTCTAAATGCGGAGGTGTTCATCAGTGGCCCTCTACCGCCAGTCAGAAGAGGAGTGGAGAGATTCAGCAGATTGTTTGCACTGAACACCTGGCTTTCAACTGTCTGTACTGACCATTCTGTCCATTTTATTGACAATTTTAACTTTTTCTGGGATCGCAGACATCTTTTCAAGTCAAATGGACTTTGCCTGAACAAGTCAGGAGTGAAATTGTTTATCTCTAACATATTCAACTGCCTGTGTCATCAATCTGTTCCCTCTGCCAAGGACAAGCGGCAAGAGGAATCAAAACAGGAGAAAGACACAACACATCGCGCAGAAAACCCTGAAGAATTATCACTGCACCCGCCTGAGGAATGTTCTGATTATGGGAGACAAATGAGACACATGGAGGAGTCTCCACTGCCCGTCACCCAGGTCCAGGCTCAAGGGCGTATGGCACTCTCAACTCTTTCCAGGACATGCCGGGGCCCTGCCTGATTATAGCTTTGCCGATATCTGTGTTGATAGGTAATAGATTAAGAGCCGTAAATCATCTTAGACACAGGAAGCGCTCAAACGTTTGTGTGAGTTTATCTAATTTAGCTGTGATTCCATGTCAGCCACAGCTTGTCACTAAAAACCTGATTAATAGTGTGTTTAACGAACTTAAACGAGCTTTATTAAATGTCAGGTCTTTGGCAGGAAAAACATTTTTAATCAATGATTTTATCACTGAGCACAATCTCGATTTTATGTTTTTAACAGAAACTTGGATTGAACAAAATAACAGTGCAGCTGTTCTTATCGAATCAACACCTCCCAACTTTAGTTTTATGAGTCAGGAAAGAATGCATAAGAAAGGAGGTGGAGTTGCTATTCTGTTCAATGATTCCCTTCAATACAGGAAGACATCTTATGGGAACTTTGATTCTTTTGAATATGTGGCCCTTCAGCTGAAATGCTCCTCTCGAGCTCTGTTCCTAAATATCTATAGACCACCCAAATACTGTGCAAGCTTTTTTGATGACTTTACTGAACTGCTGTCTATAGTGTGTATTGACTTTGACCGTCTAGTCATTGTTGGTGATTTTAACATCCATGTTGACAACCCCCACGACAGAGGGGCAAAATAATTGTTTTGTGTTCTTGATAGCTATGGACTGACTCAGCATGTGACGGAGCCCACGAACAATAAGGGGCACACTCTGGACTTAATTATCTCAAAGGGTCTGAATATCTCTAAGGTTGTGTTGACTGATGTTGCGCTCTCTGATCATTCCTGTGTGCTCTTTGAGAGCTCTATTTCTGTTCACAAAAATGTTCAAAAAGAGGTAACCACAAAGCGATATTTAACTGAAAATACTAGGGAAATGTTTACTCAGAATTTTTCTTCCACACTTGCCCCTGCTAACATCTCAGTAAATGAGCTAGTAGATCATTTTAATTCAAAGATGAAAAATGTTATAGATGTCATTGCTCCAACTAAGGTAAAGGAAGTGACTGGGAAGAAAATATCTCCATGGAGAAAGGCCATGAACGTGAAAACAGAAAAAAGAGAATGTCGAAAAGCTGAACGCAAGTGGCGAAAAACAAATCTCCAGGTGCACTTTGAAATCTATAAAGAGAGACTTGGCCTTTATAATTTGGAATTGAAAAACGCACGACAATCGTTCTTCTCTGACATCATTACCACAAACAAAAACAACGCACGTGCCTTGTTTGCTACCGTCGAAAGACTAACTAACCCCCCAGTGTCAGTAGCCTCTGAATTTCTATCCACCAGGGCGTGCAATGATTTTGCCTCCTTCTTCACAGACAAAATTCAGAAAATCAGACAAGCAGTCAGTGCCTCTGCATCAGGTACAGCAAATGTGTTGTCTCTGTGTCCACTTAACATCAATTCAAACACCATGACACAATTCCATCAGATTAATGATAAAAACCTAGAGGACATTATTCAACTTCTGAAATGCTCCTCCTGCTGCCTTGATATTATTCCAACAGGATTTTTCAAAGATGTTTTGCCTTGCATGGCCTCAGATCTACTTCATATAGTAAACAAATCTCTTCACTCAGGTATTTTTCCACAGGCCCTGAAAACTGCAGTCATTAAACCGTTCTTAAAAAAGTATAATCTAGATGCTTCAGTAATGAACAATTACAGGCCCATATCAAACCTCCCATTTCTAGGTAAAATCATTGAAAAACTTGTTTTTCAACAGTTGAGTAATTTCTTGCATTTAAATAACTGTTTCTATGTGTTCCAGTCAGGCTTTCGGCCAAACAACAGCACTGAGACTGCTCTTGTAAAGGTCTTTAATGACAACCACTTAAACACAGACAGTGGCAGAACTTCAGTGTTAGTATTATTAGATCTCAGTGCTGCGTTTGACACTGTTGACCACAGCATATTACTAGACCGACTGGAAAACTGGGTGGGACTTTCGGAAACAGTCCTAAATTGGTTTGAATCCTACTTAAAGGACAGAAACAACTTTGTTTCTATAGGTAAATACACATCTGAGTTGACAAATATGACATGTGGGGTTCCTCAAGGCTCCATCTTGGGGCCTCTTCTCTTTAACATCTACATGCTACCACTGGCTTAGATAATGAAAAACAACAAAATAAGTTACCATAGCTATGCAGATGACACACAAATTTACGTAACAATTTCACCAGGAGACTATGCTCCAATTCAAACACTGAGTAAGTGTATTGAACAAATCAATGACTGGATGTGTCAGAACTTTCTCCAATTAAACAAAGATAAAACTGAGGTAATGGTTTTTGGAGCCAAGGCAGAACGTATAAAAGTTAGCGCTGAGCTTCAGTCTGCAATGTTCAAAACAATAAATAAAGCCAGAAATCTAGGTGTAGTCATGGACTCTGACCTGAGTTTCAACAGTCACATTAAAACAGTTACTAAATCAGGCTACTATCACCTAAAGAACATATCTAGGATTAAAAGACTAATGTCACAGCAGGATTTGGAAAAACTTGTCCATGCTTTTATCTTCAGTAGACTGGACTACTGCAATGGTGTCTTCACAGGTCTCACTAAAAAGTCTATTCGGAAGCTGCAGCTGATTCAGAACGCCGCTGCTCGAGTCCTCACTAACACTAAGAAAGTGGATCACATCACTCCTGTTCTGAAGTCTTTACACTGGCTTTCTGTGTGTCAAAGAATAGATTGCAAAATACTGCTGCTGGTTTATAAAGCTTTGAATGGTTTAGGCCCAAAATACATTTCTGACCTCCTGCTAAATTATGAATCATCCAGATCTCTCAGGTCTTCAGGGACTGGTCAGCTTTCTGTCCCCAGAGTCAGAACTAAACATGGAGAAGCAGCGTTCAGTTATTATGCTCCATCTGGAACAAACTCCCAGAAACCTGCAGGTCCGCTGCAACTCTGACTTCTTTTAAATCCAGACTAAAGACTTTTCTTTTAGTCGCTGCTTTTAATTGAACTATTCATATCTTAGACTGCACTGTAACTTTTATCACTGTAACTTTTATCCATGTATTTTTTCTTTTAATGTTTATTTTATTAGCTTTTCTTTTTAATGACTGATTTTAAATGCCATTTTCTTAATGTCTTTCCTTTTTTTTTTTTGTAAAGCACTTTAAATTGCTTTGTGTTGAAAAGTGCTATATAAATAAACTTGCCTTGCCTTGCCTTGCCTAATGTCAGAACAGAAATTTTGTTTCAACACCACATCCTTCTCTGTTCTGAGCAGAGCAGATTTAAATAACAGATACCACACAGTACCTTCTGACATGTTTATACACACAAAGAGACGAGTTGAGCAGTGATGAGTCTAACAGCAGCAGTGCGTGGGTTTATTCTCCTTCTTATCTCTCTACAAGGTACTGTACATCTTCATTTGTATTTCTAAAGATCTATTCTACAGGACTTGTTGTTCCTTTTTCATATGGTACACTTACCTTAATTAAAGGACCGTGAGGCTAGGTAGATTTAAGCTGATAAAGGTTGAGTGATTATCCGTAATGAGTCACTGGAGCCCCTATAGATTTGATCATCTATTTGATATTAACCTTTAAAATCATGCAACACAACACAATCGTTAAAATTGGAAATTAAAAATGAACTTATTTGAGTTTTATGTATCTGAGTGGAGGAAGTCATCAGTCTTGGTCGTTTAGAAAACAAATACTATTCCATTAGTATAAAGCAACATGTCTAAGAGATTTAAGTGTTTCTTTAGCTTAGATCTAGTCTGGATCGGCCATGCTTATACGGAGAAAGAACAACATGTGTTCATAGACAAAAGGCTCAAAAAAGAAAATGCCCTAAGTGCTTGAAAGGCAAACAATCCAGACAGTGCCATTGACCTCGTTGAGCCATTTATGCTCCCCTAATAAGACATTATATTAACAAGATTACGGGCAGTAAAAGTTTCACATCTCTTTTTGTTACATGTCTCTTTTCTATTTTTGCCATGACATGTCACGCCCCACTAACAACTCATTCTCTACTTCTTCTTTTCTGAAAAGCACTTTCCTGTAACCTCACTGATCCTTCAAACACTATGATGCCCTGCTTCTCTGCTACTCAGATAGATAACTGAAGAAATGCACGATGCTTAAAGGAATACTTTAAATGGAAATGAGCATTTGTATATCAATATAAACAAGTCAGGTAAAATGGAAGTGAAAGGGGGGCTGCGTTTAATAAAAGACAACACTGAATAAAAACATTGATTTATAAGCTTCAAACAACTCGTGCATTATAATCAAAGTTTATTAATTTCTGTGCTAACTACTTCCAAAAAGCTTGCATTCACGCTCAACCCTGTCTCCCACGTTACGTTCGTTATGAACATATATCAAATACGTTTATTTTCTACATATCTTCTAGAAACATATTTTCTCCCACGATACGTTTCTTATGAACGTATCTTAAATACGTTTATTTCTACATATATTTGCCATTTATTGCTTTGCTTATAATAATGATAATAGTCATTTATAAATATCATTTTAGAGCACACATTTGAAATCAGTAGGCAAGGCTGTAATTTCGCGAGCTGTTACTCTCATGAGCGAGGCAGAAAATAATAGTTTTATCAGCCAAAAAGCTGCTGTGTCGTTTACTGCACCTCAAACATTAAAACAAATCCAGAGTTACGTGTTTCTGTACTTCCTCTAAGAAGAAAGGACAGTAACAGAAGATCTCTGTGACGCCAGATGTGGTGTTGTTAATGCGATATTTTATCGGAAAAAAAATTCAGTTTAGGATGGCCGAAGACACTACACTACCCATAATCCCCAGCTATCGTTTGGGACTACAGTCCCGTTGACAAACCCCGTGATTAATCTTCAAGCTCTGGGATTGGATGTTGGAGTGGCAGTGCGCCAAGGTTACGCCGAGCGTCAAGCGCTTTGAAATGGAACGAAACTACGGCAGACTATTCAAACTGGACTTGAACGCCCGCCCAGAACTACACATGCTGGCTATTGTGTTTCGCAACATGTTCTCTATGGCACGTCTCTACTGGGAATTGTAGTTTTAAAAGACGTTTTCGTTTTTCCCAAAATTAGAAGTTGACAGTATTAAACTGTGTACAGCCCTGGAGGTTTAGGCAATAGGAAACACATTTGTGTGTACCAATTTAAAACATGTAATTACTAAATGGGTGAAAATCGCTTGTATCCATAATGGGCAGCATTAATATATACCCACATGACAGCTCATTGATACTTTGTAATTCTACTCCACTACAATTCAGAGGTTAACCTGGTATTTTTACTCCACTACATTTATTTTATTTACTCTGCAGATTCTGATTAATGATGTGAAATATAAACAACCCTTAAAGCAGACTTTAGTTACACCTGAGTAAAATTCAGGATAGGTGATTGTCAAGTGTCAACAATCAGGAGAGATATTTCATAGTTAGTGCTTGAGAAGACTAAACATTTATCTGCAGATATCTATAAAGTATATTAATTAACTGTTATTCTCTACTAATAGTTAATTAAAAACTGTATATCATTTCTATTTTGCACATCCCTTTCAAGATTTTAAGATTTTCTAAGGTTTATTGACATATCATATACACAACTACGGTGTAGTTATGCAATGAATGAAAAACCTGGGTCACAGGTTCCTCAACAGTGCATTACAAGACATCTATCAATATGTGTATACCTCCACCATTAAACTGTCAAATTCTGCACATTTCTTATTCTATCTACATAAGAGTATAATTAATGTGTATAATATCAGTTAAAATAAGGGTAACACTTTTTTGTTAATTAACATGCATATTAGCAGTATAATGGCTCTTTATTAGTCATTATACAACACTTATTAATGCCTTATTCTACATGACCATATTCTACAAGTAATAAGCCATTAGTTGAGAGTTTTTCCTCAATAACCCTCTAATTAGTGCTTATTTATTGCATGTAAGGAAGTTGTTGTACATGAGTTTTGGTCTTAATATGGGCCTAATAAGGCAGTAGTAGCACAAGAATAGTAATTGTCCCATAATAGCACTTAAATAAATATGATCTATTCTTATGGAACAAGACATGAAACTATAAGTGTTAATTGTGTCTAAATAACTCAAAGCTAGGTATTTATATCTTATAATATGTTTTGGGGTATTGACAGTTCAGCTACCAATAGCAAGGTGATATTGACCTGTATGTTTCATATTTGCACATTTATATTTTTGTAAAATGTGTACTGAAGGTTAGACCCGGGTACAGGAAGTAGGAGAACGTGCACTGAATATAATTGCAGTAGATATCCATGAGTACACTGCCACTAATTTTCCCTATGCAACCTGAAGATTAAAGGGTCAAGTCCGTCAGAAAGCAATGACTGTAAGTGTGAGCCTTACACTTACACTGTAAGGATTAGTAACATGTATTGTGTTTATGTGATGACATGTGGAGATGTTTAAACTCAATGAGAAAATGCGTTAGCATTCACGCAAGCATTTGCGCTAGCGCTAGCATACACGGTAGCGTTAGCATACATGCTAGCGTTAGCCATACTAGCCTGTATACATCCTTATTGTACAGCTAGCATTAGCTATATTTACCTTGTTTACACTAAGCGGTCCTAATGTGTTCATCTGTGTATGTTACACTTGCATGTATGAGATCATTAAGTGCCTTGTAACTTCTTTTTTTATAGTTTCACTCCGTTTGAATGTCAGTGGACTGCAAATAAGTCAATAAAGGAGCATGGCTGCTCATTCCCTGGCTCTCAAAAGAGTTTGGCTGGCTGTTTAATCTATGTTCACACTGAGACAGTACAACAAATAGAGAGAACAGTACACCTATTGTGTAAGTATACATACTGTACAAGCAGGTCACACAGTATGATCACAAATACATAAACTCTGTTAAAAATCAGTTTTATTAAAAAGTACAGGCTGCATATATGTTCTCAGCCTTGGAGAAACTTGACATGTTTTAGGATGTGTCTGAACCTCTCTTTAGAGGTTCATTAATAAAACAGATATTGCAATATGTGCCCACTTTGTTCATGTACTGTTGAGGTTAATTTCAGTAGTTGTGTGCTATAATGTATTTACAAAGTGTGAAGAGGAGGCAACTTTAGAATAGGGAACCTGTTCTGGTCAATTAGAGTCAAACTAATAGCTTATTGGTTACGAACAAGACTTCACTTTAGAATAGGGAAGGCAAGGCAAGGCAAGTTTATTTATATAGCACTTTTCAACACAAGGCAATTCAAAGTGCTTTACAAAAAATGAAAGACATTAAGAAAATGGCATTTAAAATCAGTCATTAAAAGAAAAGCTAATAAAATAAACATTAAAAGATAAACATTAAAAGAAAAAATACATGGATAAAAGTTACAGTGCAGTCTAAGATGTGAATAGTTCAATTAAAAGCAGCGACAAAAAGAAAAGTCTTCAGCCTGGATTTAAAAGTAGTCAGAGTTGCAGCGGACCTGCAGGTTTCTGGGAGTTTGTTCCAGATATTTGGAACATAATAACTGAACGCTGCTTCTCCATGTTTAGTTCTGACTCTGGGGACAGAAAGCTGACCAGTCCCTGAAGACCTGAGAGATCTGGATGGTTCATAATTTAGCAGTAGATCAGAAATGTATTTTGGGCCTAAACCATTCAAAGCTTTATAAACCAGCAGCAGTATTTTGAAATCTATTCTTTGACACACAGGAAGCCAGTGTAAAGACTTCAGAACAGGAGTGATGTGATCCACTTTCTTAGTGTTAGTGAGGACTCGAGCAGCAGCGTTCTGAATCAGCTGCAGCTTCCTAATAGATTTTTTAGTGAGACCTGTGAAGACACCATTGCAGTAGTCCAGTCTACTGAAGATAAAAGCATGGACAAGTTTTTCCAAATCCTGCTGTGACATTAGTCTTTTAATCCTAGATATGTTCTTTAGTTGATAGTAGGCTGATTTAGTAACTGTTTTAATGTGACTGTTGAAACTCAGGTCAGAGTCCATGACTACACCTAGATTTCTGGCTTTATCTGTTGTTTTGAACATTGCAGACTGAAGCTCAGCGCTAACTTTTATACGTTCTGCCTTGGCTCCAAAAACCATTACCTCAGTTTTATCTTTGTTTAATTGGAGAAAGTTCTGACACATCCAGTCATTGATTTGTTCAATGCACTTACTCAGTGTTTGAATTGGAGCATAGTCTCCTGTTGAAACTGTTACGTACATTTGTGTGTCATCTGCATAGCTATGGTAATTTATTTTGTTGTTTTTCATTATCTGAGCCAGTGGTAGCATGTAGATGTTAAAGAGAAGAGGCCCCAAGATGGAGCCTTGAGGAACCCCACATGTCATATTTGTCAACTCAGATGTGTATTTACCTATAGAAACAAAGTTGTTTCTGTCCTTTAAGTAGGATTCAAACCAATTTAGGACTGTTTCCGAAAGTCCCACCCAGTTTTCCAGTCGGTCTAGTAATATGCTGTGGTCAACAGTGTCAAACGCAGCACTGAGATCTAATAATACTAACACTGAAGTTCTGCCACTGTCTGTGTTTAAGTGGATGTCATTAAAGACCTTTACAAGAGCAGTCTCAGTGCTGTGGTTTGGACGAAAGCCTGACTGGAACACATCGAAACAGTTATTTAAATGCAAAAAATTACTCAACTGTTGAAAAACAACTTTTTCAATGATTTTACCTAGAAATGGGAGGTTTGATATGGGCCTATAATTGTTCATTACTGAAGCATCTAGATTATTCTTTTTTAAGAGGGGTTTAATGACTGCAGTTTTCAGGGCCTGTGGAAAAATACCTGAGTGAAGAGATTTGTTTACTATATGAAGTAGATCTGAGGCCATGCAAGGCAAAACATCTTTGAAAAATCCTGTTGGAATAATATCAAGGCAGCAGGAGGAGGATTTCAGAAGTTGTATAATGTCCTCTAGGTTTTTATCATTAATCTGATGGAATTGTGTCATGGTGTTTGAATTGATGTTAAGTGGACACAGAGACAACACATTTGCTGTACCTGATGCAGAGGCACTGACTGCTTGTCTGATTTTCTGAATTTTGTCAGTGAAAAAGGCAAAATCATTGCACGCCCTGGTGGATAGAAATTCAGAGGCTACTGACACTGGGGGGTTAGTTAGTCTGTCGACGGTAGCAAACAAGGCACGTGCGTTGTTTTTGTTTTTGGTAATGATGTCAGAGAAGAACGATTGTCGTGCGTTTTTCAATTCCAAATTATAAAGGCCAAGTCTTCTTTATAGATTTCAAAGGGAACATATTTTTAGATAGAAATACCTAATTAGAGTCAAACTACTAGCTTATTGGTTATGAACAAGACTTCACTTTAGAATAGGGAACTTATTCTTAGATAGAAATAGCACATTTTGAGTTGTTTAGACTTAATTAACACTCGCAGTTTCATGTCTTGTTCTATATATGATCTATAAGAATAGATCATATTTGTTAAGTGTTATTATGGGAGAATTACTATTCTTGTGGTACTACTGCCTTATTAGGCCCATATTGGGCAGCGCATATTAAGACCAAAACTCATGTAC
Organism: Harpagifer antarcticus; assembly: GCA_902827135.1. Lineage (NCBI taxonomy): Eukaryota > Metazoa > Chordata > Actinopteri > Perciformes > Harpagiferidae > Harpagifer > Harpagifer antarcticus. The sequence goes on along the minus strand of CADEHL010001310.1, from coordinate 936,314 downwards.
AATAAGTTCCTTACTTGCAACAAATAAGCACTAATTAGAGGGTTAATGAGGAAAAACTCTCAACTAATGGCTTATTACTTGTAGAATATGGTCATGTAGAATAAGGCATTAATAAGTGTTTTATAATGACTAATAAAGAGCCAATATACTGCTAATATGCATGTTAATTATCAACTAGTTGATGGTTAATTTGTGTACCTTAATATAAAGTGTTACCAAAATAAGTGCTTCAACATAGTTAACATTGGAGGAAAGCAATACATTAGACGTTAAGTTCTTTGTCAGGCTTAATATTTATCTGTAGATAGATACCCCCAAAGCTTTTTTCTTATTTAAAAGAAGACCTTAACCTAAAGTATTCTTTAATGTGTTAATAAAGGTTAATTAGTTTGTCTGTTTTGCACATCCTCATATTAATATCTTTGTACATCCGGCACTAAACTGTTTTATTGTAGAGATCATATATTCTATATTTCTATCATTGACCTTCTACTTTCCCCCTATGAAAGTATGTACTCTTAATATTTTTTTCTTCAAATAACATTATTCAACAAAAATAACATTATTCAACAAAAATAATGCAATAACGTGCTTTAACCACTAGGCCAGGGGTGGCCAACCCGCGGCTCTCGAGCCGCATGCGGCTCTTTGCCTAGTTTCATGCGGCTCTTCAGTTCATATCGAATTGTATATGTGTGAGTTTGGGGGAGAGACACTGACTCCTGACTAGTGTTGCACGGTGTACCGATACTTGAAAGGTACCGCGATACCCTGCCGTTAAAAACGTTACTATTCCTCCGTTTCATTAGTATCAGTACTTTAAGAATGACGGGGGAAAGTACTCGGGTGAGAAAGCGCAGTTTAATAAGAGCCGTGTGTGTTCAGCGCTCTGCTTCCACTCCCTGCACTGCAGCCGTGCCTGCAGTCCCGCCCCTCTCAAGCACGCTCAAGTGCCTCCCCTCTCTCGTGCACGCGCTAGCTGCCAGAGCATGTGAGAAAACGAGAAGCATGGCTGCAAGTGGGAGTGCAACTGCCGCTGGGCCTCGGCTTGTTGACAAAAAAGACGCCAGAAGCGAAATGTGGAAGTATTTGAGCTATAACTCTGACAGTGAGGGCAAGCCTACGGACACCACGAGGCCTGTCTGTCAGAAATGTATTAATTTGATTTAATATGAATTCTTGTCATTTATTGTATTTATTGTTCTCATTGTTTAAAGTGTGTGTTATGGTTATGGTGTGAAATAAAGCACAATAATTACATTTAAGACTGTTTCCCTTTTTTTAAGAAAAGTATCGAAAAAGAATCAGAATCGCAATTCTTGACTTGGTATCGAAACTAAAATGTTGGTATCGTGACAACACTAGCTACTCCTGACAGTTAAACCTGATATTTAGTAGGTCTGTTAAGAACTGAATGCTGATCATTCTGACGTCATTTGGCCGGTCAGAGTTGTTTGGGCTCGGATAAAATCGCTCCGTTACTTTCGTCCCGGCTCTCCCTACGTGTGTATGTGTGGTGTCAGGTGTCAGTATGAGAGGATGACAGCGCGTCTAATTTTGATGTGGCCCAAGAGCCAATCACAATAATACCTGTGATGCAGTGAACCAATCACCTTTGAGGGGGGAACAGCTATCGTTCATTAAACACTATCCATTGTTTCCCCTACCATTGTCTTGGAGGGGCGCTGCGCCTCGCCAACGGAGTTATATATATTTTAAAAATATATATAATTATTATTTTTTTTTAATATATATATATATAGCACCAAATTGCAAATAATCTATAACTACTGTCACTTTTCACATTGAACATGTGCTCTTTTATTAAATAAACTAAACGCTTTCATTTTAAGTTGTGAGTTTAGTGTTTTTGACCCTAAGAAACACTGATGCATTAATCAATAACAATAATCCACAGCTCCTCTCTCTGCTCCAGAGGATTTAAAAGATATATCCCAATGCCACAAAAATGCATCAGTGACGTGGTTGGTTGAAATCTTGTCTCCAGAAAACAAAAAACTGAAACAAGCGGTATCAGTGACTGTGTGTTTGATGTGGCTCTTTGCAGTAACATAGAAAAAATGTGGCTCTTAACCTCTGACTGGTTGGCCACCCCTGCACTAGGCGGTGCACACAAGGTACACACAGCATACTAATAATAACTTTGTATTATTAGTGTAGGACACCTATGTATGTATAACATCTGAAGATGTGTAGTTTTACATACTTTACTTTTACAGGATATTGCTATACTATTTCTCATGTTTTACTTCTACACATTAATATCTGATTTGTAAAACATCACAGACAGAAAGGCATACCCGTCATTTAATGGTCAGCTTTTGAAATTGTGATTCCATAGATGTGTCTCCCATCTTCTGTTACTGTCCTTTCTTCTTAGAGGAAGTACAGAAACACGTAACTCTGGATTTGTTTTAATGTTTGAGGTGCAATACACGACACAGCAGCTTTTTGGCTGTTAAAACTATTTTTTTCTGCCTCGCTCATGAGAGTAACAGCTGGCGAAATTACAGCCTCGCCTACAGATTTCAAATGTGTGCTCTAAAATGATATTTATAAATGGCTATTATCATTATTATAAGCAAGACAATAAATGGCAAAGATATGTAGAAAATAAACGTATTTGAGATACGTTCATAAGAAACGTAACGTGGGAGAAAATACGTTTCAAGCTAAACGTAATTGAGAATGCAGTTTAGTTCTGTGGGAACGTGATTTTTAGGAGACAGGGTTGTCACGCGAGCCGATGTGCAACAGTCCATAGTAAGAAAAGAGTGTTTTAGAAAGCAGTGAGCTTACAACTTTACGTGTAAGTAAGTGTATCACCAAAAGAGCTGTGACGTGAACAATATTCTGTTTTTTTTAATAAGCTCAAATACATATTAAATTCAGTCAACTTATATTGTTACAAGTCTGATTGTGGTTTCTGGTGTGCTCTGTGTTACAGCGGTTCAGGGTATGGATGACTGGGGAGTGACTTTCTCTTCTACTGAGATCTGTGCAGTGAAAGGATCAACAGTGGAGATAAGATACAGCTTCACATACCCGTCCAGATGGAAAGATAATGCAAACAGAGTAGAGAAAACATTCTGGTTCACTAAATGGAAAGATGGTGAACCTGTAGATCTGACCACAGTCTCAGAGTATGCAGGTCGTGTAGAGGATCTCTGTGAAAACAACATCTGCACTCTGAGAATCAGAAACCTGAGAGAGAGCGACTCAGCTCAGTACAAGTTCAGGATCATAACAAACCAAGACGTTTATGCTAGTGAACCAGTCACTCTGTCTGTCACAGGTAACCCTTCGTTTGTAACTATTTAAGTTAGCTTCAACATTTGGTCAACACTGCAGTGAATGTCAGTGCATCTACTACACGTACAATGACAGTTCAGTTTAACATGTTTGTTCCGTACAAATCCAGGTCTCCAGGTGAAGGTGACCAAAACAGGTTCCTGCACAAGAAGCTGTATATGGGCAACACTGAAGTGTCTCAGCAGTTGTCCTCCAACTTCTGGTCCTTCCTACATCTGGTACAAGAATGGACTGAAATTGACAGTAGTGGGAGAACATTTTTATTACTTTTTCTATCCCAAAGAAAGCTTTGCCTGTGCTGTTAAAGGATATGAGAATTCCCCCTCTCCTTCAGTGTGTGAGTTCACTTACAGTCTTCCACCAACATGGTGCCATACCTTATTACATAAAAGGGAGAACCTCTCCATAGCAATACATTCAGCCTTGAGTTAAGGCAATTACATTTTCATAATAATTAACCAAAGATATTTCATTTTTCAGGTGTTAATGGTCAAGCCTGCAAGACAGTGGCTTACAGTGAAAGAAGCATCTGTGCCTTCAAAGGATCCTCAGTGGACATTTCCTGCACGTACAGCAGTAATGAATATGTTCAATCAAAGTTCTGGTTCAGTCCTGAGCGTAGTCATCAGGGGCAGAATCCCTCTCAACCTGAGGACCTCAGTAAAGACTCCCAGTATGCAGGTCGTGTTCAGATCCTTGAAACATGGAGAGGACGCTCCACTCTGAGGATCTCTGACCTGAGAGACTCAGATTCAGCTCAGTATCTCTTCACATTCAAAACACAACACTTTGAATGGAGGAGGGATTTACCTGGAACCACTCTGACTGTCACAGGTACTGATCAACACACTGATGAAAATACACCTACACTTTATACCTTCAAACACAGTCCTAAGCTCCATCAGCCTCGCAGCTATTCAACAATGAATATGTTTACGGAAAAAAAAGTTGACATTGCTGCATATTAAATTATTCCTAAACCACCAGCGTTCGAGATGTTTGGACCTCACATTTCTTTACATTAAAAGTTTTAAGAGATGTATTTGACTTCAGAATGCAACATTTGAGTGGAAGATTTCTGTAATTCTTAATTATTGCAATAAAAAGTGAAATTGCAATTTCAGTTTTTTCTAATAAGGTCCCTAGTTTGTAAGTTAGCGCGATTGTGGCTAACATTGGAAGTCAGAGCAGTGCGCCGTTTCTTAATGTTTATGTCACAATACTTATGATATATATTTATGATTATCACTTTCCCCATGAGCCTGCTTGATAAGGTGTAAATGGTAATTGAAAATGGCACTTAGAAAAGTTAAGGGAAAGTTTCGATATAGGAAAAGGTGTGTATATTACAATATTTAAGATGTAAATGAATAACAGTTTAATGGGACTATTAAAAAAGACTGCTCTTCATCTATAAGCCCCCCACCCCTTACATAACAAACCCCAAATTAACTGCTGGACCAAGTGATATAATATTGTGTCATTTCAAATGTTTATTTTTCTCATATCCAGCTCTGCAGGTGCAGGTGATCACAGCAACAGTCCAGCAGTCTGATACCTTAGCAGAGCTGAAGTGTCACAGCAGCTGCCGTCCAGCTGGTGGTGTTTCCTACGTCTGGTTCAAGAACGGAGAGAAAATCCACACAACAACGAGATCTTCTTATAAAGGCTTGCTTCACCACGCAGACAGGATCTCATGTGCTTTTGAAGGACATGACAACTTCCCCTCTCCTGCAGTGTGTGAGTTTACTCACACACACACACTCATACACACACACACTGACATTACAATGACAATTTCAGAGGATTCTTCTGAATCTGAATGCAGATGCCGCAGTTATATCGGAAATGAAAGCTTAACTACAGCCAGTAAAAAAGCCATCTTGGGTAAAGAGACATACAGATGACATAGATTTTGGTGGAGACCTCATTTTGAATAAAGAAGAGTTACAAACAAAACTAAATATCAACAATAACAGAAAATCATTTAGTCACCAAGACACCCCAAAAAGAAAGATATCATAAATTAGGTCATTCAAGGTTGCAGGTGCAAGATGAGACATTTTTGATTTTGCAAGCACCTGCAGCGTAATTTAATCTTGATGAGAGCCCACAAGAAATAATGACTATACATTCAATACCTACAGTAACAAACAACACGTGCTTTAGATAATTTCCAATTCATCGCTGTGTTGAACTTCCTCTATCGTCCTGCAGTCCTCAACATAACTTTAAATTAATGTTGTTTAGTGGAAATTGTAGCTTTGATAAATATCTAGACATTTCTGCAGAGATGCCAGATGCTTTCCTTCTGTCAATGAGATATAGCAGGTGCAACATACAGGAAGTAATCAATGTTTTTGTCGACTTTTGAAAGCAATTAGCAGTCGAATACTTAAAAATAAACTGTCTTTCAGTATTTTGTTATCTTAGTTGTACACGTGTCAATGTTCTGCTTTTCTTTAAAGTTTCCATTCACACCCTGCAGCCTTTCCACAGAGAAACACTCAACATAGCAAAGAAGACTCTTTTTATGTACCACACCCTCTAATATGTATTCATTTATTTTGTGTAAGAAATACTGTGTTCAAGTTGTGTCCTGCCTCTTGTGTCCTGTGTCCTGTGATGTTAGTGCACTAACATCACTTACTCATAACTCTATACCTCAGACACTATGGCATAACATGGAAACAACACTAAAGCTATATTCATAATATATTTAACCCATTAAGGTAAATTATTATAATATGAACAATGTAAGAAAGACCTTTAATACTGAGTTTTGTAGCGGTCCCCCAAGCTCCTCAACCGAAAAACAGGTTAAGGAGGAGAAAAAACAATAAGATAATTACAAATAAATAAAACAAGGTTTTCACACAGAGACGTACAACATTATAATAATCTTCAATAATACATTTTAGTTCGTAGTGATTAACATCACAGTCTTCATTCGTTGCCCTGTATCGACTAAAATCACGTGTACCTTATTGTGGTGTAAAGTTTGAATGTTGTGCACGTTTTGGACAAAGGTTAAATCCGTCCAACAAGCATTTTGTCAAACCATGTTCGAAGTCCAAAATGCAGTTACAGTACATTCAGCGCTCAACAATGTAGATACCCTTTGTGCTAATCTAGTGAGCAACACATTCTTAATATTGTATGTTAACACATCTCTTCCAGACTCTCCAAAGCTCCCCTCTGTGTCAGTGAGTCCCTCTGCTGAGATAAAGGAGGGCAGTTCAGTGACTCTTACCTGTAGCAGTGATGCTAACCCAGCAGCTAACTACACCTGGTACAAGGAGAATAGAAAAGAATACCTTCCTCCTCTCAATGAAGGACCACAGCTTGTCTTCAGCTCCATCAATTCCTCTGACTCTGGACAGTACTGCTGTACAGCTGGGAACAAGCTGGGGACGAAGGCATCTAAAGACATCTCTATTGATGTGAATTGTGAGTAATTGTAGTTAGTTTCTTATATCTACTTGCTATACATTTACAGTCTGGTGTTATTCACTGAGAAGCTTCAGGAGATTATAGAAGCTTTGTCCGGTTTAAAGTCCCAGAATCAAACAATGACCCATCCATTTACCACTCCACCTTCAAAGTCTAAAATGCATCTACACAGCTATTCACATTTTGTGATTTAAATACTCTGTACAACATGTACTACGTGAGAATCAACTTCACCTAGGGTAATCTTTGCTGAACCCCAACCGGGGGCCCCCGGGCGGAAAAACGCATCATCTGCAGGACACTGCGTCTCAGGGCATTTTAATATTTAATAAACTATCAATGTTTTATATCCATGTAACGGGAAGAAACTCAGCTAACTGATCATTTGGTTTTTTTCAAATATATAACATCTACATTGATTCTGACTTTTCTACATCCAACTCACAGGTTCATCATTACTTTGAGAAAAAAGATTATTCATTTTCCCCTTTTAGAAATGTAGTTATGGTCATGTTTTTTGTCATTGTCATTTTGTACCCTGTACAACATGTACTACATGAGAAACAACATCACCTAGGGTCATCTTTGTTAACACATTTCTACTCAAGAACTGGAGCAGAACTTTCCCATAACTGGGCAAAAGTGTAAATCCAAGAAAAACCAATGCACAGTACTGCCCACATGGAAGAAAGGCTGAATATATTATTAGCAGAAGAAAGTCAGAATGAGCAGCTGCACTGGGGCAAGCCTCAGTAACATCAGTAATCATAGGAGGGCTTCTCATACTCTTTTGACCTGAGGCTTCAGCAAAAGTCCGTTCTGTGTGTAAGGACAGCTCTGTCGGATGCCTTATTATGGTCAGTTATTTCAGTATTTACAGTGGGTGTCAGTTAATTCATTATGTGGTCAATATTGCCACTCAATATCACCTGGGATTAACCAAACTGGGGTTAACTAATTGGACGCGTGTAATCTCCAAGGACGACGAAGTTTAGCTTTCAATATATTTTATTTTCCAAGAAAACAGCGTGTTCACAGACACGATAGACACGCTAAAAAAACCGATTGCCCTCCCAGTCACAATCAATGCACCTGTGCCTGGAGATCACTTATATGCTGTTGCCCCATTACGCCATCTAGTGTTCAAATAACAAAACATATAAACCATTCTAATGGGCGCAACACATTATGTTAATCAGTCATGTCTGATAAATATCCAAGCATACAGTATAATAATACTACAAATGCAAATACTGTGACTCTGGCATAAAATAGGCTATGGACTAGTGTTTACATTTTAAATTCTATATGAGCTATAGATAAATATTCATCCTGACCGTGGCCACTCAACAACTCATTATTTCAATGTACATTTGGAAATGTGTCTCTTATATCTTTCATTTCAAACCTTTATTTACCCAGGTGTATCCCATTGAGATCATTGATCTCTTTTTCAAGGGAGACCTGCTCAAGTAGGTTCCACATGAAACATAAAAACATAAACAGAACAACAAAAAGGACATCTTACAGCATCATTACAGGGATTACAATGTACAATAACTATCCACATGAGCAGGTACCAACAGTTTCTGATTGAGTAGCATCCAACCGAGCTTTAAAAACATTTAGTGGCACCAGATTGCTCAGTTTCCATTTCAATTGCAGACTGTTCCAAGACAGAGGAGCTGCGCATCTAAATGCTATCTTCCCTAAGACAGTCCTAGCAGTTGGCATATTTAATAAAACCACAGCATGCAATCTCAGGCAGTAGCCACTTACAATCGCCGTGAGATCAGGGAGCAGATGTAGGATGGAAGTTTCCCTAACATGGCTTTATATATAAAAATGTACCAGTGAATGAGCCTCCGTACAGTTAGTGAAAGCAAACCAGCCCTTGCATACAGGGTGCAGTGATGGGTTAATGCTTTACAGTTTGTCACAAATCTCAGTGCGCTGTGATACGCAGCATCTAACTTGACCAGGCAATGGGCAGGTGCATTCATATACATCAAATCACCATAGTCCAGCACATGTCAAAAGGTCACAGAGCCTTTTCCTGGCCTCAAGCGAGAAACAGGACTTGTTCCTGTAGAAGAAACCTAGCCTAACCCTCAGCTTTTTAAGCAGGTTATTGACATGAAGTTTAAAAGTGAGACAATCATCAAGCCAGATACCAAGGTATTTGTAACATGTAACCACTTCAATTTTAATTCCTTGCGTAGTTACAATATCTAAAACAGGCTCTGGTGTCTTTTTAGCTTTTGAAAAGAGCATTACCTTGGTTTTATCAACATTTAAAAGAAGCTTTAGTTCAGAGAGCTGAGTCTGAATAATGTTAAACACATCCTGTAATTTAACACCAGCCTCCTTAATGGAGGAACCTGGACAATACATCACGGTATCATCCGCATAAAAATGTAAGGTTGCTCCATCGACATTTTCACCTAAACTGTTGATGTAGATGGAGAATAAAAGTGGACCTAAAACAGAACCTTGAGGAACACCATTAGTAATGTTTAACCACTCAGAAGACAGCCCTTCAAAATGAACACATTGGGACCTTTCAGAGAGGTAGTTCACAAACCACCCTACTGCATGGCTGGACATGCCTATACTGAGTAGCCTCTGCTTTAAGATGCGATGATCGACGGTATCAAACGCTTTGGACAGGTCAATAAATAGAGCTGCACAACTCTGCTTATTATCTAAGATACTCGCCACATCATTCACCTCTTTCATTGTGGCAGTGATGGTGCTGTGTTGCTTTCTGAAGCCTGACTGATGTTTAGACAGGATGTCATTTGTACATAAAAACACATCAGCACACAGATCGATTTTACCCCAATCAAAATCAGATCATGTACAAAACCCTGCTCCACAAAATGTTTTTTGTCTCTCTTACTGATAATGCGAGGTTTACCTTTTAGGACTTTAGTGTCCCTAATTGTGGCTACAACACAGTGATCACTCAGATCATTCGAAAATACTCCCACATATGAGTATTTATAGGGAACATTAGTTAGAATGAGATCAATTAGGGAGGATTTATTAGGGGACTTAATGTTAGGGCGAGTAGGACTGTCTACAATCTGAGTAACATTCAGAGAGATACAAAGGTTTTTAAAATCTTCTGACACTGCAGTTAACCAGTCCCAATTAAAATCACCAAGCAGCACTATTTCCTTGTAGTCAAGTTGAGATAAAAGTTTTGCCAAATAAGATAAAGAGTCCTTGACAGCTGAGGGGGGTCTGTAGCAGCCCACCACCATGACCTGTTGACCCTTTGCTACTTCGATATTTAAAGCTAAAAATTCTAGTTGTTTACTAATAGATTTGGAAACCATCTTGGTACACAAAACTTATTTTTCACATAAATGGCAACGCCACCACCCTTTTTAGGATTTATCTAGCCACGTTTCTGATAAGACAATGACATCAGCATCAGTCGAGCTCGCCCAAATGCGGACAAAAAAAACAGACTGCGCACATTTAAGTGAATGAATCCCAACCCAGATCTAGAATTAAAATCAGCAGGAGTAGCTATCTGACTACTGCTGCTGGGCGGTCCCGATCTTGTGTATAAAACCGCAGGAGGTCAGTCTCCTAACCGTTTTTGCTAATCTAGTAAGCAACACATGGTCTTGGATGCAACTGGTGCAGTGTTAAACCAAATGTAAAGTACATGCATAGCCTTTCTAAGTAAAGCCATAACATGTTGCAATCACTTTTGTTATTGCAACATTTGAGGTCCCAGAGGCACATTGCTACACAAACTGTGGAGAAACGTTGTTTGTGGCCAAATGTCATCATCAGGTCTATCAGGAAATATTTTAATCTGCCATCTTTGCAGATTTGATAACACCCTGTCTCATGGAGCAGGGTTTCTATTGTAGATGGAAGTGAAGTGAGCTTAATCATTGTGTTGCTGCTTCTGGTTTGTTGTAGCCATATGCCCAAAAAACTGGTTTCTCTCTTTTGTCCTCCAGATGCTCCAAAGACTTCCTCTGTGTCAGCGAGTCCCTCCGCTGAGATAGAGATTGGCAAATCATTGAAGCTGACCTGTAAAGGTGGCGCTAATCCAGCAGCTAACTACACCTGGTACAAGGACAACCAACCACTGCCTTGGGGCTCAAAAGACATTCATCAACTCGCCTCTATCACCTTAGAGGACAACGGGAACTACCACTGCGAGTCTAAGAATAAGTACGGCCAGATCAACTCTACATCAGTACACATAGATGTCCAATGTAAGTACAAAACATCAACAGCTCACTAAATACAAATGTGTTGAGTAGAGATAGTAATTGTTAACCTGTGATGATCTTTCCCTGGCAGAAACATTGTCTAAAATAAATTCATAGAGGACGTCTATCACCTTTTGATGTCTAACATATTCACATGCCATGTGTACGTTAAAAAAAGGTTTGTGATCCCTTGAGTCATTCCTCCAGTCCATGCCAGCTTGGAAGCAATACCTCTCTATGTAATGCTAATATGTCACTGTTACTTCTAAGGTTTCATTTGTTTTAGTACAAAATTCCTCTGTTTGATAAAGGGATGACTCTTTATTGGCTGCAGCTGAAGGATTTACGCCATTCGTGACATGAGCTCTCCATATGTTACTCCGTGATTTGCCTACTTGGCTTTCGTTATGTAAATCTTAGGGATGAACACATTTTTCATTGTTCTAGATTTATTTGTTTGGTCCATTTATCTCTGCCGAGAGAGTAAACCAACGTTTCAATCAAAAGAACTCTAGCTTTCAACTAAGGATACGACTCGAGCTAAGTGGCACAATCTTTGCAAGAACAATGTACACATCGTAGGATCAAGAACATGTGTTTGCTGCTAATAGATTGATTGACTAGCGATCTTATCAATTTCCTAAAATATTGCATAGTACACAATCTAGATTGCAGTGCTCAGGTCAAAAACAAGGCCACAGGGGGATAAGTCCACTTTGTTTCCCCTTCCGCACACCTTGATGATATCAAGTGGGGAATTAGTAGATCTACTTTACTAGCGATACACTTCTACACATGCTCTTCCAGATGGTCCAAAGCCTCCCTCTGTGTCAGCGAGTCCCTCTGCTGAGATAGAGGAGGGCAGTTCAGTGACTCTGAGCTGTAGCAGTGATGCTAATCCAGCAGCTAACTACACCTGGTACAAGGAGGATGAAGACTCTCCAAAAGCTTCAGGACAGATCTTCAACATCACTGACTTCAGAGCTGAACACAGTGGGAGTTATTCCTGTGGAGCCCAGAACAAGTTAGGACGTCTTAACTCCACCTTACATCTGAGTGTTGTGGCAGGTAAGTCATTTCGCACCATAGGACCTCCTAAGAGGCACAGCAACTTTAACACTACAATTCTTTGAAGATCCAAGATGCAATTAACTGTTACACCCTCTGGACAGAATTTTTATTGTGAATTCTAAATCTGAGGTTTGCTACTCGAAGTTGCCGGACTTTTTGTGATACCCCAATAATTTCAAGCACACACATAGTCTACTTCCCCTCTCTGCTAGGCCACAGGACTCGACAACAACCTCTGCATTACTCTGCATTGGGTTGTCAACCAGTACAACTAATCAATATTTATTTTTGCCTTACCATTGGTCATATTGCTAAAGTGAGGCTTTTTGACTACTTGCAAGTCTTCCAACACTCTGCTCTCCCAGTCGAGGTCAGCACGTCTTCACTTTTGACAAGATGCTAGGAAAGGTCTTGCCTCCCTTTTTTTCAGTCACCTGACAGATTGCCAGAATATCTTCGAGTCCCTCTCTTTGGCATCGAAAACTATAGTTTCCCAAACCTTCCATGAAATATGTATTTGGAGTGGGCAGCATTCCTGATAAGGTGATTAACCTCATCACTAAGTTGGGATCAGTTGACTGCTCTGCTAACGAATCCAAAACAGAGATTTGAACATTTGAGTGCAAAGTCAATTATTAATCGTTAGTCTGGGGAGCGCCAATATCAACGGTTGTTTCCGTTTTTGAAAACACCCTTGTGCTGTTGATCATTTATGGGACGCAAAAGCAAAAATAAACTGTGATGAGTTACTATTTTAAATGCTACTCTCTTAAGATCTCAGATGTAATAATGACCAATAATCACCTGTTAAGGAACTCAAAAATAGCTGTAATACAAAAGCTAATTGTCACTGTTTCCCAGGTTCAATGAAATCAGTCGCTGCTGGATCAATAACTGCTGTTATTGTGGGTATCGTATTCCTCATTGCCTTTCTGTTGATTAGGTAAGCAGTTCAGTTTTACTTTGATTACGTTCAGTTATGCTTCACAGTTATTTAATTTCTTTGTTAATTCACTTTCTTTTCCAGAAGAAAGAGGTCCTCGAAACCAACCACGGAAGCTGGAGAGAGACCAGACAACGACGCTCAGGTGAGAAAGCAGATTTCAGGTGTCACTAAGGGTCAACCTTCACCTGCAAACTAATTTCAACAGTGCATCATGTCCCAGTTTGGAAACGTCCTTTTCCCAAACTAAACGTGACTCAGGAGGTAGAGTGAGTCATCCATTAATCAGTGTTGAGGCTTTGATCCCTGTCTGTAGGTTTAAAGACCAACATAAACGTAATCAAGATGCTCTTCATGGGCCATGTGGTACTTTTTGGGTGAAGCTTTGTCGCCATCTGTGTGTGAGTTTGGTGAATGAGAGGCCTTTTTGCATTGCTTTCCAGTGTGCAGGTGATTACCTTTCCAGTCCCTATCATACTTTCTTTTTTCCTCCTGTTAAATAAAATGTGATAAATCCATAGCTATGCTTTTGTCTTTTCCTTCTGTGTCATACAGTTATCAACATTATGTGTAAGGTGTCTTTGGTCTTTCCATTGCTTGGGATGTAAACCTTTTTTAAATATTGGGGGATACAATGACCATAACAGAAGTGATCTCAAAGCAAGCAGCCACCTCAGGTCTGAAAGATGAATCCAATGCCAAAGTGCCTTAAGGCTGCATTCTTTCCAACGGCCAGCAGAGAGCGAATCCACTGGCGATAACACAGAATCTGATTGTGTAGAATTCTATGAGAAGATGACCCTACTTTTAACATGATTGATGACCTCAGTATATGTTTTCCTGAAGAGTTTATGGTCTTACTTGTTGATTTCAAGTCTTCTTTAATACAGCACAACTTATTCGTTGTAAGTTATTTTCCCATTTAGAGTATATTAGCAAAAAGGTGACTTTTTTTACAACGTGAACCAATTTGCTGTCCTAAAAAAAGTTTTTGTAATATGTTTTTTGTTCAGAATAGAACAGAACATTGAGGTGGCAGTGGGCAAAACGCCAAATGCAAGGCTTCAACACCATAATTAGCCAAATTCATATCGATCATGTCAACTTCTTAAATACAGTCTATGCCTCAAACCTTTGAATCACTTTTAGGCTTTGAAAATTGCGCTTGACTTTGAAAGATGAGGACATTTAATAAATCGAGGAGTTTTTGGGGCCTGCTTTGGAATTTTTAAATGTACTGAAATTGCAAAGAAGCCCCATTGCAAAAGTAATGGTGATTGTGTCTTAAAGGCCAATTCATGAGACACTATCCACTAGAAATATATGTTTGTCTTTGTGATTTTTCCTTCAGGTAGGCATGTATGACCGCCCTTCAGCTGAAGCACAGAATGCAACACCAGAGCCGGAGGTCGAGGTTTGCTATGCCAACGCGAGATTCATTCAAAACCAGGAAGATGCTCTCTACTCCAACATCAAGCCCGCTCATCTCCGCAGACACAGGAAGGACGAGAAGGACAAGGAGGAAGACGTTGTGTACTCCACTGTCACATTTAAAGATCACAGTGCTACTGCAGAGTGAGTAAAAGATCATCTTTCTTTGCTACATAAAGTGATTCCGGCTGTTTCATCCTTCTTTACAAAAACATGTTCTTAGTCAGTAATGTGAGTTTATAATTTGCTTTATCAACAGATCAGAGCGTCATGAGGCTGCGGAGGATCCATCTGCATTGTACAGCGTAGTCAACAAAAAACCAAGAGTATTGACATAACATCTGTGTTCTCTTAAACAGTGCTCAAACTGTTTAAACACACATGTATAAATATGAGGTCTGCTAGATTACTATCACATCGTACAAGGAAACACTTCCAGAGAAACCCCACAGTTTAAAGGGAACATGGGAGAAACCTCAGGGAGAGCAACAGAGGAGGGATCCCTCTCCCAGGACGGACAGACTGCAATAGATGCCGTTTGTAATAAACATCATTGGTGTTTGTAATGTCCTTCAGAAATAATGCATTAAAAAAACTGGACCACTTCAGGCATAAAGAAGCATTTCAGAGTTTCTAACCGTTAACATTCTGACTTTTTCTGAGAATCACATTTTCTAAAAAGTCAGACTTTCACTTCTTTCACAAAATTCTGACTTTTTCACAATTTTCCCCAAATGATTTTTCTCAGAATAAATTTTTTCTAAAAAGTCTGACTTTTTTGGGAATTCTGGGAATTTATACTTTTTCACAAAATTCAGACTTTCTCAGATTTGACTTTCTTCAACAAAAACAACTGTATTCTCCAAAATTATGACTTTTTCTCAGAATACAATTTTTCGAAAAAGTCTGACTTTTTCTCAGATGAATTCTGAATTTTCTTAACATTTTCTCAGATTTATGAAATGTTTCAATATCAGAACGTTTTTTGTCAACCCAAAATGTTCACATGATGTCCTTATCCTCTCCCATATAATTTGAATGAATTATTAGGTTTATTTCTTTGCTAACTAAAAATAAGTTCATCAAAAGTTGTTTCAGGTTGAATTCTTTTTTTTGTATCCAGCTCTGTTATTACATTTTACAAAAGAGGATTAGGACCACATGTGGCATTTTGTGGATATCTGACCAATAGTGAGAATTCAGATGTTTAGCTCAGTTTGGAATATTCAGTTTCCGAATATTTTCTTTTGGGAACATTTTTCAAAATTCTGACTTTTTCCTCAAAATTCGGACTATTTGTCATTCTTAAAAAACATGCTTAAATTAGACAGATAAAATACATTTATAAAGTTACAGTGTAAGACACAAATAGTTAAACGGACTGAGGTGATCGTAAAAGTGTTTAAATATGCCACATCAACAAAAATGTATTAATAAATGTTCAGGAGCCGGCGCTTAAAGATAAATAAGAGTTTCTGCAGAAGAATTAAGCAGAGGCGACAGCAGGCAGAAAAGTGTCTTCACTGTAAGAAAGCAGGAAGTATGACTAAGTTAGACTTTGTGCTGAAAGATTTGCAAAAATATTTGTATTCGTAACAATAATTGTATTTCCAATGTTTCTCTGGGAATAAAAACTGTTCTCAAATCGATGAGCATTCAGCACGCCAGCGTGTACGAATGATACGGGTCAGGTGATTGGTCAGAGCAGAAAACACTGTGGACAAACTGAGGGCAGGTGAGGGGCGGCAGGGTCTGAAACAAGAGAGGTAACATGTTATAATGTTCACAGTGTCTCCCATCACAGTTTAGCAAGCTAGCATGCATGTAAATCCCCCTGAGATAAATGTGTAAGTTACAATATAGTGCTATATAAATACAATTGATTAGGCAAGTTTATTTATATAGCACCTTTCAACACAAGGCAATTCAACGTGCCTTACAAAAATGAAAGACATTAAGAAAATGGCATTTAAAATCATTCATTAAAAATCAAAGATAATAAAATAAACATTAAAAGAAAGAATACATGAATAAAAGTTACAGTGCAGGATATGAACAGTTCCATTAAATAGCTAGAGTACGGTCTCAGAAGATCAAACATATTACAATTCATTGCTGAGAGATGTGATTAAAACAAGAACCTTATGATGGCGCGACAGAACATTTAAAATAATATATTTTCCGACTCAGACCAACGCATGTTCCACCCTACAGCCATTGAGCTAGCATAGCATACATCTTTCAACTCTTCCTCTCACCTGTGCTGTTCAGTCTCTGTCTGAGCTTGCGCCGTTGATTGGTCAAACTATCGTCTTGATAATTGTGGTGAAAAAGCAAATACAACTAAAACATTTTATTATAATTGCTGAATTGTTAGTGTTAGTTAGCATCGTCATAGTAAAGCTCACCTAGTCCGCAGATAGGCAGAGAGGATGATGATGATGAACAGGAGGAAACCGAGTGTTATCCCAATGCGTGACCTCGATGCATCTGTGCAATAAAAGGAATTTCAATACAGGATGTTTAAGTCCGTTAAACTGTTCTGCTTTCTGTTTTAATGCAATTAACTTTAAACTTAAATTTAAACCTACCTTCTGGATGGTCTGGATGTAAACTGGAAATATGACTTCCTGTTTGCTCTTCATGGTCAGAAAGGCAGGCCTCTCTAACTGGATAGTAAAGAAAAGGAAAAGGGTACTAAATGGCTGTTAAAGGTCCCCTGATACTGTTTTCATCAATATATCACAGGTCTCAGATATATACAGAGCCTGTCTCTGATTGGCTGAAACACCAAACAGATCATTGCAGCATTACCCATAATCCCCTCTGTTTCAGCCCTGTTTCCAAAGTGCTGATTCTCTGTCTGTTACTTTAGAGCAGGGATGGGCAACTTTGATGGTGGTGGGGGCCACATAATTGATGTACTGGCCACCAGGGGGCCGCAGATTCACTTGGAACACACACACACACAAATTCCATGTGTTGTATGTAATTATTAACAAATATACTAAGTCTGACATCTTCATTGACATTTTACAATCAAAGGGAACATCCTCTAATAAGCTCACTAAACAAATATCAGTTCACAGAAATGATGGCATGTTTGCATTGAACAGGTTATTAAACAGTGGAATACAACTATTTTACACTATTGGAAAGCACGGAAAATGTGTGTGTATTGAGATGAACCATTAAGATGACATACACATGAAGTCATGAACACTACCCAGACATTAGTTTTTTTTAATTCATTACGTTGTTTATAAATTAATCTGAGGGCCGCAAAAAGAGGAGGTGCGGGCCGCCATTTGCCCATCCCTGCTTTAGATGAAAATAAGGAGCCACTCCCCACGCCCCTAGGAGGAGATTCAGGTGATAAGGGGTACCTTGGTTGCTGATTGGCTAATGGTTACACAAGCCAAAAAAACATTATGACATCACAAAATCTGATCAGCTCATTTTCAGACAGGTTTTTATAGAAATGGATCAAAAAGAGAGAAAATCTTTTTTCCTTAAACTTTCAGAGTCTCTTTCCACAGAGGGGACACATGTTGATGTAGAAGAGACATGAAGAAGAGGGGACACATGTTGATGTAGAAGAGACATGAAGAAGAGGGGACACATGTTGATGTAGAAGAGACATGAAGAAGAGGGGACACATGTTGATGTAGAAGAGACATGAAGAAGAGGGGAGACATGTTGATGTAGAAGAGAGATGAAGAAGAGGGACACATGTTGATGTAGAAGAGACATGAAGAAGAGGGGACACATGTTGATGTAGAAGAGACATGAAGAAGAGGGGACACATGTTGATGTAGAAGAGACATGAAGAAGAGGGGACACATGTTGATGTAGAAGAGACATGAAGAAGAGGGGACACATGTTGATGTAGAAGAGACATGGAGAAGAGGGGACACATGTTGATGTAGAAGAGACATGGAGAAGAGGGGACACATGTTGATGTAGAAGAGACATGGAGAAGAGGGGACACATGTTGATGTAGAAGAGACATGGAGAAGAGGGGACACATGTTGATGTAGAAGAGACATGAAGAAGAGGGGACACATGTTGATGTAGAAGAGACATGAAGAAGAGGGGACACATGTTGATGTAGAAGAGACATGGAGAAGAGGGGACACATGTTGATGTAGAAGAGACATGGAGAAGAGGGGACACATGTTGATGTAGAAGAGACATGAAGAAGAGGGGACACATGTTGATGTAGAAGAGACATGAAGAAGAGGGGACACATGTTGATGTAGAAGAGACATGAAGAAGAGGGGACACATGTTGATGTAGAAGAGACATGAAGAAGAGGGGACACATGTTGATGTAGAAGAGACATGAAGAAGAGGGGACACAAGTTGATGTAGAAGAGACATGAAGAAGAGGGGACACATGTTGATGTAGAAGAGACATGAAGAAGAGGAGACACATGTTGATGTAGAAGAGACATGAAGAAGAGGGGACACATGTTGATGTAGAAGAGACATGAAGAAGAGGGGACACATGTTGATGTAGAAGAGACATGAAGAAGAGGGGACACATGTTGATGTAGAAGAGACATGAAGAAGTGGGGACACATGTTGATGTAGAAGAGACATGGAGAAGAGGGGACACATGTTGATGTAGAAGAGACATGAAGAAGAGGGGACACATGTTGATGTAGAAGAGACATGAAGAAGAGGGGACACATGTTGATGTAGAAGAGACATGGAGAAGAGGGGACACATGTTGATGTAGAAGAGACATGGAGAAGAGGGGACACATGTTGATGTAGAAGAGACATGAAGAAGAGGGGACACATGTTGATGTAGAAGAGACATGAAGAAGAGGGGACACATGTTGATGTAGAAGAGACATGGAGAAGAGGGGACACATGTTGATGTAGAAGAGACATGAAGAAGAGGGGACACATGTTGATGAAGAAGAGACATGAAGAAGAGGGGACACATGTTGATGTAGAAGAGACATGAAGAAGAGGGGACACATGTTGATGTAGAAGAGACATGAAGAAGAGGGGACACATGTTGATGTAGAAGAGACATGAAGAAGAGGGGACACATGTTGATGTAGAAGAGACATGAAGAAGAGGGGACACATGTTGATGTAGAAGAGACATGAAGAAGAGGGGACACATGTTGATGTAGAAGAGACATGAAGAAGAGGGGACACATGTTGATGTAGAAGAGACATGAAGAAGAGGGGACACATGTTGATGTAGAAGAGACATGAAGAAGAGGGGACACATGTTGATGTAGAAGAGACATGAAGAAGAGGAGGACACATGTTGATGTAGAAGAGACATGAAGAAGAGGGGACACATGTTGATGTAGAAGAGACATGAAGAAGAGGGGACACATGTTGATGTAGAAGAGACATGAAGAAGAGGGGACACATGTTGATGTAGAAGAGACATGAAGAAGAGGGGACACATGTTGATGTAGAAGAGACATGAAGAAGAGGGGACACGTGTTGATGTAGAAGAGACATGAAGAAGAGGGGACACATGTTGATGTAGAAGAGACATGAAGAAGTGGGGACACATGTTGATGTAGAAGAGACATGGAGAAGAGGGGACACATGTTGATGTAGAAGAGACATGAAGAAGAGGGGACACATGTTGATGTAGAAGAGACATGAAGAAGAGGGGACACATGTTGATGTAGAAGAGACATGAAGAAGAGGGGACACATGTTGATGTAGAAGAGACATGAAGAAGAGGGGACACATGTTGATGTAGAAGAGACATGAAGAAGAGGGGACACATGTTGATGTAGAAGAGACATGGAGAAGAGGGGACACATGTTGATGTAGAAGAGACATGAAGAAGAGGGGACACATGTTGATGTAGAAGAGACATGAAGAAGAGGGGACACGTGTTGATGTAGAAGAGACATGAAGAAGAGGGGACACGTGTTGATGTAGAAGAGACATGAAGAAGAGGGGACACATGTTGATGTAGAAGAGACATGAAGAAGAGGGGACACATGTTGATGTAGAAGAGACATGACGAAGAGGGGACACATGTTGATGTAGAAGAGACATGAAGAAGAGGGGACACATGTTGATGTAGAAGAGACATGAAGAAGAGGGGACACATGTTGATGTAGAAGAGACATGAAGAAGAGGGGACACATGTTGATGTAGAAGAGACATGAAGAAGAGGGGACACATGTTGATGTAGAAGAGACATGAAGAAGAGGGGACACGTGTTGATGTAGAAGAGACATGAAGAAGTGGGGACACATGTTGATGTAGAAGAGACATGGAGAAGAGGGGACACATGTTGATGTAGAAGAGACATGAAGAAGAGGGGACACATGTTGATGTAGAAGAGACATGGAGAAGAGGGGACACATGTTGATGTAGAAGAGACATGAAGAAGAGGGGACACATGTTGATGTAGAAGAGACATGAAGAAGAGGGGACACATGTTGATGTAGAGGAGACATGACGAAGAGGGGACACATGTTGATGTAGAGGAGACATGAAGAAGTGGATTTAGCATAATATGTGACCTTTAAGTTATATTAAATACATGACTCCCATGAGTATGACTTACCTGCCACAACACTCGGATGTAAGGTGGAGTTACTACGTCCTAACTTGTTCTGGGCTCCGCAGGAATAACTCCCACTGTGTTCAGCTCTGAAGTCAGTGATGGTGAAGATCTGTCCTGAAGCTTTTGGAGAGTCTTCATCCTCCTTGTACCAGGTGTAGCTAGCTGCTGGGTTAGCATCACTGCTACAGGTCAGAGTCACTGAACTGCCCTCCTCTATCTCAGCAGAGGGACTCACTGACACAGAGGGGAGCTTTGGAGCATCTGGAAGAAAAGTTGTAGAAATAGTTCTATTTAAGACAGGCTAGGTTGTCTTTAGTGCCCCCTACAGGAAAACTCACTTGTTTTTTTACTCACACTGGACATCTACAAATAGAGACGTAGAGTTGACCTCTCCATATTGATTCTCAGCCCTGCAGTAGTAGTTCCCTCTGTCCTCAGAGCTGATGGAGGTGAAATGATAACTTCCTACTGCTCCCAGAAACACTTTTCTGTTCTCCTTGTACCAGGTGTAGTTAGCTGCTGGGTTAGCATCACTGCTACAGGTCAGAGTCACTGAACTGCCCTCCTCTATCTCAGCAGAGGGACTCACTGACACAGAGTGGAGCATTGGAGCATCTGGAAGATAAATGCTTAAATGTTATGACAGAAATTCAACTGTTTTAAGATACTCATAGTTCTGTTTTATATTTAAAAAAGGTGCTGTTTCTCTCACATTTTACATTGATAAAGACGTTTTTAGATATCCTCCCCAGCTTGTTCTCAGCTGTACAGAAATACTCTGCAGAGTCAGAGGACTGGATGGAGCTGAAGACAAGCTGTGGTCCTTTATTCAGAGATATAAAGTTTCCATCCTTCTTGGACCAGGTGTAGTTAGCTGCTGGGTTAGCATCACTGCTACAGGTCAGAGTCACTGAACGGCCCTCCTCTATCTCAGCAGAGGGACTCACTGACACAGAGGGGAGCTTTGGACCATCTGGAAGAGAAGAAGTTCACATCAACTAACATAAACACGATCATATAATGTACAAAATATATTTTAACATTGTTATTAGTTCATAATTCGTGGATAAAACGTTATCATGGTCTGATCGTTCCCAGTAGTCACAGTCGCTGTCCAGATTGCTGATCCCGAAACTCTGGGATCATTTCACTTCACATAGGAAGTGTTAAAGTTTAATATCAGCAGGAACATCTTTCTAAAGTGTTCATATAAAGGCATGCTGTCTCTGTCCATAGCATTGCACTGATTTGTCAGTTTTTCTAAATTGGGGGCATGCCGAGCCGCCATCTATCACTTCAGGGGACATTACATTGACTTACATGCATTTCCTGGAGACTTACCCTAACCCTAACCCTAACCAAGTCTTCACCCTAAAATTAATGATTCCCCTTATGGGGACCTCCATGTTGTCCCCATAAGGGAGGCGAGTCCCCACACGTGACTGTGTAAACAGATCCCCACAGGTCCCCACAAGTATAGTAATGCTAGGCCACACACACACACATTTAATTTCCTTGCTGTGCGACAAGTAAAGGATTTCTGATTTTGATACAACCCCACTTCAAAACATCTACTTTAAAGATCTCCTATCATGCTATTTTTGGGCATTTATTATGAGTCTCAAATATATAAAAAAACATGTCTATGAAGTGTTTTGCTCAAAATACCAAACAGATCATGCATTTTAGACATCCCTCATATCCCTCTATTTCAGCCCTGTTAGAGAACTGCTGATTCTGGGTCAGTAGCTGCTGATATTACGTCATATCGGACG
Organism: Harpagifer antarcticus; assembly: GCA_902827135.1. Lineage (NCBI taxonomy): Eukaryota > Metazoa > Chordata > Actinopteri > Perciformes > Harpagiferidae > Harpagifer > Harpagifer antarcticus. The sequence continues at coordinate 913,499 of CADEHL010001310.1, read as the reverse complement.
CAAATCTGGATCAGCTCCGTTCTACCCCCGCTTTTAGCGATGTTGGTACGACGGAAAAGAGAGAGGGTTTTATAATGTCCACCTAAGGTCCCTATGTCCACCTAATATCAATTCAAACACCATGACACAATTCCATCAGATTAATGATAAAAACCTAGAGGACCTAAAAGTTGTTTTTCAACAGTTGAGTAACTTCTTGCATTTAAATAGTTGTTTCGATGTGTTCCAGTCAGGCTTTCGTCCAAACCACAGCACTGAGACTGCTCTTGTAAAGGTCTTCAATGACATCCACTTAAACACAGACAGTGGCAGAACTTCAGTGTTAGTATTATTAGATCTCAGTGCTGCGTTTGACACTGTTGACCACAACATATTACTAGACCGACTGGAAAACTGGGTGGGACTTTCGGAAACAGTCCTAAATTGGTTTGAATCCAACTTAAAGGACAGAAACAGCTTTGTTTCTATTGGTAAATACACATCTGAGTTGACAAATATGACATGTGGGGTACCTCAAGGCTCCATCTTGGGGCCTCTTCTCTTTAACATCTACATGCTACCACTGGCTCAGATAATGAAAAACAACAAAATAAGTTACCATAGCTATGCGGATGACACACAGATTTACGTAACAATTTCACCAGGAGACTATGCTCCAATTCAAACACTGAGTAAGTGTATTGAACAAATCAATGACTGGATGTGTCAGAACTTTCTCAAATTAAACAAAGATAAAACTGAGGTAATGGTTTTTGGAGCCAAGGCAGAACGTATAAAAGTTAGCGCTGAGCTTCAGTCTGCAATGTTCAAAACAACAGATAAAGCCAGAAATCTAGGTGTAGTCATGAACTCTGACCTGAGTTTCAACAGTCACATTAAAACAGTTACTAAATCCGCCTACTATCACCTAAAGAACATATCTAGGATTAAAAGACTAATGTCGCAGCAGGATTTGGAAAAACTTGTCCATGCTTTTATCTTCAGTAGACTGGACTACTGCAATGGTGTCTTTACAGGTCTCACTAAAAAATCTATTAGGAAGCTGCAGCTGATTCAGAACGCTGCTGCTCGAGTCCTCACTAACACTAAGAAAGTGGATCACATCACTCCTGTTCTGAAGTCTTTACACTGGCTTCCTGTGTGTCAAAGAATAGATTTCAAAATACTGCTGCTGATTTATAAAGCTTTGAATGGTTTAGGCCCAAAATACATTTCTGATCTACTGCTAAATTATGAACCATCCAGATCTCTCAGGTCTTCAGGGACTGGTCAGCTTTCTGTCCCCAGAGTCAGAACTAAACATGGTAAAGCAGCGTTCAGTTATTATGCTCCAAATATCTGGAACAAACTCCCAGAAACCTGCAGGTCCGCTGCAACTCTGACTACTTTTAAATCCAGGCTGAAGACTTTTCTTTTTGCCGCTGTTTTTAATTGAACTATTTACATCTTAAACTGCACTGTAACTTTTATCCATGTATTTTTTCTTTTAATGACTTATTTTAAATGCCATTTTCTTAATGTCTTTCGTTTTTTGTAAAGCACTTTGAATTGCCTTGTGTTGAAAGGTGCTATATAAATAAACTTGCCTTGCCTTATTTTCACTTTGTGAGTCTCCTGACACACCGGGGACACACACTTATGTATAAAAGACATCAAAAAGTGCATTTTGCATGATAGGAGACCTTTAATGACTGTGTTTAAACTCACACAGTGATGGAGAGCGGGAAGCCTCGTGTCCTTTGAAAGCACAGGAGATGTTGTCTCCGGAATAAAATAAATCTGCATAATTAGAAGTTTCCTCCGTCGTGTTTCTCTGAAGGTTCTTGAACCAGACGTAGAGACCGGCAGCCGGACTGCAGCTGCTGCGACACTGCAGCTCTGCATAGGTGGAGAACTGGTACTCTGTCACTCTGATAACCTGCACCTGCAGAGCTGAAGAAGATAATCAAAATAAATGGCAAAGAATTATAAAAATAATACTACAAAAAAAATCATAATAATAGTAATAAACTACAATATTGATCATAGTAATAATAATAATAATAGATAACAGAATAAATAAAAACGCATTCAATTTATAAAACCCATTTATAAATACAGTAAAGCACTAATAATAATACAAGTTAAGTAACTCTTTAATAAATACTGTAGGATGCTTTGTAATAAAACTATAATGCCAATAAACATAATAATAAAATAAAAACCTAACCAAAATGGAAACAAAACCTTAATAATTGAATTCAAACACCAACTCGTATTTAACCGAACATCATTATAAGGTCTCATTTTTTGAACATGTTTGAAATTAACTGTGGTTTTCTGAATCAGTGTGGGTTGATCAGTACCTGTGACAGTCAGAGTTGTTCCAGGTAAATCACTCCTCCATTCAAAGCTTGGTGTTTTGAATGTGAAGAGATACTGAGCTGAATCTGAGTCTCTCAGGTCAGAGATCCTCAGAGTGGAGCGTCCTCTCCATGTTTCAAGGATCTGAACACGACCTGCATACTGGGAGTCTTCACTAAGGTCCTCAGGTTGAGAGGGATTCTGCCCCTGATGATAACGCTCAGGAATGAACCAGAACTTTGATTTAATACATTCACTACTGCTGTACGTGCAGGAAATGTCCACTGATGATCCTTTGGGGGCGCAGATGCTTCTCTCAGTGTAAATCACTCTGTTGCAGGTTTGACTGTTGACACCTGAAATATAAAGTGATTTTTAATCAATGAAAACTGTGACAAAGCTCCAGCCGATGGCGTCATGTCGATAAAAGACTGCAGTAAACTCACACACTGAAGGAGCAGGGAAGTCCTCATGTCCTCTAACAGCACAGGAATAACTGTCTGCAGGAAGAAAGTAGTCTGAATAAGAGGAAGATGTTTCCTCCTGAATCTTCTGTCCGTTCTTGTACCAGATAAATGAAGGACGATCAGGTAGATGACACGAGCTTCTGCACTGCAGCTCTACCCAGGAAATATACAATTTGCTCATTTGCACCTGCACATCTGGACCTGTGGAGCAGGATAAACACACAATAATTAACATAATTTCAGTGATTCAAGATGCAAGGCTTTTATGGTCATGTGTACATAGCTACACAGTAGCTATGTACACATGACAATAAAAGCCTTGAAACTTGAAACTAAAGTTGAGGTTTCCTAAAATGTTTACAAAAAGTGTTACCTGTGACAGATAAAGTGACTCCTGATTGGGTGAATCTCTTGCTGGGTTTGTCCTTGAATTTGAACTTGTACTCAGCTGAGTCGCTCTCCCTCAGGTCTGAGATCCTTAAGGTGCAGGTGGTCTCGCCGCAGTAATACTTCACTCGCCCTGCATACTCCGAGTCTGAGCTCAGGTCCACAGGTCCCTCCTCCTGAGTGTCAGTAAACCAGAGGATGTTCTTCACTGAGACAGAGCTTCTCTTCCCTGTGGACGGAGCTCTGTAGCTGCAGCGTATGTCCACTGTTGATCCTCTCACTGCACACATCTCAACAGAAATGTAACCCTTCCTGCTTTGTACCACTGCAACACAGAGCGAAGCAAACGAGATTCAAAGGTTTTATTGTCATATACACAAAGCTACCGTGTCTTCCCATTTTGGCCCTAAATTATTCCCATCTCGCCCCTTCCCAATTCGCCCCATCTCGCCCCTTCCCAATTCGCCTCATATCGCCCCTTTCCCATCTCGTCCCTTCCCATTTCGCCCCTTCTCCATTTTGCCCCTTTCCCATCTCGCCCCATATCACCCCTTTCCCATCTCGTCCCTTCCCAATTCGCCCCATTGCCACATCGCCCCTTTTCCATCTCGCCCCTTCCCAATTCGCCCCATTGCAACATCGCCCCTTTCCCATCTCGTCCCTTCTCAATTCGCCCCATTGCCCCTTTCCCATCTCGCCCCTTCTCAATTCGCCTCATTGCCACATCACCCCTTCCCAATTCGCCCCAATGCCACTTTCCCATTTCGCCCCTTTTTTACATAAGGCCACACAAATTATACTTGTTTTGCTTGGTCATGGGTCTTATGGTTAGAGTTTGTAGATCTAATTATGCATCCCATGAAGCATTGCATGAAGTCTGTTGACGAATCAGAGGCTGTTGTTGGGGCTGCATGGGACAGGGCGCGAGATGGGAAAGGGGCGAAATGGGAAAGGGGCGAAATGGGAATAGATTGGGGGCGAAGCGGGAATAAACCCAAAGCTACAGTGTAGAAATAGCAATGAAATTCTTCTGACCTGAGCTCCTCCAACAATGCAACATATAATAAAATACTAAATTAAAAGTAGTGCAAGAAGTCTATATACATGTAAATAGAATATGATATGTATTCTATTGTAGGATTGTAGTTGTTATCTTCATCTTCTTATTACAGACACATGCATTTCCTAACATTTGGACCACCTATGCTGTAAAATGTATTATCTCTTGGATTTACACACGGCATCTATTGCACGTCTGTCCGTCCTGGGAGAGGGATCCCTCCTCTGCTGCTCTCCCTGAGGTTTCTCCCATGTTCCCTTTAAACTGTGGGGTTTCTCTGGGAGTTTTTCCTTGTACGATGTGAGGGTCTAAGGACAGAGGGTCTAAGGACAGAGGGTCTAAGGACAGAGGGTGTCGTTTTTCTCATACTGATATTCTGAACAATCTGTGCTGTTGTATTTGCTGTAAAGTGTCTCTACTGTAGGCTATTTTTATTATATGTGCAGCACTTTGGCTCGACCAAAAATCGTTTATAAATGTGCTATATAAATAAAACTTGATGTACAAGAACAGAATATGAAATTAAATAATGTACATTAAGACAAAATTAAATACGGTTTAATTAATTGATAACTATTTATATAGATAAGAAAGTAAACACATCAGAAACCACAGTTACCTTTAACATATGTAACATTAGATGACTGTCGAAGTATACCAAGATGATTTGAGGTAAAGAAAAAAAACTTTTGATTTCCTGCCACTGTCAATCTTTAAAAAAAGGTAACGGATGTGCTATAGGTTACATTTCAGCATTAAAATGTCTAAAATCCCTTCACCTATGCTATGTTTTGTTGAGCTGTGTACTAACATCATCCCAAAGGTTTCCTATCATTTATAAAAACCTGTAGAAATCTGTGTTTTTAATCAAAATAACAGTTTGTCTAATTGTACCTTCTGTACTATCGGCGTTTTCACTTTTAAGCATGCATCAGCGTTGTGGTTGTCTACCAAACGAGGTCATAGATTTGCTTTTTATCCAATTTTAGGCCACATTTTTCTGATACACTTTACACTATTACACTACATACAGTATACTATACAGTATTTTAATCAGATGAAGGATTTTAGCAATCGGATGTCTGGATCTTAAAGTGTGAAAAAGACTGGCTAGCTGTAAACTAACAGGGTTAGGGTTTATATAAGTATAAAATAAAATGAAAACTTAAAGGTCCCCTAATATACTGTTCTTCATCAATATATCACAGGTCTCAGATATATACAGAGCCTGTCACTGATTGGCTGAAACACCAAACAGATCATTGCAGCATTACCCATAATCCCCTCTGTTTCAGCCCTGTTTCCAAAGTGCTGATTCTCTGTCTGTTACTTTAGATGAAAATAAGGAGCCCCTCCCCACGCCCCTCTGAGAGACATTTGGTTACAAAGAACTCAATGGAGCTCTAGGAGGAGATTCAGGTGATAAGGGGGGGGGGTTACCCTGGTTGCCGAGAGAGAGAATCCAAAGGGAGGTTCTTTGAGTAAATTGCCTTGCCTTGGTTATGCCTTGGTTATGCCTTGGTTATGCATTGCCTTGGTTATGCATTGCCTTGGTTATGCCTTGGTTATGCCTTGGTTATGCATTGCCTTGCCTTGGTTATGCATTGAATAAATAAGGGACATTTCCATAAAATGCATCACTTAGTCAAGGGTGGACAGTTTTCTCAGTGATAGGATAACGGGTTGGGATCACTGATCTAAATGATGCTTGTTTATTCCCTCTTACGTCAAAACTTATCACAACAAAAGCAAAACAAATATCTTAGCATGCAAAGAATCTTTTTTCCACCACAACCTGTTTCCTGTCTGTTCCTCAGCGTAGACTCAGACAGTGTGTGTGGTTTGCAGACTTGACGTCACTTTGATTTCTGCTGAACTGTAGCTAGAAAGCAACACGGGATTTACGTTTAATTAAAACATGTATTATAACACAAACTATACTTTGTTTCTTAAAATGTTCTCACTTCACACATCAGTCACTATATTCTACAAGGAATTGTCTCAGGTTGGGCTGTGATGACGACATCTAAATATGTATAAGCTCTATTCATCATTTAACACCGGATATAATAGTTTTCTTGGAGGATGAAGCACGGACATTCTTAGATCCTTATAACTAATGAGGTGACAAAAGTGTAAAGCTTGTTGTTGGCGACTTTGGGCTGAAGGTCAGACTTTTCAGACTATATTGTTACATTTTAATCAGTAAGTTAAACCAGTTTACCCAATACTAAAAGTGCAATACCATATCCTGCATACCTTACAGATAAGGCAACCTTTAAAGCAGAGCAATTGAATATTTGTCATAGATTTGTTCTGTCTTTGAATAGTTTGGTTTCCATAAATACAACATAACATTTGAAGGAAGACACTGCATGTGTTCTTAATCCAGTCGTCAAATTGGTTTACATTATGCAGTCACGCTGCTGCTTTCACATCGTATGGAAGTTGCTCTAACATATGTTACATAACACTTGAAAAGAGGCCCATCTTTATGGATCAGAAAGGATCACACAGTCGAAATGTGTAGATTGACCTTTTCCAGGTGAAAGGATACAGTGAGGTGTAAAACACTGAAACAGAAGGACAAGTGCAACACACTTCATCTCACTGCACATTAAATCTAGAAAGTTTGATTTCAAACCAATCCTCCTCTAGACATCTCCAAATGATCAGAGTTAGTGTGATAAAGGCTCTAAAGTGTTAGAGTAGATGTACAGTACCTGACACGGAGAGAAAGAAGACAACAAATCCTCCGGTTGCTGCTGATGGTCCCATAGCTGCTGCTCTCATGTCTGTTAAAACACATTATCAGGTACATCGTCTGGAGGGAAGCGAATAATGTGCATCAACATATGAAGGATGTGGTCGGGGTGTGTTGATTGTGGTTGGCAGTGTTTTCAAACCTGGCACGGCTTTCCGTTTCAAGAAAACAAAACTTAAGAGATCTTTCTTGGCCTGTAGGCACCTGCAATGAACACACTGTATATAAACCACCCTAAAACATGGGGACAATACTATTTGAAGACGTGTTTTTTGTCAATCCGGTTCCTGTTGTGAAGTTTCAGATTAAATGTAAAACCATTTCTATACGTTGTTACTATTTATATGTAGAATAGCATCAAATTATAAAACACAACAAAAGGACGGGAGAATACAATGTCTGCAAGTACCACTGGATTAGGTGTTACTGTAACTCTTTGACAAATCAACAAGAAAATGGCAGCCAGAGGTAATAAATGATCTAGCATGCTCATTGCGGCATTCAACTTCTCTTGATCCTCAGACTGAACGATAACTCTGTCTGTGGACTCTCTGCCGATTGAAGCTCCTTCTTTAAGGGAAGCGACACGTTTTGGGACAAATCCCCCTCAAACAGTTAAACCAGGGGGTCCAAACCTTTCTCACCAAGGGCCACATACAGAAAAATATACGAAGGGCAGGGCCACTCACTAGAGGTATACTGCCTCATAAGTTCAGTTATAAGTTAGCAAAATCAACCAAATGAGGGTAAATTATGCTTAATACTTGAATATGCTTTAAGAAAAGAACAGCCTCACAGCTCTCCAGAGGGTTTACTTTATTGTGTTGGCAGCTCATTCCTTAAAACAGAAGCGTCAGATTGATTATCATAAGAGGAAATATGAAGGGTTTATTTCAAGCTTGATATGTAAATAAGTCATTGGGCTTTTTTCTTATCAACTTAGATTTGATAGAAAACTATTTCAACTTGAACTGACTTTATTTAACATGTGAATACTGTGTAATATCTGTTTTCATCTATATGGAAGAAGTACAATACAAGCACAAGTTTCATCTGTGGGCCATATTCCATTATACTTTTTGAATTTGCTGAGGGCCGATTAAAAATGACCCACGGGCCGCATTTGTCCACCGGGCCATAGTTTGGACACCCCTGAGTTACAGGAACTGTCACAACTATTCCTAACCAGGTTTTCCATTTGCCATTTCTTGGACCAAGAAAATAAATAATGATAGTAATACAATTAAAAAATGTTTACGTTTTTTGTGAACTTCATCAAATTAACCGTTTTCTAGACTAGGCACGAGTACATATGATCCTAAGTCAAATAAATAATAATAAATGCAACCTTTCTATTTGTTTACATCTGTAGGGAAATAAAACAATTCTTTCACATTTTGCAGTTTACTAGTACTATTAACTTACTGTTTTTACACAGCTGGTTAATCCGGACGGATGCAGATTTCCTGTTGGAGGGTAACTTCCTGTTGGCGGGTAACTACCTGTTGGCGGGTAACTTCCTGTTGGAGGGTAACTTCTTGTTGGCGGGTAACTTCTTGTTGGCGGGTAACTTCCTGTTGGAGGGTAACTTCCTGTTGGAGGGTAACTTCTTGTTGGCGGGTAACTTCTTGTTGGCGGGTAACTTCTTGTTGGCGGGTAACTTCCTGATGGAGGGTAACTTCCTGTTGGAGGGTAACTTTCTGTTGGCGGGTAACTTCCTGTTGGAGGGTAACTTCCTGGTGGAGGGTAACTTCAGCCCAATTACAATCCACCCCTGCACACTACCCCTCCGTTTGCGCGTTCGCGCTGAGGGTGCGCCACATTAAGTGCTGTTCCAAACCAACGAGTGTGGAGGGGGAGTGGGTTATCAAGCCCTCAAACAGCGAGTCTGCATCAGTGCTGACTTCACCTGCTGCCCTACCTGCGGACTCAACGCTGTGTGTGTCCGTCATGAAACAAGCTGTGTACAAGTAGTTCCAGCAAACATCCGCTGATAAATTGCGATGTTCAAAACCTCATGATAACCTCATATTTGTTAACTTAGGATCATACCTGTGCATTTTATTAGAAAGTTGTGTATATTTACAAACGGTTGCAAAAACCAAGAAGCTTATAAACATCAGGTTTAAAACTAAAAGAGCTTTACAAAAACACAATTACAGATGTTTGGAGTTTTATTTTAGTTATTAATTGTATTTTGTTGTCTAAGAGATGCTGATTTGAAACCGTTGTTACATACAGTTACGGCACTTCCTGTTTCTGCCGGAGAGAGGGGAGAGAGGGGAGAGAGGGGAGAGAGGGGAGAGAGGGGAGAGAGGGGAGGCCGTCCCAAAGCTTGCCGCTGTATTTACTCCCTCCATCTGACAGGAGGGAGCCTCGTTGAGCTGCGAGTGTCACTCCGCGGAGTTCACTGCGTCACGGAGTGGGTAGGGTGTGATTTGGAATTGGGCCTTCCTGTTGGAGGGTAACTTCGGCCCAATCCCAAACCACGCCCTACCAGTGGCGGAGCCAGGACATTTTCCGTGGGGTGGCCAGGATGGAACCAGTGATCATTTTGGGGTGGCATTGAAATCACTATTATATGAACATAAAAATACATCTCACTATAAAATAAAGGGTTATTTAAGGCACCTACAACACACCTCTACATTATTTGGGATTAAGTGATGGAATAGATCAAATAATATTCAGTATATCTAACTATCTTTTTCTTATTCCCACAGGCAATGTATCAACAAAGCTTACATTATACAAATGTAATGCAATATAATATAAGGGGTTATTTAATATAACCCCTTATATATTAAGGGTTGATGTTATTATGTTTAGCTTATGGTGATCAGCAGCACGATGAGCTCATTCTCTCAGTGTATCATCAGGAATACAGAGACACATCATTTAAATAAGAGTTTTTAAATTCAATTATTGGTTAAGAATAAACATCTTAAAGTAAATAACAATAAACAATAGCCCTTAACCCTGTAAGGCCCCCGGTTGTAATTTTACAACATTGCTTTAAGCTATCCAAAAAAGTCAGTAAATGTTTTGTTTTTTTAAAAGACTACATTTACATGTGTTTACTCCCTCCATCTGACAGGAGGGAGCCTCGTTGAGCTGTAAGTGTCACTCCACGGAGTTCACTCCGTCACGGAGTGGGAGTGGGTAGGGTATGGTTTGGAATTGGGCCTGAGGCTCCCTTCTTTCAGGTCGAGGGTGCAAATACAGTGGCAAGCTTTGGGACGAACTCCCATAATGCCATAATGCCATAATGTTTGTAACAACAGTTTAAAATCAGCATCTCTTGGATTGAAAATAACAAAAATAAAACTCTAAAAAAAAATGTATGGCATATGTTTTCTATAAACATATTTTTGTTTTAAAATCTGATGTTTATAAGCTGCTTAGTTTTAGAAAAAGTCCATGTAAATATACACAACTTTTACCATTTTCTAGACTAGACATGAGTAAATGATCCTAAGTTTAAACAAATACGAGGTAACCATCAAGTTGTTAACATCTGTATGAAGATATTAAATAGCTCTTGCTGTGCAATTTATCAATGAATGTTTCCACGGAACTGTTTGTAAACAGCGTGCTTCCTGACGGACACACACAGCGTTGAGTCCTGTCAGGTAGAGACCGGTCTCAAGTCAGCACCATAGAGCACCGCTGCAGACTCGCTGTTTGAGGGCTTGATAACCCACTCCCCCTCCACACTCGTTGGTTTGGAACAGCCCTTAAAGAGCCTGTGACAGCCTCCCAACAACTGTTGTGCAATGAAATATTGGGCTACTAGTCATCTCGAACCGTCAGTTTAAAAAAGAAGATGCGATACCGTTCCGATAAATATCAATAATTTCAAACATCGTGGGGAAATTCCTTCGACTCATTTTGAAGTTTTGGGGGAAGCCGGAAGTGACGTCAATGCGGGAACGCTTCACTGTGCGGCGAGAGAGCCAAACACGGACAAAGTGTGTTGTCATGCGTAGAAATGGTGAATTACTGAGTTTAGGCACGTTAATAACGTTTTAATGAAGTTGACTCCAGTATATTCATATTTGACAGTGCTTTCTTGTCAATTCGGCGAACATAAACATAAATGATCGTGAAGATGATGATTAAATTAGGATTACAGATCGGCAGTGAGAGCTGCTGAGTTTCCTCCCGTAGGATGTGATATAAAAACAAATCGATTATTTTTGTAGTTGTAAACTCAAGTGGATGAAACTACATTTATTAGTGCTTTCATGTCAATTCGGCGAACATATGATACATTAAATGATCGTGAGGATGATGATTAAAAATCGTTTGTTTGAGCTGGTCTGCATTTCCTGATGAGAAAACAAACCGATGCTTTCTGTAGTTGTACACCAACGTGGATTAAACGTGTGTTTTTTACCACAATGTTGGAAATTAATGGATAAAATGCACGGATTATTATTATTATTATTATTCCCACTCCGATCGGGACACTAGGTCCACCGTTTCCCCGCAGCGAGTCTCCCCCCATTGACAGTTTACGTGGGCTGGGTGCAGTGGCGGACTGGCCATCGGGAAGAATCCCAATGGGCCGGTACCGAAGTGGGCCGGTCGGATAAATCACTATCACATCCCCCATAGGCGGCGCGTGAGGCTCAGGTTTGGGAAGGCTTAATAACTTTTTTTACCTGACGCTGCCCGCCTCCGGCGTCTATAGAAAAGAGAAGACTTCCTGTTGGAGGGTAACTTCCTGTTGGCGGGTAACTTCCTGTTGGAGGGTGACTTCCTGTTGGAGGGTAACTTCCTGTTGGAGGGTAACTTCCTGTTGGAGGGTAGCTTAACACTTTGACAAAACACCAACAGATTAGTATGTGACTCTGCATTAGTTAGCGTTAGTTACTCATTTTGTTCCACATTCATTGCAAGAATCATAACAGCTGCGACATTCTTGCAATTCCTGATGTAGAAGTTAGGATTGAAACTACTTTAAACTATTGAAGATGTTGAGTGAACACGAAAAACATATAATTCATTTTTTCATTTGTTTATTGCTTTGTCCACATAATTAAAACCATTTATTGAAAAGCTAAGAAAATACCTGTCTTGACCTTAAAGCAATGCAACAGTGGTGTTAAGCAGATAAAGTCACCAAGCTTTGTGTTGATAGTGTTTCCAAAATGCTCCAACCAAACTCAGTTTTCCTTTTGAAGATCCTCTGGATGAAATACTCCTCACAGAGCAGGGTCTCCGTGTTCATCATCGCATTTAATCCCTTCAAAGAGTTCCTCACATCAGAAGTGTTGTGTTGCATTTCAGCAGGTTTGTCTCTGTGAAATTCTTCAGTCACCTGTCCCTGAACATACCATAATGTGTCTTTCTTCCTCACACATTCAGCTGTCAGTGTTCTCCTCCTTCTCCTCCCTAATCCTCTTCCTTCTTTGGTTTAGGGTTGTGTTGGGACAGTTACGGTTGCCATGTCTTTTTGTCTCGACCTTGATGGTCTGGTATGTGTTTTAAGCGGCACTTGTCGCCATAGAAACAGCCCGTGGTCCGCCAGTAGAAGCACTCGTCTCCGGCGATAGGGACACACTGTCTGGACCTGCATCACGGTCACAGAAAAATTACATTTATTATAATGCTTTTGGGGGTTTTGAGCATGTGAATGGTCGGCAAAGGCTACAATCTCAATGTTCCCTCAGAGTGAGTTTGTATTGTATTAACATCTGCTTGCCTCTTTATGTAACCCTCCTGTTGTCTTCGGGTCAAATCTGACAGATGTACTACTTTCATCAATCATAACTTTTTTGTTTTACATTCGATGCATTAAGGCAGGGGTTGGCAACAGGGGAGTCCGTCAGTCCGACTGACTGACAACTTCTCACTTCAAAAAAGAAGAAGAAATCTAGACCGCAAAAATAATTAAACAAGCGAGTACATGTTTTTCCTGGCCAAGGACAGGTTCCTTGAACACAACACGAGCGTAACGTGTCTTCACGTGGTATATGTCTCGTCTGAAAGGAGTGTTGACAGAGAGCACCGGAACGCCGCTCCAGCCCTATTATTGCAGTACCCATAAGGAGCCGTACACATGCCGCCGTGTTTGCGTGGCTGTGTCTTTAGTTGTAAGCACAGTGGCGATCTGTTGTTATTCGCATCTGGTTAGCTAGCTATGCTAACGAATTTAAAGAGCTTTTCTACAACCAGGTGGAAGAGAGCTCTCTCCTGAGAGGCTCAAATAACCTCAGCTCAGTGAGGTTAAGGCACACCTTGATATGATCAATATAGTTATTAATGAGACTAAATGAAAAACAAGTATAAAATACTATATGACAGGAACAAAAAAGTTGTTAAAACAACAAGAATAGAGTTTAAAAAGGGAGTGATTTGTAAAATATCCAAAAAGAAAAATCTGCTTATATAGTTCTGTTTCATATGGGTGTTGAACGATGTATCCATAGATCTCTTCATGTTGCTCTCAAAGTGCAGCAGATTGATGCTTTTACCTTCAATATTTAAAAAAAAAAAATCTTCCAGAGGGAGCATGCCCCCGGACCCCCTAGAGGAGGTTAGGTTCCCCTCCCCACTTCAATCATGTTCACATGGATAGGATACTAAATACATTTGCACACATCTTGTGTCCATGTCTTTCTGTTTTGGTAGTCATGCCACACCGTGCATGTGCATGCGTGCGTGAGTCATGGTCAGATATCTGGATTGGTTGCTTTTTCTTTGCACAGCACGAAAGAAAGGCGAAATGAATGGGCTGTGATTTTAGTTTTTTTAAGCAGAGGTTGAGTTCAATTATTTGTACGACCCTCGGAGGATGTTGTAAAAATTGAAAGGAAAAAGGTTCCCCACCCCTGCTGTAAATAATAATACAAACCCTTGATTTTTAACTTAACATCTCTGTCTCCTATTGATCGGAGTATATTATAAAGAATAGCAGTTAATTGAAGCATTATAGCGCAGGCCTTTGTCAGATGGTATATTACGCTGTTTTTTTTCTGCTTCGAATAGTTCTCTCTTTTTTCACCACCTGTGTTTGCATCACTGTAACCAATGAGCACCTGCATGTGTATGAGAATAGCCCTGACACCATGTCAGCCCAGATTTAAACTCCTGGCAGGACAAGCTCCAGCTCAATTCTCACACTGAATTTAAACAAAGTGAGTGAGGGACTGCAATATAAGAGGGAAAGAAAGAGAAACTTTAAAACTGTTCAATTGTTATGATGTAAAGACTGATATTGTTCTATAATCGTCTGAAACTGTTAAGTCATGATGTGAAACGGTTAACAAAGAAAAAGGGACACTCAAGCTGCTGCTACACTTTATTTTATTTATCTAAAATTAAGCACTTTTATTATTTTATTTTTAAATGCAGCCCGAGAGGAACATTACACATATCCACAGTATTTACTGTATAGTTCAATGTTAATTGACAATAAATATTGTTGTTTATGAATTGTACTTTCTTTATTTGATTGGCAGTCAGTTGTTGATTACATGCAGACGTTGATAAAGCTACTTCAATATATATCACAGTAATTCATAAAGTTAGACATTTCGATGTTCCGGATCTTTGCATGGGGAGATTTTCTCTAACTGGACCTCGTTGAATTTTAGTTGAATACCCCTGCATTAAGGCTTTATGATATCCTTCACTTTAGACATTTACACACACACACACACACACACACACAGAACAATTTGATACATTTCCCACTCTTATGTGCCCCTCCCCCCACATGGATCACACCTGGCACACACAATACATGTTCAGTGTCTATTCTTTGTATATTTACTGCAGTGTTTCATGGATACCAGTAGTCTGATACAATATGTACAGTTTGAAAGGGTGTTAATTGAAATTTGGTGATGATTAATGGTTTTTGTGTTAATGTAATAGCAGTTGAAACAGGACCGGTCTAATTTGACCGCAAACACCAAAGTAAGGGCGGGAAACAAAGACAATAGGAGGGTTAATATGTTGTGACAATGTTAATGTCCCTGCTGTGGGACAAGTGAATTCGAATGATTCTGATTAACATTCAGGCTCCTTGAATGTAGGAAAGACTTGAGGAACGTCTCCTGTTATATCCACATGTATATTTTTTAATGCTATTTTATTTCTATTTGAGATATTTTGGATTGTTTATTTCTTTACATTTTTCCAATGTACAATGCCTTGTCCTTTTATGCTGCTGCGACGCAACAATTTCCCAAATTGGGATCAATAAAGTATCTTCTTATCTTATCTTAAACAGTTTAGTGCTGTCCTTCTGTTTAGTGTCAGTTTCGTGTTTTATGGAATTGGACCTGATCCTCTTTGGATATCTATCTTTTAAAGATCATCAATGATCACAATACATTTCCTAAACGTCACCTTCTGTACCTTACACAGACCTGTCAACAATAATCTTTACCCTCACGTTAACCAGGACGTCATCTCTTTTCTCTGAACCTTTAAGGCCCTGACACACCAGGCCGAAATCGGCCGTTTTCATTAGTCGGACGACGAAGCGTGTCCTGTCGCCCAAACTCAATTTGGTGTGTCTCGCACCGTCGGCCGCGACACGCCTTATTTGGCCTTTCATGGCCAATGCACGGCCACAGGCAGTCGGACAAAGAAATCACTTTGATTGGCTGTTCAGCTAGCGAATCAGAGCATGAGAAGCGAAACGGTTGCTTGAGAATGTCTTCCACGAGCAACACTCCAATGGCTGATAGCTCCAGTACCGCACGAAACATGTTTTCGATAGGCGAGAGTGAAAATGGAACGAACATGCTATTTGTTGTTTGTTTATATCACGAAGTCTGTTCTTCTTCTCTGTCTTCCGGTTGTTGCCTCTTTTGAATGACGAATACACACTACCGCCGCCTGCTGGTAAGGAGAGTTGTTGCCACTCACGCATGCGCAGTTCGTACGTGCTCGGCTGAAGTCTTTGCGGTGTGTTCCAGTCTGTGGTTCCAGTGAGACACATGGCCAAGACGCAGGAGAACTCGCCGACGCAGCAGTCGGCGAGTTCTCTGGTGACTGCTTGGTGTGTCAGGGCCTTTAAACGACTCTAAAAGGGGCCTACACACCAAACTGACACCACAGAACACGTCCCGACGGATCACGATTGTTGTGTCGCCTCACGTCTCTGCGTCTTGGCCAACAGTCGCACTGGAACACACCGCAAAGACTTCAGCCGACGGCCAATTAGCACTTACGAACTGCGCATGCGTGAGTGGCAATAACTGTCCTTACCAGCAGGCGGCGGTAGTGTGTATTTGTCGTTCAAAAGACTCAACAACCGGAAGACAGACTGCGTGACACATTGATTCGCTAAGCTGAATAGCCAATCAGAGTGATTTCTTTAGCCGACAGCCTACCAATTCAATGTCGAATCGGCGGCCGAAGGTGTCGGCACGGCTGAAAAGACACGACGGGGCGGGACACACCAATCTGAGTAGGGCGACACGACGCTCATCGACGGCCAGACATCTATCGACGGCCAAAATCGGCTTGGTGTGTAAGGGACATAAGGATCACTGGCAGTGAACGTAGGGGATTACTTTAGTCGTTGTTATTGTTTGTTTGTGTTTTTCTTGTTGTTTCTTTTATACATACAATCAGCACCAATGGCTCATTTGTATTGGCATATATTATGTTTACCATTACTATATGACAAACACTGCTTATGCATTGTCGAAACTAAATAAAAATATTTTTGATTTGGAAAAGAAAATTCAAAAATCTTGAATCTTTGGAATCAGAGTGGGGGTGCCTTGCTACATGCTATGAGTCAGTTGTTTGTTACCCTGTGGCGGCTAAGTTCAGCTGAGGTTCTGACCAGTTGGAGCTGAGGCTGCTGTTGGTCCTCTGTGGGGGGGGCAGGGTGCGCTGGATCCAGCGGTCGGGGTACCTCATCACCAGCCGGCTGCCCCCCATCTCCACCCCCTGAACGGGAGGAAACAGACCGTTAGGACACAGACACATCACCATGATGAGTGTGTCCTTCTGAAGAAGAGCCGTCTCTCACCTGCAGCTTTTCCAGAGCTCTGGTGGCCATGTTGGCATTCTTGAAGTTAACGAAGGCACAGAAACGCTCGTGAAGAACTCGGATGCTCTCTACCTCTCCAAACCTGTCACCATGCAAACAGAGAGCATCAAACCTACTACTACTACTACTACTACTACTACTACTACTACTACTACTACTACTACTACTACTAAATACAGTTCTATCTTCCCTAGTGACTGTACAGCTGTGATGCATCATTCAGATGTCCTTTGTTCTGATTATTAAGATGTACTGTTTCTGAAACACTGAGTATGGAAACAGTTGGAGTAGAAACATTGGTATCTGCATCTACTGCTGCTCTTACAGTTTGTGCTATTTTACCATTAATGAAACATGGGTACATGAGTCACGCATGTTAGTGTAGCTGAACTGATTTAACTAGATAGCACTGTTTTTCAAAAGAAAAGTGTGCATAATAAAATCAATTGATTACTATTATTATTACTTTAGTTGACTGCCTGAATGTGTCGTTCAATAGTCCTAAAAGCTGAATTCCTTCATTTGCACACAGTGTTTTTACATTTTGAAGAGATCCAAGAGGTCTTTTTCAGTTACTTCCACCGTAACGTTCCCGACCCACAGAGAGTGACAGCTCCTGGAGGGAAGGGAAGACAGCAGAGAGAACAGGACGTTAAACAGAGAGGATAATATGAGACAAGTTCAAAATACATCGTTTTTTATTTTCAAAATGCCATGTTATACTAAAAGATTATAGATGCTATATATATGTCCTTTTAACAGAAAGCCACACAACATACCCACTCTGGTCCTGCTGTGATTGTTGCTTCAGAGCTGAATTTAAGAGAAACAGGAAGAAGAAATCATGTAATTATTCATCAAGACTATGCAACAAAAACATTTCTTTAAGAGTTCATGGAAATTCAGGATTTAAAAAGACATTATTATTTTGTGGTTAAAGTAAATAACTTAAAGTCTTGCTGTCACTACGTATGTACTGTCAATGTGTTCCTGCTATTTCTGTCTGATATATAGACTTCTTACACTATTTTTATTTGTATTATATAATATATGTTGCATCGTTGGAGGAGCTTCATTGCCATATCTACACTGTAGTTTATGTGCATATAACAATAACACCTTTGAATCTTGAGTGAAACAGAGCAATGCTGCCCAGGTGTGGACAGATGTGGTACTGCAGCTCTTACTCTGGGCCTCAGGTGAGGTGGTGACGGCCTGAACTGTGGTGAACTTCTCCAGCAGCTCCTTACTCTGATCTTCCTCAAAACCCAACTCCTAGAGTAACAAAAAACAAATAATACATTGAAATCTCAAATTGTCAGTGCATTGAAATTTCCTCTCACTAATTGGTAATGTAACCGGTATGAGATTGTGAAAATAAATCAACTCCACGCGAAACACAATGGTGCACTAATCTGTAGAACTAAACTAAAAAGCCTGATACTAGTTATCAAAGCTATGCTCTTGACATATTAACAGCCACATGTCATGTTTGCCACAGTCAATGTTGTTTTGATAGTGTTCTTACATCACACATCTCAATACCACACATCTCAATACCACACACACAATAACTACAGGGCCTACTCACCATGAGCTGCAGGATTCGACAGGTGAACAGTTTACTGGAAGCTTCCTTGCAGTTCTGATCCAACTTCAACACCTGCTCCATGGCCACCTCTGCCTCAATGTACCTCTGCAAACACACATATACACACATCAGGTCTAGAAACGTGACGAGACAAACGACATACACCGCATCGTAAAGGATTGCAGTGTGCTGTGTTTATACCCAGGTTTGTTTATAAAAGAAAAATGTAAGGGTCACTCAGACCCACATGTCTTATCTGCCAATGTAAACAAAAGGCTAAATGTCTTATCTGCCAATGTTAACACAAGCGAAATATAATGGGTTTATCTTTGCCATGATTCAAATGATGTCCAAAATGTATTCGGTTTTTACGACAACCAGGAGAGTAGTGTTGATGTAATACTGCTGACAAACAAGACAATGAAACAAACAAAAACAAAACCTCCTTGGACGAGGTAATAAAATACAATTTAGGTCCAAATGTTAAATCACAGACATTTTTGTTGAAACTTATATGTGTGTTAAACAGCAGGCGCTGACCTTTAACCCCATCAGAGCACACCCCTTACGGAAGTACCCCTTCGGCCAATCAGGAGCCAGCTGAATGGACCTCCAAGCGTCTGAGAGGGCGGAGGAGAACTCCTCCTGACACCAGTAACAGTACGAGCGGTTTCCATAGAACCTGAGCCAGATACAGACCGACAGGGGAGAGGTTTGTTAAAAGTGAATCTGAAGGGGACAGAGGACAGAGACGTGATAGGGTTAGTGTGTTTGAGTTCAAAGGTCAGACCTGTGGTCGTTGGGGTCACAGTAGATGGCTTCTGTAAACATGTCCACCGCCCGGCTGTACAGAGCCTGCCCGAACATCTGGATGCCCTGCACTGGAGAGAGTACACACAGGTACACATTTACTCTCACCTAGGGGGGTCAAACTCAAACACACAGTGGGCCAACATTAAGAAATGGGTGCTAGTGGAGGGCCGGACTGGTTCAATGTTTATTGCAGAACTTATTGAAATGAACTTGTTGCACATATTAAACCTGGAACTAACAACGCTTAAATTATTGCCTATAAAAACAAACATGAAACATTAAATAATCAGCTGCATTCATTTCTTACGGCTCTATCTGCAGCTTCTCCAGAGTCAGTTCTTATGAGTACATTTTCCCACAGGCCAACAACAGCTTCAACAAAACTATTCCCCTCAAAGAGAAACCCAAACCTGCCCTGTTGTCGTGAGAGAGAAAGTGCAGAAGGAAGCATCCTTTGAACTCAGTGTGCTGCTCTGATGTGGCCCCCAGGCCTTGAGTTTGACACATGTGCTCTAAACCAGTGGTTCTCAACTGGTCAGGCCTCGGGACCCACTTTTTACTTGGTCAATACATCGCGACCCAACATTTAGAAGCACTCAAATCTATTCAACAAAAAAACGTGCTGTAATATATACGCTTTTCAGCATACATTATTAATAAAAGTGAAGTGCAGTGCATATATCCCTTATATCCCTTCACAGAACTAAAGTATGCTTTTAAAAAAGGTTTAATGAGATGATGGAATCAAAGCTGAACTATATAAAAAGGCACGCATGCTGAAAACCCAACCCCAGCAGAGGGGTCTGGGGGGATTCTCCCCCAGGAGATTTTTAGAAATACTAACATAAAATACGCATTCTGGTACTCTGAGAAGAAAATAAATACAGTAGATCTATTACCACCCGACATGTTAATAATATTTTATGCCATTGTTTGTTTTTCACTTTGTTCTGACAGCTTGCTGAGAGAAGAGCAAAGAGAGAGAGTCTGTGTGACTTACTTTAAATAGTGGGTAAGGGTAGATAGCTCCCATTGTTCTGTGACCTGTCAGTCATCAGACCGGGGGTCATATTTCATTATGTGTTCATTTCTATCTGAAGTTGTACCCATGGATGTATAAAGAAGAGTTCTACCGCTAAGTTATTCTCCGTGGGGACTTCCGGCAACACTCTTGATTCTGATTGGCCAGAAGACTCGAAAGAACATCAGCAAAGATGTTTTATTGAGAAGATGATCACTACGTGACAGAAGTTTTCAAAACCGTTTATCGTCTCCGATACTTCCAGTCCAACGCCGACTGCATGCACAGCG
Source organism: Harpagifer antarcticus (assembly GCA_902827135.1). Classification (NCBI taxonomy): domain Eukaryota; kingdom Metazoa; phylum Chordata; class Actinopteri; order Perciformes; family Harpagiferidae; genus Harpagifer; species Harpagifer antarcticus. Next base: position 892,736 of record CADEHL010001310.1, on the reverse strand, counting down.
TTAGAAAATCGGGCCTTCAAAATAAAAGTTTGACTTTTTCCCCCCAAAAAAAAAACTCACACATCCGCGACCCACTCCAAACGGGTCCGCGACCCACTTTTTGGTCGCGACCCACCAGTTGAGAACCACTGCTCTAGAATGTATTTGTTTTCCCAGCACACAAATACAATGTTACTACTTTATGCTTTCTTGATTTATTTCCACTCTATGATTTTATTAAACCTAATTCTACACATCTGAAGGGGGAATGCAAAACGGGACGAGGTATTAAATGTGCAATATATCGGGTATCTGAGGGAAGGAATTGACCTCAACATTTTGATGATGTGAATCTTCTCCACGAGAGTTACAGTATGAAGAGAACAGATACACAGTGTGTGTGAGGGATAGTAAGAACATGGGTTAACCTGTCAGAGACTCCCCCTTCCTCTTCATTTCTTCTGTGCTCTCCACCTGCAATCACAACACACACTTTCGTCTCATATTCTATATTTCGCTGGTTTAGATCGATTTATACATCGACAGCAAAACAACAGGGAATAAAGGGTGGATAAATGGCCTCTTAACAGATGTGTGTGTGTGTGTGTGTGTGTGTGTGTGTGTGTGTGTGTGTGTGTGTGTGTGTGTGTGTGTGTGTGTGTGTGTGTGTGTGTGTGTGTGCTCGGGCTGGGTGGGGGGGGGGGGAAGGAGCTCCAAGAAGCCGTTTAGGAGAGAGAGTGAATACACATGCTTTACAGAGATGCGTGTGTGTATGTGTGGCCTAGCATTACTATACTTGTGGGGACCTAAATCTGTCTCCACAGTCACGTGTGGGGACTCGCCTCCCTTATGGGGACAAATTGGAGGTCCCCATAAGGGGAATCATTAATTTTAGGGTGAAGACTTGGTTAAGGTTAGGATAAGTCTCCAGGAAATGCATGTAAGTCAATGTAATGTCCCCTGAAGTGATGTATACATGGTGTGTGTGTGTGTGTGTGTGTGTGTGTGTGTGTGTGTGTGTGTGTGTGTGTGTGTGTGTGTGTGTGTGTGTGTGTGTGTGTGCACCTGGATGCTCCTCGCCTCGTTCTCCTTGTTCTCTCTGGAGATGGTTCTGCTCTTCAGAGGTTTCACTTTGATGTGGCTCGCAGCGTTGGCCACGAACGCACTGCTGGCGTCCCACTCTGGCTCCTGAGAGAACAGGAAGTCACACAGTGAAGTTTGGTTTATCCACACAGGTCCACGATCACTACATTATAATATTTTTGCTGACCTCACTATTGCTCGTTGTGTTTACCTGCGTGTTTGTTTACCAACATTTCAGCAAACATGATGCCAGAAGAAAAAGAAGGGTTTCATAGAGACATTTCATTTATTGCTTTGAATGTGTGTTTATATAAATGTATTTAGGATTTTATTATACTTTCTTCACTTTCCCATTCCAGTGAATATTCTTAAGAAATAGAAGTGCATTGTTGTTTATAAGGGTGAACTATATAAGTGACACAACATGAGGAGTTTGCTTCCATGAAAGAATACCAAACTGATCTATCATCATCTTAATCCACTGCTGCCTCGGTTCTCAGTAAACATTTCAGACTCGACACAAGACTCGTGTGAAAGGCGTTGGCTATCATTCCTAAACATGACTGACTCTTACTAAGAATGTATATTTGCTCAATGCTCAGTAAGGTCAGGGTGTGTTCATACAGTGTAAAGAAATGTATAAAAGCTCTGCAGTGTTAGCTTATCTTGTTTGGACAGTCAAGTAAGTCAAATGTATTTTCCCAGACACAGTCACAAAGTGCTTAACAAAGCATTAAAACATCATACGAATCATAACAAATTAAATGACCACACGTGTTAAAGGTGGGGCAAGGCAAGGCACGTTTATTTATATAGCACCTTTCAACACATCAATTCAAAGTGCTTTACAAAAAATGAAAGACATTAAGAAAATGGCATTTAAAAGAAAAAATACATGGATAAAAGTTACAGTGCAGTCTAAGATATGAATAGTTCAATTAAAAGCAGCGACAAAAAGAAAAGTCTTCTTGCTGGATTTGAAAGTAGTCAGAGTTGCAGCGGACCTGCAGGTTTCTGGGAGTTTGTTCCAGATATTTGGAGCATAATAACTGAACGCTGCTTCTCCATGTTTAGTTCTGACTCTGGGGACAGAAAGCTGACCAGTCCCTGAAGACCTGAGAGATCTGGATGGTTCATAATTTAGCAGGAGGTCAGAAATGTATTTTGGGCCTAAACCATTCAGTGCTTTATAAACCAGCAGCAGTATTTTGAAATCTATTCTTTGACACACAGGAAGCCAGTGTAAAGACTTCAGAACAGGAGTGATGTGATCCACTTTCTTAGTGTTAGTGAGGACTCGAGCAGCGGCGTTCTGAATCAGCTGCAGCTTCCTAATAGATTTTTTAGTGAGACCTGTGAAGACACCATTGCAGTAGTCCAGTCTACTGAAGATAAAAGCATGGACAAGTTTTTCCAAATCCTGCTGTGACATTAGTCTTTTAATCCTAGATATGTTCTTTAGGTGATAGTAGGCTGATTTAGTAACTGTTTTAATGTGACTGTTGAAACTCAGGTCAGAGTCCATGACTACACCTAGATTTCTGGCTTTATCTGTTGTTTTGAACATTGCAGACTGAAGCTCAGCGCTAACTTTTATACGTTCTGCCTTGGCTCCAAAAACCATTACCTCAGTTTTATCTTTGTTTAATTGGAGGGGTAGGTAATTCACTTCAGAAACGTGTTGTTATATTCCATGGAATGCTCTTAACATCCCGATAGCAATGAATACATAAAATGCTTTGACAATAAATACATACAAATATTTCATCTGTGAAGCCATGGCGCTGTGAAAAGCTCGACCAATCATCTGAGCCGGCTAAAGTAACTGGATGGCCTACCTGCCTGTCAGCCTTCCATCTGGGCACAAACTTATCTCGTGCCCTCATTGGTCATGTGCGCGTTCGTGTGTGTTGGAGGAGGGGCTCTGTGAGGAAGTGGCAGATTTTTTTCGGTTGTGTATTTTCAAATTCTAGCGCACTCGAGCTGGTTTCTCCATTCTTTCTTACCCTACCTTTAAGAAGTGCTAAAAACACAATAAACACATAGAATAAAAGCACACTAGTTACCCAGACAGGAATGTCTTTAGATGATATTTAAACCCATTTGACCCCTGGCTGAACACTTTGCAGGAGTATCACTCTGTTGTTTCACAGGCCTTGCTCACTACTTAATTATGTCTTGTATTTTTAAGGAATTGATTATATAATAAGCGTCCCCTCACCTCCTCTGAGGTCCGGTGGGGCAGCTGGCTGTGGCTCCTCCCCCCCGCCGTCTCGAGAGCAGGGATTGGCTCGGAGTTGCTTTTGTTTCTGGGGCGTACGGCGGTCCATTTCTCCTCCTCCTGTTTCAATTCCTCCTCGCTGTCACTATCTGACCCCGCGCCAGCCACTTCCTCTTCCTGTTCAAAAGGAGAAGCATTGCTGCAAAGTCATCCCAGAAGGAGAAGTCTGGGGTTGATAGTGCTGTTATGTAACAACATGGGCAAAGGCTAGAGCATGAACATTGGGTTTTCAAAAGAGAGGGTTTGGAAATGCATTTCAAGTAACAAGCAGAGGAGTGAGTGATTTAATGTTAGTAAAATGTACTTAGACACCTGTTGGAAGAAACACCTGTTGGATGTGTAAGAATGTTTTGATATATTTGTTTTTAATTATTATTTCTCTTGCCTATTTTACCTCCTTTTATTCTTTGAAGTCTTATGT